>OY757915.1:85114817-85145814 GCA_963585895.1 Sepioteuthis lessoniana
GAAGAAATCTTCTCTGGCTGCAATGCACTTGTACCGTTCAAACAACTTCTGGAAGGCCTTAGAATTCTTCTTGTCACAGGGAGAAAGGTCTGGACTTTAAGGGAGGCTGAGGAACTGTCTTGATACCCATCTTGGTCAAATAGTCTGTGACAAGGATGGAGTTGGGGACTGGTGCATTGTCCTGGTGGAAATGCCACTGACCCGACTTGAAAAGTGCTGGCCTCTTCCGACGGAATCTTTTCCTGAACTCCCTTAAAACCTCAACATAGTAACCCTAAACCTAACCCTTTGGCCACTCAACTCCGGTGTATTGACTTCCTTACTCCTCACACACCTCTCATCATCCCTCACAGACTCCCTGCCTTCCTTGAATCTCTTATGCCACTCAAAAACTGATGCTCGATTCATGCAAGATGGTCGAAAAGCAGTCTGAAGCATTCCATACGTTTCTGTGGCATTTTTTTCAAGTTTAAAACACAATTTTATTGCATATCTTTCTTATAAAGTGTCCTCACGTCCAGATCGCATTTTTGAAATTCACCAGCTGTGACAATCAGGCTTTAGTATGGTGTATTCCAATTGCTGCTGTAGCTGCTCATTTGAACCTGAAATCCTAAAAATTGGCCAGTCATCTCATAAGATGTATAGCAATAACATACTGAATTTTCAAGAATTTATGCCAATTTTAAATGCCTGTACATAAAAGTCTGGAAACGTATTGAATACACTACGTATATATATATATATATATATATATATATATATATATATATATATATATATATATATATATATATATGTATTATTACAGTGTTGGTCGTTGCTGATTCACTTCATGCGTTTATAGCGAACCAAGTATGATATAATTTGCAGAGTGCTTAATATCTGAGATAGAGCTATTATATAATAATAAATAAATATATATTAGTTTTATATATTTTAAGGAAGTTTGTCTGCGACCTTTTGTTTCATTAAGTTTTACAAACAACAGTCATCCGGTCGCTAACAAACTTCCATGACATTAAATATATGTAAATCTAATATATATATATATATATATATATATATATATATATATATATATATATGTGTGTGTGTGTGTGTGTGTGTGTGTGTGTGCATATAAAATTGACTGGTACAAATTGTACATATATATGATTAACAATGTATTACATTGCACTAATTTTCAGATGTAATTAAATTTAAGACATGTCAGACACAGACAAAGACTGTTAAGAGTAACCTTGTTTTTTAAAAGATCTACCACTATACAATCGTTACGACAATAAACTACTTTTTTGCGTTTAGGGAAGTATAGAGTACTCCTTCATAGCAATTGCAGCTAAGGTGGTGTACTGTGAAATTGTTGTAAGTGTGGAGGAATGGTGTTCCTCTAATATGTAAATCCGCGTGCCAGTTCCACAATATACAACACAATTTTTACCAACAAACGTAGACGAAAGAAAATTAACAAAAACAAGAATGTTAAAAAACAAACCATTTTACTTTATCACAACTAGACAAATAACAAATACAAAGGTATTTATGTTCATAAATTTTGCTATGTATAGATGTGTGTGTTTGTATGGCAAAACAAGAATATTTTTAGTGAAGAATAACAGTGAGAAAGAGAGTGGTCAACTCGTACTTAGGTACATGTGTATGTGTGCGGTATGTGTGAGTTCTGATATATATATATATATATATATATATATATGTGTGTGTGTGTGTGTGTGTGTGTGTGTGTGTGAGTGTGTTTAATTAATGGAATTTAGACTTCGTCGCCTGGGTTTCATGGAAATCTTTTGCAAAATAACAATCATAAGGCAGTTAAGAAAATGAAATGAATCGAATAGCTCTATGTTAGATATTGAGCACTCTCCATGTTATATCGTACTTGGTTCGACACAAACCCACAAAGTGATTTAGTGACAACCAACACTGTTATAATATATATATATATATATATATATATATATTCACCCAACTCAACCATGAGCAGGAGGTGACACAAGGTCTTTTTTTAACCAGAGTTAAAATGGTTTGAAATCAGTTTTGTTTCACCGTGACCATTCTAAGTTTAAAGTGCCTATTCTGCCCTACTATTTACTCCAAGCTGGAGAGAGATTAACAGGATTCATATCTTTTCCAAGAGTATTAGCAGTATATAAAATGTAATTAGCCACATCTAGGATTTGAACTCGGGTCACCATGTCCATTTTTTCAACAATAACTCTTACTACACGAGCGTCTCCAATTATATCTAAATATATTTATAAGCAATCATATGAATGAATGTATATATATATATATATGTGTGTGTATGTGTGTGTATGTGTGTGTGGATGTTATTTCTATGCGAAAAGAATGTTTTAAGAATATTCGGAAGTTGAGTATTTAACGAGAGGGTTCTTGCCGTATTTCATTATAGCTGCTTCATATGATGGCCTATTACTTAATGCGCTTGTGTGCGCACGCACGCATGTGCGTTCTGTCAATTTTACGTACAAGTGAACCTGTAATCAATCGGCAATAACAAGGTTTTTAAAGAGTTTGAGAGGAAGAACTGGAGAGAGTTAAAAAGGGATAGAGGAAAGAGAGAGAGAGAGAGAGAGAGAGAGAGAGAGAGAGAGAGAGAGACACCAGCAGACAAACGGGTAGAAATAGATAGAGAGTGAGAAGCACAAGTATTGACCCGAAAAATGGGAAAAATGACGTGGGGAGAGAGAGAGAGAGAGAGAGAATGTAATGTATATTTAGTGTCAAAGGAGGGAGTAGTGAAGAGATGTGGATTTTGCCAAAAAGGGATAATGCAACAAATGTTTCAATCACCTTAATAGAAAGAAATTATATAAGATATAGAGTAAAAAAGAGAGAAATCTAGAAGAAGAAGAAGAAGAAGAAGAAATCCATGGATATAGAAAGAAAGAGACAAAGAGAAAAAGTAAGAGAAAGATATATTAAAACAAAAAATTCTAAAAACTGAAGGGCAAGATCCCCCCCCAATGAGTGTCCTGCATATGACACTAAACAGTCTAATGGTGAGGTCCCAGTGATGCTGGGGCTTTGGGGAATACGGAGCACCACTTTATTGCCATTGCTCCCAGGTCCACTCTGGCCCTGCGTGGTAGCACCTGATAGGGCCCTATCTATGGGTTAAATAGAACTAACGGCGTACTTATGCTAAACTGAATTGTTTGATTAAACTGAATAGCGTGAAATAGAAATGTTTTTGACAATTAAACCGTACTTACATTTAAACTGCATACTTATGCTAAACTGAATTATTTCAAATAGAACTGTTTTTGCACATTGAAATGGTAATTACACTAAACTGAATTGTTATATATAACTGCTTGAATAGTTTAAAATAGAATGTTTTTGACAATTAAACTGTGTACTCATGCTAAACTGAATTGTTTGAAATGGAACTGGTTATTCTCATAAAAATGGATTTGGCGTTAAATAACCTACAAAGGTTGATATGCCATAAAACCCAACAAACCAAACCAAATCAAACTAAAAACTGAATTTCAGGGGGCGAAACAGGTTGATTTGGTTTCTTTGTTTAACGGCATATCAATCTTCCTTGGTTATTTAATGCGAAAGGCATCCTAACAGAAGAACTGTAGTGGTACTATTTAACCCACTGCTGTCAGGATAAAAGTATTCTTACCTTTCCCTAGGGTATACTACTTATTTTCTTTGCCGGGCGAAAGAGGTTTCCGTATTTTATGTCTATAAGTTTTTTTTTATCATTAAGGCTTTTCGGACTATTGTCTTCATCTTTATTGTTATTTCCACAACGTTTCGGCCGATATGTCCTCCGGCCCTCTTCAGGTGTTTCTCGAACTCGGGAATCTTCACGGAACTTCGAACTACGTCCTTTATTGAATCCACGGTGGTCGCCTGTTCTGATTCCGTTAACCATAACCAGGTACAAGTGTTTAGTATTCCTGTATTGTCACTCACCTGTAGTGAGGATTGAACCTGCAACCTCCAGATGATTGTCTCCTTAGAAGCTTAGGGAACCAACGCCTATAACCGTTACGCCATGTGTCCAGCAGTAGTTCGAAGTTCCGTGAAAGTTCCTGAGTTCGACAAACACCTAAAGAAGGCCGGAGGACATATCAGCCGAAACGTTGTGGAATAACAATAAAGATAAAAACAATAGTCCGAAAACCATTTTTGATAAAAATCAACAAGCTTCGTCACAGAAATTTAGACAATTTTTTAAAATTTTTTTTTTAGCTTGATTAATTTTTTTTCACAATGGGTATCATATATATTAACATTAGTGATTTACTGTGCTTTTTTGCTTCTTAGGATCTATAATTTGGCACGGCTAAAATGAAACAATTACAAGAAGAATTCTTATATTTATGTAATTTATAACACATCTTTACGGCATTTCAACCACTCTTGGATAATTTTATGCCCAAAGATTAAGAATCGCATTCATTTTACGTTTGCATTCATATTTCTTCTGTTGTTGCATCCTAAGAGGTTTTTTTTGTAGACGGTTTAATCTAATACAAATCATTTTTATAATGAATTATTTGAATTATAGATGGGAACCTAAGAGTGGGTAGAGTTGGCAGAGTGGGTAGAGTTGGCAGAGTGGGTAGAGTGGACCTGGTAATGAAGGGATATTGCACACTCTCCTGATCTCTGGAACTGGAGCCTCCCTATAAGATAAAGTTTGTATTGTTCACTACTTGTATATTAAGGTTCAATATTTGCAGATATTGTACAATGATACTCTATGAATATTTGTGAACATACAAAAGAAATGAAAACAGGATGATTTTTGTATTATATTGATTCACCAAATAAGTTGTGTCTACGGGTCTTAAAGCTCGATGGGAACAATAAAAGGACACATCGTGCTGTTTGGAACGAATTCTGGAGCAGCATCTGACCACGCAGCAGGTGTCTGACCACTTACCTACCATCTTACGAACCATCCAAGTAGACGAAAAAAGTAGGCTGGACACTGCTTGAGAAGTAAGAACGAACTTATAAGCGAAGTTTTCGAATGGACTCTTACACATGGACATACCAGAGTTGGTCGACCAGTAAAAATTTACATTGATCAGCTTCTGTGCAAACCCCCGAAAACTTTCCAGTAGCGATAACCAATAGGGACAGATTGCTGGAAAATATCAAAGAAATCTGTGCTGTCCACACACCTTGATGATTATGTATTTTGCAGAATCCCGTCGGAAAAAATAGATTTACTTTAGCACGGACGGTTTGGTTTGGTTTGGTTTGATGGCATATCAACCATTGTTAGTTATTTAATGCCAAATCCTATTTTTATATATACATTAAATATATATGATTTGTAAACCCATTTTAAAGATACACACAATTAAATGATCAAATTGTTCTATTTTAAACAATTCAATTAAGCTTAAGTCAATGAAGTTAAAAAGATTCCTCATATTGCTATGTACCACTTATAATTCAATTAAACATCATTCATTTGTTCACACACAGTTAAATGATCATTCAATTCTATTTCTAACAATTCAATTTAGCGTGTCATTTGTTTGGAAATTTACTAAGCTTTTTGCTTAGATGTGGCACAAGGCCATATGAAATGGGCACCCAATGAGACTCGAAGCGTGTCATTTGTTTGCAAACAATTTCATTTGACCCATAGATAGAAAGGGTACTCTGCATTTCCCCTAACTCCAGCATTACTGGAGCCTGATCCTCAGAATGTATAAAGTCATATCAAGGACACTCATTGGTGGGTGGTTTTTTTTACCCCTCTGCAGAGATGCAGTCGGTGTATTCTACAGTCCCTGCGGACGATATTAGTAAGTTAAACCAGACTAGTACGTATATCTGGATCAACCTCAGTCCTTATCACAATCCCGGGAAATAAGAATAGATTTAATATTTGTTCAAATACTTTTGGGAATCACTTAACAGATATTAATATAGAATTTCATATGAAAGTATATTTTACGGAAATGTTAATGCATGCTATCGTATAAAATGGACTGAGTTATTTTGTTTAGGTTTATGTCGTAGCAAACATTTATCAAAGATACTCTTCAAATTTATTACAGTTGAAGGAAAAGTGACTTGCATGATTTTTGCTCATGGTTTTCTATTTGAGTCTTTTTTTTTTCATGGAACTATTTCTGTTAAAAATCCGCTTGTTATTTCCATTTGCGATAAGAAGAGTTTCCTTTGCCAATTTCATTGCCGTTTGGATTTGCTTTCAACATTTAAAAGTTTTGGATTTATCTCCATTTTTTTTTTCCATTTTGAAGATATTGTTGAGATCTTTAATTTTTATCATTTGAATATGATCGTGATACTCATTACTTATATTTTTTCATTTTTCACTACGTATCATTTTGGATTGGCTCCTATCTATCTATCTATCTATCTATCTATCTATTTGACTCCCTTTATATCTATCGATTTGATTCCCTTTATATCTGTGCAATTTCGTTTCTATCTATCTATCAATCTATCTGACTCCCTTTATATCGGTGCAATTTCGTTTATATCTATCTATCTATCTATCTATCTATCTATCTATCTGATTCCGTTTATATCTATCAATTTGATTCCCTTTATATCTGTGCAATTTCTATCTATCTATCTATCTATCTATCTATCTATCTATCTATCTATCTGACTCCCTTTATAACGGTGCAATTTTGTTTCTATCTATCTCTCTCTCTATCTGACTCCCTTTATATCGGTGCAGTTTTGTTTATATCTATCTATCTATCTATCTATCTATCTATCTATTTGATTCCCTTTATATCTATCGATTTGATTCCCTTTATATCTGTGCAATTTCATTTTTATCTATCTATCTATCTATCTATCTATCTATCTATCACATAAAACACACACATATATTTGTACGTGTCAATCATCTATCATCCATAACTTCTTTGTATTCATAAATTCATTTTCCGTATGTCCGTATGTCTGTATCCACGTTCATATCTATTTTTCTATTTTTCACGTCAGTCTATGTTATCTATCAATCTATCGATTTATCTATGAACCAAAATACTCTCTCTTTGTCTCTCTATCTCTCTCTCTCACACACACACACGCACACACACAGAGACACACGCGCATATACATTTCTATATGTCGATAATCTATCGGCTACACCTTCTTCGTATTGGGCAACTCTGAAGGGGCAATGTGGTTGCAAAACAGCGTACTTATGCTAAACTGAATTTTTTGGAATAGAATTGTTTTTTACATAGAAGCTGTACTGACGCTAAACTAAATTCTTCGAAATAGAACTGTTTTAACATTTAGCTGTGTGTAAACAAAAACAATACTCATACGAAACTAAATTGTTTGAATTAGAATTGTCTGACTAAACTGAATTTTTGAAATAGAAATGTTTTTGACAATTAAACTGTGTACACATGCTAAACTGAATTGTTTGAAATAGAACTGTTGATTTGTATAAAAATGGATTTGGCATTAGATAACGTACAAAGGTTTATACCATAAAACCCAAACAAAAAAAAACAGACATTAGTTATCTTTATACATATATGCGCATCACATCATATCAAAGTTTTTTTTTGAATATATGTAAATATGTAAGTGTGTGTGTGTGTGCGCGTGCGCGTGTAAGAGAGAGAGAGAGAGAGAGAGAGAGAGAGATACTTGCGTGACTGAATACGAGTATGTATATGAGGTGACTATGTGTAAGTATCTATCAATCTATCTATCTATCTCAACCAGGTTACCTATCTATCTATCTATCTATCTCAACCAGGTTATCTATCTATCTATCTATCTCAACCAGGTTATCTATCTATCTATCTATCTATCTATCTATCTATCTCAACCAGGTTATCTATCTATCTATCTATCTATCTCGTGAGAGTTCGACATGCTAATCTTGACTATCAACCATCTATTTGAGATATCTCCAATAAACGAATGAATTAGGAACGAAAAGCAATGGAAATTATTTTCCCTTTCTATTCCGTTAAATTACAGCGTACTTTTAATTCCTTCAACAATGTTTCATCTACCGACCGAACGACAATCGCAAAGAATCGCTCAGAGGATTTGAAATAAAATTAAAATTTCACCAGAATTTTTTCGTACTTAAACGAAGAGAAAGCAATCGATAAGTTAAAATTTGAAGGAATTCCAGAAAAATGTCTCTTCTAAAGGAAAAAAGAAATATGAAAATATCACAAAATTTATATATTTGTATATGTACATGAATACGTACGTAATTATTTATTCAAAAATATAAGCTTCATATATATATATATATATATATATATATACTCACGTTTTATATGCTTATACATTATATATACACATGTGTCTCTGCGTGTTGTGGGTGTATATGGTGCGTGTAGAGTGTGTGGAGTGCCTTTGCGTTATGTATACGTGTGTGTGGTGAATACTTTTATGTATGTGTATGTGTGTGCGTGTATATATGCAGCGTGTGTATGTGCATGTGTACGTTTATTGGTGTGTGAGTGGTATATAGTGCTTGGTGCGTGTGTCACGTGTCTGTGTGTGTATGGTGATTGCGTGTTATATTCGGTGTGTAGTGTGTGCATGCTCTGTGTTTTGTGTGTGTGTATGGGGTATATATGTGTATGTGTTTGGTATATAGTGCATGGATCGGGCTTGGTGTGTGTATGGTGGTGTGGGGTATGTGTATACAGTGTGTGTAGTATGTTATGAGTGGGTAGTGTAAATATGTATGTTTTGTGATATGTGTGCATTTTGTGCGTATGCATACGTTATGTTTAGCGTGTGGTCTATGCGAGGTGTGTGTCTATACTGGTGCGTGGCGTGTGTTTGTCTGTATGTGTGAATGTGGTCTCTGTGTGTGTGTATGTATGAATGAGGTGTGTGCAAAGTGTGTGTGTATTGGTGTGTGATGTGTGTGTGCGTGCATGTGGTGTGTGTATTGGTGTATGGTAGGTGGTATGTTCAGGTTGTATGTATGTATGTATGCGTGATGTGTAGTGTGTGGTGTATTCTAGGTACGTATGTGGTATATCATCATCATCATCATCATGTCGTGCCGCCAGCACGGATATCCCTGACCCTCTCTCGCCACTTCTCCCTATCATTCATCGCCTCCGGCAGGTCTTCAGGGTTACATCCTGTGTCCTCACATAGTTGCTGTATGTAAGTTCGTGCTGGTCGTCCTGCTTTTGCGCATCCATATGTGGGGGTCCACAGGAGTACATCGCTTATGAGCTCGTCCTTGCTTCTCCAGCAGTGTCCCGCGTGTCTGGTTCGTCTAACTTGTATAGTTTTCGTTATGGGGGGCAAGTGTCCGTATAGTTGGTGTCTCGTGGGGTGTTGTCACCAGGACTAGTTCAATATTGCTCTCAACATTCTTGTGTAATTTCCGTCTAGTTTCTTCTCCAGCCGTTTAGTTAGCGTCCATGTAGTGCATCCATATAGCAGTATCGACACAACCGCTGCCTGGAAGAAACTGCGTTTCATTTTATCGGTTAGGTCTTATTTCCATATGATCGAGAGCCTATCGATAGCGGTCCATGCCTTCGTCAGTCGTGTGTCGATGTCTTTTTCGGTTGATGAGACGCTACTTCTAAGGTAGGTGAATTTGTCTACTAGTTTCAGAGAGGCTCCGTCTAGTGTGGCAATGTTGCCCGTTTGGTTGTTACACATATATTCAGTTTTGTGTGCATTGACATGGAGGCCAATGCCAGCTGCGGCTCGTTCCAGACTATGCAGTAGTGTCTCTGGTATATATATATATATGTGTACATGTATGTGTGTGTGATGTGTATGTATGTGTGTGTCTATTTGGTATGTACATGCGTGATATGTGATATGTGATATGTGGTATGTGCGAGGTGTGTGTGTATTGGTATGTGGTATATGTATGTACGTGGCGTGATGTGTAATATGTGGTGTGTGTGTGTGTGTATTTGTGTATATATGTGTTATGTGTGCATGTGGTGTGTGTGCATGCCTTATGTAGAGTGTGTGTATATGCATGTGGTGTGTGTATTAGAGCGATGTGTAGTTTTATGTGGTGTGTGCGACGTCTATGTGCATTGGTATGCGATATATGCGTGCATGTATGTGTGTTTGCGTAATATGTTGTGTGTGGTGTATGAAAGGTGTATGTGTGTGTATATATATGTATGTGTATGTATGTGTGATGTGTGTGCATGTTTTGTGTATATGTGTGTTATGTGTAGTTTGTTGTGTGTGCTACGTGTGGGTGCATTGGTGTGTGGTATGTGTGTGCATGTGGTATGTGTGTGTATGCGTGTTGTAGGGTGTGTTTGTGTGTGAGGTGTATGTTTGCGTATTAGCATGTGGTGTGTGTGCGTGTGTGTGTGCTGTATGTGTTTGAGAATGATGTTGTGTGTGTATGCTGTGTTTGTGAGTTTTCTGTGTGTATATCGTATGTCATGTGTGTTTAGTATGTAGCATGTGATGTCTGTATCTGGCGCGCGCACGCGCGTGTGTGTGTATGTAATATACCCGTTGAGATTTATGGGCGTTCTACGTATGTGGCGTACACGAATCTGATGTAAAGTATGGTGTAGTGTATGTCATTAGTGTGTACGTGGTGTATGGATATGTGGCTTGTTATGTGTAGTATGTGTTTGGTGTAAAGTCTATGTAGTGTATGCATGTTCCCTGTGTGTGGTATGTGTTCAAGTTGTGTATGTAGTGTGTATTTGGTGTGTAGCGTGTAGTGAGTGCATGCTGTTTCTGTGTGGTATGTGTGAATGTGATATATGTGTCGTATATAATGTGTGGGATGTGAGGTGCCCGTAGTGTAATGGTTATCGTCGTAGGAAATGGACACGGGGACACGAGTTCAAATCCTGGACGACACTGATTGCATTTCACATAGCACTAATACCCTTGGGAAAGGTATGAATCCAATTATTCTCCCTCCAGCTATGGGTAAATAGTAGGACAGATTAGATTCTTCAGCCTTGGTGAGGCAACTAGTCTAGGAGAATGAAAACTCTGAATTCAAACCTGTTAAACTCCGCTTAAAAATTGACCTTGTGTCATATCCTGCCCGAGTGTAGGGGTTGGTAAATAGTATAATGTGTGGGATGTGATTGTATTTTGTGTCATTTTTTAAGTATGGCGTGTATGTATGTGGCATGTTAACAGTGTGCTATATGTGTGCTGTGTGTGTGTTCTGTGTATGTCGTTTGTATATATATGATGTATGTGTATGTGGTATGCGTAGTGCGTGTTGTGTGTGTGTGCTGTATGTGGTATGGTACGTGCGTGTTGTGTATGTACGGTGTTTGTCGTGTGTGTTTATAATGAACTGTGTGTGGACTGTATGTTTTTTTAGTGTATAGTATTTGCGTAAGTGGTGACTCTGCGATTTTTTTAATAATGTCGTGTGTGTTGTGTGAACGCTGTGTACATATGCGTATATGTGTGTGTGTGTGTATAATCATGTGTTTGTATGTGTACATGTTCGTTTTTAAAGGCCTGCGCAGACAAACAAAACGCGTGTAAGTTTTGAAATAAAATTCAACGTTATGAAAAAAAGACCATTGATATGTTTTGTTATGAGAACAGCTTTTTTTTAAATGAATTCTATTTCGAATTTAAAAAAAGCTACAAAAAACAAAACAAAACAAAACAAAACAATGAAAGAACAAAAATCAGTCAATTAAACAAACAAAAAACTACCCTTTCACTATTGCGGATTCCCGTCGTAACAAAAGAGTAATAATTTAGCATGCATAGCATTTGTATATATATATATATATATATATATATATATATATCCCTCCGCTAAGTCATCCTCATCATCATCAAGTTGTGCTGACAGCACGGTTCTCCTTGACTCTCTCTCCCGCCATCAGTTCCTATCTGCCATCTTTATAGGTCTTTCAAATGGCATCCAGTGTTCATCCAAAGCTGTTGTATATAAATCTTAGCGGCTCAGTTAATACTGGTGTGTCCATGTATAGGAAACCAAAGAAGAAGTTTGCTTATGAGTTCGCTACTGTTTCTCCGGTAGTGTCCTTCATATATGTTTCGTCTTACTTGAATGGTTTGCCAGAGATCGTGCAGCCGCTGTTTTGAAGGGAGGTGTTTCTATCATTTGCTCAAAACAACATGCAACATTTTTCTGTGCTTTCCATCTATGTTTTCTTCCAGTTTCGTTTGAGTCTAAGTGGTGCAAACATACAATAGTACTGACACGGCTACTGCTTGGAAGAATTATCGTTTTATTTTATTAGAAGGATAAGGTTTACACAAAATCCGGTTATTATACAAGAGTTAAAGAGCCTAGTCTGCCCAACTATTTACCAATAGCTGGTGGGTGATGAAGAGAATGGTTCATACATTTCTCTAGGGTATTAGCGCAATGTGAAATGCAAACAACCTCATACAGGAATTGAACTCAAGTTGCCAGGTTCGTTCCATAGAATCATAACAATCTGACAGTATTTGTTAGTGAAACTAAATTTTAGATTGATTTTAAATTACTCTCCAACATTTCTTGACATATCTTGCCCAGTTGACTGGGGCTGTACTATATACCGACTGCACCTCTGCTGAGGGGTAAGAACCCTTAATGAGAGTCCCGTATATGACACTAAACAATTTGATGGTGAGATTCCAGTGAGGCTGGAGCTTTGGGGAATACGGAGCTCCCCTTTATTGCCATTACTCCAAGATCTACTCTGGACCAGAATGGTAGCACCTGATAGGTCCCTATCTATGGGTTCAATAGAACTAACTGCATAATTATGTTAAACTGAATTGTTTGAATTAGAACTGTTTGACTAAATTGAATAGCTTGAAATGGAAATGTTTTTGACAAATAAACTGTATGTATATTTAAACTGCGTGCTTATGCTAAACTGAATTGTTTGAAATGGAACTGTTTTTGACATGGAAACTGTACTTACATTAAAAGGATTTGTTTAATATGGATCTATTTTGTAAACAAAATCTGTTCTTATACAAAACTGAATTAGCTTAATTAGAACTGTTTGACTAAACTGAATTGCTTGAAATAGAAATGTTTTTGACAATTAAACCGTGTACTCACGCTAAACTGAATTGTTTGAAATAGAACTGTTGATTTGAATAAAAATGGATTTTGCATTAAATAACCTACAAAGGTTGATATACCATAAAACTCAAACAAACAAACATTAGTTGTCTTTATTCATATATGCATATCACGTCACTTAAATTTAAAAAAATATATGTAAATATGTGTGTGTGTGTGTGTGTGTGAGAGAGAGAGAGAGAGAGAGAGAGGAGATATACCTGCTTGACTGTGAATACGAGTGTGCATATATGTGAGTGTGTAAGCATCTATCTATCTATCTATCCATCTCAACCAGGTTATCTATCTATCTATCTATCTATCTATCTATCTCGTGAGAGTTCGACATGCTAATCTTGACTATCAACCATCTATTTGAGATATTTCCAATAAACGATTTAAACTGCGTACGCATGCTAAACTGAATTGTTTGAAATAGAACTGACTATTTGCATAAAAATGGATTTGGCGTTAAATAACCTACAAAGGTTGATATGCCATAAAAACAAAACAATCAAACAACTAACATGGACATATCTACTGGTCTGTACTATAATTTTACCGTTTAAAATTATATATATATATATATATATACATATATATATATATATATATATATATATATATATATATATATATATATATATGTTGGGTTGATAGTTGTTTGGGTTTTATGGCCTATCAGCTTTTGTTGGTTATTTAATACAAAATCCTATTTTATATATACATTGAATATTTATGATTTCTAGACACATTTCTGTTGATAACATTTTAAAACGAGCCTGTCCTCATTTTTTCACATAATTAAATGATGTCAAGTATTTCTATTTATCACGTATAAATCTATTCCATATTAATCATTTGTTTTCAAACACTGAAGTGGTATATGTATTGCTATTTAACACTAATTATTCAATTCAACTCTATTTATTTATTTGTTCACAGTGAAATCGTTCCTTGCCCAGTCGGGTAGAGGTGTATAATACTTCACTTTTTTCTCTCTTTGGACCAAAAATCAAAAGGATTTTGCATATATATATATATATATATATATAAACTAATCTGATAATTTAAACGGTTGTATTGCCTAATCGGCTGGGGCTGTAGAATACACTGACTGTATCTCTGGCAGGAGGTAAGATCCCCAAACAAGTGTCCTGGATATGACACTAAACAATCTGATTGTGAGGTTCCAGTGATGCTGGAGCTTTAGGGGAATCCAGAGTAACCCTTCATTGGCATCTTTCCCAGGTCCACCATTGACCGGAGTGATAGCACCTGATAAGGGTCCTATCTGTGGCTTAAATTGTGCTAAACAGCGTACCTATGCTAAACAGATTTGTTTAAAATAGAACTGTTGATTTGTATAAAAATTGATTTGGCATTAAATAACCTACAAAAGTTGATACACCATAAACTCCCCAAAACAAACAAACAAACAACCAAATGGTTCCAAGTATTGCTTTGTATCACTAATCATTGAATTAAAACATCAGTCATTTGTTTGCACGGGCTTAAAAGGTTGAACTGTTCTATTTTTAAGAATTCAATTCAGCATTAGTCAGTTTTTTGCACACAGTTTAAATGTCAAACATTTCTATTTAACCCACAGATAGGACCCTATCAGGAGCTCGTGCCATAGTGGACCAGGGAGCAGTGGCAATAAAGGGGTACTGCACATTTCCTAAAGCTCGAGGACTGAAGCCTCACTGTCAGATTGTTTGATATCATATCTAGGACACTAGTTGCGGGGTTTTACCCCTCTCTAGAGATGCTGTCGGACTAATATATATATATATATATATATATATATATATATATATATATATATAGGTTTGGTTAAATACTACCGATTGTTTCTTTTTTTAAAATCTTCAAGTGTAAACGTTCAAGTCTTCTTACTAGGGTGATGTTAAATTATTTGTTGCTGTGAGTTTTATATTTATTCGGGGTGGCTTTTTTAAAATGTTATATGTATAAATTATAGATGGGGTTGGTTCCCTCTGTTAGGATGGGTGCTTAGTTATTGGATGCGTTTAATATGCTTATAAACGTATAAAACGCATTCAATAACAAACCACCATCTTGAAAAAAGCCTCTCCGAATAAATGTAAAACTCCCTACCACAAACAAGATGACCAGCGAAATGGTCGAAAGCGCCTGGGCTAATATAAGGTTCTTTCTTTACCAGGTTGACCCAGAAGTAAGAAGACTAGTGAGAAGACTTGAACATCTTCATTTTAAGATTTTAAAAAAGAAACAATCTGCGGTATTTAACTAAACCTGTTTAGATGATGATTTGCTGCGAATATATATATATATATATAAGTGAGAGTTTATCCAGAAGACCTCGATTTATCTTGCATGCTTAAGGTATTTTCTATTATTATTAATTTATTCTTTTTTTCTTTACTTAAAATAATTCTAAATCGATTACCTTGTATGTAGGCAAAAGATTTTCGTCAAAACACGTGTCGGCAAAGTAAATGCTATAAATGTTTATCCACATCAAAATATTTATCTTTTTCTCGTTTATCTTTTCAACACACACACACACACACACACACACACACACAAATATATATATATATATATATATATATATATATATATATATATATATATATATATATATATAACGTATTCCTCATTCAAAGATGGAAATAGCCAGTTAATAACACGCAAAACAGTGAAACTTCAAAAACCTGAAAGAAAGCAAATGAACAATAGCAGAATTTTGCACCATGCTCTTCTATAGAAAGTGTACTCATCCGTGAAATTATCATTAATGCAATGTATAACCAATCTCCTAAATCAATTAACTCCTTACCAAATTAATATCGAAGGAATGTGGGATTCTAAAAAAAGGAAAAAAAAAAACAACTCGTAATAATAGTAAGTTTAAACTCTAAATATACTATCACATTCACTTTCGGATTGATAGCATTGGAAAGTTATGAAACCCTCTTATCCTTCCAGCTCTGGGTTAAATAGCATCCCGGCTGTTCTTCTAGAAGGATGCCACTGGTGTTAGATAACTGTTGTGGCGAAATCACCTACTAATTGACTCAACCACTCTCCATAATACCAGAAGACGCAGCAATACGAAGTCAGTCTAGATCCGGAAGCTAACCTCGCCTCCGCGCGGTTACGCAAACTAGTTTACCATCCTATGTTCTTGTAACCCTCCTTTGTTCTTGTAAATATATACCTATACTATAACCGTGGTGTTCTGTTCTCTTTGTGACCCCTTCCATAATAACCCTTCCATAACCCATGAAGGTTGTTATGTTATTAAACAAACTAAACCAAACCAGGGCAAACAATTTAAAAGTCAATCCACACCTGTCCTACTTGCCGGCTTTGGCACACAAAAACTTTTCCCTCTTCCTCCAGATGAAAAAGATTCAACGAAAATTACATATGAATCTTCGTACGCATAAAGAGTGCACTTTTAAGGGGCCGTTTGCAGCTTTGCCGAAGTGCATTGATGTAAAACGTAACTCTGAAAAAAAAAAAAAAGAAGCCGGCAAAATTTAATTAAAGTTTGAGTTAACTTTTTCCCAGAAGACGCAGAGCTTTTTTGATCTCACTGCGTATGACAAAGAAAAATCCTCTTTTGATTCACATAAAATTGTTGACAGTGTATTATGTAGTAAGCCAACTCCTGTGAAGACGAGGAAAATGAGATGGGGGTAAGAGACATAGAGATGAGTCGGAGAGAGATAATGAAATATATTCAGTATCAAAGAAGAGAGTTGGGAAAAGAGATGTGGATATAGCGAAAAAACAAATGAAATAGCACAAGAATCAATCAGGTTTTGGCTTCTTCAGGTTTAATGGCATACTAACTTTCGTTGGTTATTTCATGCCAAATCTCTCCTCTTAGAAGGACAATAGTAAAGCTGATTAACCCAAAGCCAGTGAGTTGGGGAGAGAAAAGGGAGTTCGTACCTTTCCTGGGGGTATTAGTCCGAAAATAAATGTAATAGAACGACAGTTGTATTTATCTGCTTACTACGATGTCACCGTCCAGTACGTTTGACACTACGCAAAAAAATTCTTATCACGATAGAAAGAGATAATATAGATATATAGAGAAACAGATTTACCGAAAAAAATAGACGATGAGGATAAAGAAGAAGAAGAAGAAGAAGAAGAAGAAGAAGAAAGAGTGAGATAGATAGATAGATAGATAGATAGAGAGAGAGAGAGAGAGAGAGAGAGAGAGAGATCTAAGATCTATGGACTCATTGTGAAAGAACGGTATATAAAGTAATATATATAGAGAAAGTATCACACACACACACACACACACACACACACACACACAGAGGCGCCTCTGGTGGTGTAATTGTTAGCAAGCTCGGCCAGCAAACCTACACGAGTGAGTTCGAGTCTCATTGGGTGCCCCCTTTCATATGGCCTTGTGCCACATCTAAGCAAAAAGTTTAGTAAATTACCACACACACACACACACATATATATATATATATATAACCCCATTTTGTATAGTTTAAATTCTCTGAAGAGAATTTTAAAATATTCTAATTGATTTTAAGATATTTTATTATTTTTTCAAAATCCATAGACTTTTAAAGTTAATTGTTATTTTGGCGCACTTATGTTGACATACCAGTTGACAATTTCACATCACAAGACATTGAATACAATGACTGTATACCCTACTGAGGGTTAAGAACCCCCAAAATTTAAGAAAAAAATATGTCCGAGATATAACGTTAAAATTAATCTGATGGTGAGGTTCCAGTTCTGGGATCTGGAAAAGAATTCTTGATATCACGTAATTGTAGATTATTTGTTATTGAAAAATTACTTGAAGTTATAATAGTTTACTAAAGATTATTATTAGAAAACTATATTACTGCGTGCAGATGAACGACAATAAATAGAAAGAATTACTTGAAACAATATAATTCTCCGTGCAAGAAACAACTTAGAATGTAAATATATATATTTATCGATCCATCCGAACGAGCTGGATGCGACCCATTGTCAATTTTTAAGCTGACTTTAATAGGATTGAATTTAGTGATTTCCTTTTCCAGAGACTGGTTGTTATACTTTGGTTAAAAGGCTCACTCTGCCCTACTATTTTATCCACAAATTAGAAGGAGAATAGTTGTCTTCATACCTTGTCTAATGGCATTAGCGTCATGTGAAATATAAACAGCCTCGTCCAAGTTCTGAACCCGGTTCATCGTATCCATTTGTATCCGACAATAACAATTACATCACAACCGCCTTTGTATACAGTAGTATTGGCACAGCCACAGCTTGGAAAAAATCTCGTTTTATTTTATGTGATAGATCAGACTTCCACATGATCAATGACCTATCGATAGCAGTCCATGCCTTCGCTAGGCGTATATTAACATCACTTTCAGTAGATGAGACATAAACAGTTTGACAATTTTCAACAATGGAAGGCTTTAGAATCGAACTTGAATTCTCTGTTCAAAAGTCTATTGTAGTAAAAAAGTCTAGTAGTGATCGATTACTATTACTCCTGGCAAAAATTAAGGAATTTGAACATTTAGAGGATGTCTACTTAGTTTATTTATTTAGCAGTAAATAAACTAATATGAGGAAAGAGGCAAAACATCTTTTTATTTAGTTGTTGAGCATGGATTAGAAAAAAAGCAGTTATTTTAAATAATTTCAACTGGTTTGTTTAAGATATATTTTAAGAATGTCCTGGAAATGCAAAAACATCAGGAATTTCAAGAGAGAAATGGATACCCCAGTGTTGACTATTTGTTACATTAGAGTGAAGAAGAGGGAAAATAATAATAATAATAATAATAATAATAATAATAATAATAAGAAGAAGAAGAAGAAGAAGAAGAAGAAGATAGGAGGAAGATTGAAAAAATTGATTAAATACTTGAATAAGAGAATTGAAAACACACACACACACACACACACACACTAACAAAAACAAAATAAAAACAAACAAAAAACAACTAAACTACAAACAAGAAAAAAAACCCACCACCACCACCAACAACAACAACAACAGCAACCAAAAAGAACAGGAAGATGGTAATCAATAATAGCCAGGTTTCTTTGGAACAATGACAAAGAAGATGAAAAAGAGATTTTGAGAGTGAGGGGGTGAAAATCTGAGTAAATACTGAGGCCATACAGACCATTAAGACTAGAATATTTCAAAATACACACACACACACACACACACACGCATAGAAAAACTTACACACACACACACACACACACACACACACACACACACACATATATATATATATATATATATATATTGACTGCTGCTGAGATTATCCTTTTGAGCCCGTTTAACTTCTAAGGGCTAACATGTTCTTGGAAGCTGTATTTATTGCATGAGTTGCAAATGAATAAGTTTTCATATCCATTGTCTTTGCTCTTATGCACCAGCATATGTCTTCTGAAACCTACCGATGACTTACGCACATTGTTACAAAATTCATACGAGTTACCACTTGGTTGCTGCTGAAGAACTTTTGTAAAACGAGTTATCGATGGATTGTTGTTTTAAGACATCAAGATAAGCGAGTCTGGTTTTAGACAAAAATGCTCTACCTCAATTGTTAGAAATATATTAAGTCTGTAAATTGTCCTGGACCGAGATCAAGTCCGGCTTCCGATGTGCTCGTTTTATAATGAAGTGTTCAATTTTCGGTACTTCAAATGTTTAAAAGCTTCAAGAGATCACTTTCTTCCACGTTAATTGATTTACCGTTATCTGCTCCCAGTCTCCGATGTCTATACCGAACGTCTACAAATTGTTTTATGACATCGTTAAAACTTTTCTTAAGTTTGTGTCTTGGACGTCTACTGTATTGAAACTCTCGATAGGACAGCAGGTTGGGTGACTAAATACCCTCCATACAAGTCAGATGCATAGTCCACTACATCTAATTGTGTATTTGGAGTATCTCAGTACTGGATGCATTGGCTCGCTGGAGACCAATGGCGTTTACTGATGATATATAGATATACATAGATATATTGTTATCAAACAAATTTCTTAAATGAAAAGAATGCTCAAATGCGGGACCGTAGAGCAGGATAAAATCTAAAATAGATTGTTATTAATAGTATCTCATAGGATGGAATTTTTTTTTTCGTAATTTATTGCTGTTTAAATTTTGTAGTGAGAAATTATATCAATTAATAAGTGTTCCTGTTACTTAAATGATACGCTTATTTTAGACGGGAGGGGTTTTATTGTGTGGTGGGTTTGAAAGTTCTTTTAAAGGTATAGGGAGTTGTCTATCCTTATATTTTTTTTTACGTCATGTGATATTTTACCGTTTGTCAGACACACATGGACAATTTTTTTCACAGTCATAAAAGATCTCATGTAATTAAAATGTAATCTTGCCTTTTAGTCTCTTCTGAGCGTCAAGGTGCGTCTCCGAGCAATCACTTTTTATGTTGGGCGGGAAACCATTTGCTTAATTCCCGCCTTTTTTTATGGGAGAGAGATTGGCTGGAGAGGCATTCGATTGGATGTTCCGCTGGTGCTACTTTGTATAAAGCCTCATGGAATTTTTTTCTTTTTTCTTTGGTGATTTTTTTGCCTTTTGTCGGTTCCTGACCACAAGCTGGTGGTTGATCAACACTAGCTGGGTCACCCTTGTGAAGGTGTATGATGTTGAAAGACCCGAAACATGATCAGGGGCACATGAGGGTGTATTCCTTCTCATGCCAGTACCATAACTATAAGTTTTATGTATTTTGAAAAAAGTACAATCTTCAGATGAACCATGTCTTTTAGATATACACAATGAAAATAATTTCCATTCAACAAACAGATATATAAACTCATCAAACCTTTTTTAAATGTCCTCTGATAATGACCTGAAGTCAAAACTAATTGATAACAATAAAAAAATAAATGGCAAAAAGGATAAATTCTTAATTGTTTTATCCCGTTTGTTCATTATATATATATATATATATGCGTGAGTGTGTTGTTATATATTTGACCATTGACAGGCCGTGTAAGTTCATGGATTTCAAAAACAGGATGCACCTGTGTCCTAAGGTAAACAAAAGACTACGGAAACGACATGGGAATTGCGTTAGTTGGATGCCGGAAGGAAGAGTAACTACTAAGTGTGTGAGAGTCCAGAAGTTTTCGACCTCGGAGCGGTAGACAGAGAGCAGTGAGCAGTGGGGAAGAGCAGTGAGCAGAGAGCAGGGAGAGAGATAGAGAGAAAGAGAGAAAGAGAGACTAGACGTCATACCGTTCTGGGCACTAACATGGCGGGGTGGATGTCTGAAGACCTCGGGTTGAGAGGTAGAATAAAGTCAAAATGTACAAGACACTTTAATGTCGAAAGCGAGTATGATCCCAGAAGAAAATAGGAGACCCTAGCCCTGTTCCAGTCTCGTGAAGGTTAGCAAAGAAGTAGGGCTCTCTGAAGGTACCATATCTCGACCTGGTATAAATCTTAGCGGTTTTGTATCTATCGCCGATTCTCTCTTCATATTACTAATTTTTGTTACGATTTTGTAATAGTGATAAAAAGGAAGAGATATCTTTATTAGTAAGTGTTGTCATTCTTTTCTTATTTTGGTATATATATATATATATATACGTGTGTGTGTGTGGGGGGTGTTTCAACTGTCTTATATAGAGGAAAGTCATTCAAAAAGTTTTAGAAAACAAAAAAAATCATAATTGTTCTTTTTTAGTTTTACAAGAAGTGATAGTGTGTCGTCTCAACAAAAAATATTCAGCCCATGGCTCAACTTTCTGGGTGAGACTTAGAGCTTTTAAACGATCCTTGTAAATATATATATATATATATATATATATATATATATATGCATATAAAGATCAACCAAAATCCATCTGCTTGATAAGGTGTTTTTCCTTTATATATCAGAAATTGATCTACAAGGCTTCTTAGGGTGTTCTTTAGGATCTGATGTCAGAATGTCAAAAGAGGTTCTTTTAACTGCCGCAGGTTATGAAGTGGATGTTCTTCAGAAACAACCAATCCAACACATCATCGAAGTGTTCAACCGAATTGAGGTCTGGGGAGTTTGATGGTCAGAGTATTCTCATGAATCCTACTTTATGTTCTTGAAACCAATCCATACAATTTCCAGCAATTTGGTGGGGTACACTTCCCTGTCGAAAGATACTTCTGTCATCGTAGGTGTAGTGACTCAGGTTTTCTAGTATCCTTCGTTGTCTTTGACATAAATGATTGGTACCTGTGTGTTTTTTACAAAATGTTACCCATATCAATTTACTAATTCAACAACTGTTTTATTCACATAACCCATGCTGATGCATTTAATTCTCCTGGATGGACCCTCATCCTCTCGTCTTCCTCATTTAGGAGAGTGTCCTAAGTAGGGTGTTGTATCGAAGTATGGAGAGATACACGGTGAAATAGAGTTAACTATTGATTAACTGAAGTGGTACAGTCCAACAAATATCATAAGTCTTACGCTGTATGAGTTATGTCCGAAGGTGGTCTTATTACTAACCGTGCTTTAGAAACAAGACGTCTTTTATTTCTCCGAGATACCGGAAGTCACGTAGTACGATCCACTATACAACATAAGACATTAAAATGGATCCGCAGGTGAGGCTCCAGTTCGAGGGATCTGGGGATTGAGGTGTAACGTGAGTTACCGTTACTCTCAGGTCCACTCTCTTCCAGTATGGAAGTTGCTGTTAGGGTCCCACTTATAGGTCAAATAGATGTATAAGTGTATAACTGTGAGCAAATAGTTTTTTATAAGAGATATTTGAACTTCAAAATGTTTACAAAAGTTATTATTATTATTACTTACTTAATTAGTCACTCATTAGAATTTTTCACATCAGTTTTAGCTGATGGTCTTGAGTGACAGCAAGTCTCCTCGAGTCTCCAGGACTCTTCTCAGTATTCTGGCCTATCTTAACAAATCTGTGGTCGGAATGGTCTCGATGTTTCCTCTCATTTCCAATTTTTCCAGCCCTACTTCTAATTCTTTGAGGCGATCGTTCCAAGTGTACCAACAACAACTGGTACAACTGTCAACCTCAAATTCCGTAGCGTTTTAAATTCTCTAACTTTTCGCTTTCTTTAATTATCACTCTGACGTCCTCCGGAAGAGTTGTATAGCAAAGAAAAACTGGTGTATAAAAATATAACCAAGTCCTTTTCTTTTCCTTTAATAACATAAAATGTACAGACCAATAGATTAAGAGACAGTCAAAGACGGCTGAGCTGCTCACACAGGGGCTGACTGTACGGATCTTCAATGAACTGCTTTCCTACACTTCGTTCTTTCTCTGTTTTGGTAGAAATCTCCCTGGTAATATAATATTCCAGATGTCCACGCAAATTCTCGGGTCACGTCTCCTCCAACCTACTACTTGCACGTTGCACGTGGACACGCTTGCCTGTAGCATGGCAACCACACAATACACGACATGACGTTTCCTTCTAACATGCTCCTTGCGCAATTTACGCGGCATTTACACCAAGGAACTTGCCTCCTTTTTTCTTTTGGTACTGGGTGCATTTTCTGTTACTTTGTTCTCAGTGTCCTTCTCCCGCAGCTGCATCGCCACGTCAAGGGGGTATTTTAGTCAATATCCAACAATAGCAAAATCCATTCTAATTCAAATTCTTTTTCCTCGCTAATCAACACGCGTGTAATCAGTTCAGCGTACGTACATTATCAATGTCAAAAACAGTTCTATTTCAAACAATTCAGTTTAACATAAGTACGCAGTTTACATGTCAAACAGTTATATTTCAAGCTGTTCAGTTTAGCATTAGTACTCAGTTTAAATATAAAAACTTCTATTTCAAGTAATTTCGTTTAGCATAAGTACGTATTTTAGCTTTATTTGACCCATACATAGGACCCTTTCAGATGCTATCATTCCAGGCCTGAGTGGACCTTGGAGCAATGGCATGAATCGATTTTCACATTCCCTAAAGCTCCAGCTTTCTATTACTGGAACCTCACCATCAGATTGTATAGTATCACATCTAGGACATTCGTTAGTGGGGGTCTTACCCCTTGATTGAATTTGAGTTAGAGTTGAGACAGAGCTGAGATTTACATAGCCCTTCGGGGCAGCGACACGGGATGAGTGAGTCTATGTAGAGGCAACTATGTTTCTGTTCATAGACACTTACAAATTCTCTTTCTCTCTCGCTCTCTCTCACTCTCTCTCTCTCTCAGGTTCCTTCTTTCTTGTTGCCCCTCGGCTAGGGCTGTAGAATACACCGACTGCTTCTCTGCAGGGGGATAAGACCCCAACCCCGCAACAAATGTCCTGATATATGACACTAAACAATCTGATGGTGAGGTTCCAGCAATACTGGTGCTTTGGGGAATGCGGAGTACCCCGTCATTGCTATCGGTCCCAGGTCCATTCTGGTTCGAAGTGGTAGCACCTGATAGTGTCCTATGGGACAAATAGAAATAAAGTGTGTACTTATGCTAAACTGAATTGCTTGAAATAGAAGTGTTTTGACATTTAACTGTTTGTAAAAAAAATATGTATTTATACCAAACTGAATTGTTTGAAATTCAAATCGGCGTTAAATGAACCGAAAAGGTTTGATAGGCCGTAAAACAAAACAACTAGTGAAATAAGCAATCAGCTCTCTCTCTCTCTCTCTCTCTCTCTCGTGCTTCGATGACTGCAAGGAAACCATATGCAATCGGAACAATAAACACTTTCGTATCTGGAATGGCCGAGTCGCCTTATGCTTGAAGAAGTAATATCTATTGATGTACGAGATAGTGCCATGATGTTGCACTTTTCACATTCGGTACCGTGACAACCTGAGTATCACAAAATTCACTGGAGTCTGAGTAACAGCAATTGTCCTAAGGTATTCCTAAACTCTTCTCACTAATCTAATCGATCTTATCATTCTTGGGATTGGTTTGTTTTTGCAGCTTCCTCGGATTTTCAGTTTTCCCAGTCGTCTTTCCAAGCATCAGAGGACCGTTCCAAGTGCGTTAACTACAATTGGTATTACTGTTTCCCTCATTTTGCCTTGCTTTGTCAGTGATCTAAAAAGATCCAAGTATTTATCAATCTTTTAGCTTTATTTTATTTTTGCCGATGGAACAGCAAGAATGTTATAGTTTTTGTAATTGATACCAGGTGTAGTTCTCTAGTCGAGACTGGGTGCAAGTATCACATTTTCAAGGATGAAATCTGGTTTGTGCATATACCTTTTGATTAAATTTGAATCTCTTGCACAATTCCTAGTCAATGACATTTCCTACCCAGTCATACCTAGTCTTCTTTTGTACCAGTTTACTGCATTTAAGTGATTAATTGTTTCATCTCTGTCTCAACATAACCTACATTTCCTATTCTGATGCGTATTTTCAGTTATTTTTTTATATAATTGGTTCTTGCAGCATTATTTTGTGATTATATTAAAAGAGATTCAGTTTGTCTCCTTCTGTTGTATACAACACGTATACATATGCAAATAACACAAATGCAAATACAGGCGACTTTATTGTTCTGGTACGAACGGTTTTATTAACTTCTGACTTCAGTTCTTCGATACGAGGAGAGAGACACAATTCTTAAAAGTTTTTCGTATTCATACTATGCTAACCATACTATCTGACCATCCTTCGCGCGGCGCATCTCGTCATGTTTAGATCTCTGCCCCCGGTAGAGATCCGAAAATCCCAACTACATCTTCAACGCCCTAAATCCAGCTCTCTGCCTCAATGACAGAAACTCAATTGTCTGTCTCCATGGTCCAATGTCAACCTTCAACTGCCTTTTTTTTTTTTTTTCAAAATCCTCAAATTCTCAGCCCATCTTTTCTGGGCATGACATCATCCACACTCCAGCCCAATTTCCTGTCTAGGGTTTATCATGACAATGGTGACTGTCATATCCTTTGCGCGCAAGCGTATAACTGTACCTAATGGCTATGAACCTGAACTCTTAACCCGAATATTTCAAAGCTCAACCAAATATTTCAAAGCCCAACCAAACTGAATGATAAAATATAATTAACGAAAAATGATTAATAAAAAAATCATTCCTTAATTATATAACACTTCTATGCCATATACAGGTCCTTTCGTATGCAATATTCCCAGTTTGTCTCTTGAAGTATCCATTCAGTTGTTTTTTTTTCTTAATCTTTTTTCTAGATTTTCTAATTTTCCTGGTTGATCTGCTGTATTTAATGTTTCTTTGTTCTTTTTAATGTCTTCCTTAACTCATTGAATTACTGTATGTATATAATTCATAATAGTTGCAAGTTCGCTTTCTCATTTTGTTTCTTGATACATATTCTCTGTCTTTTTCAACTCTTTGAAGTAAGACCTTGTGCATATCCATAAACTTCCTTTCCCTTTTATTAATGAGTCTTATTCTGTTCATTTTAAGAATGGTCCACAATATCTTATAAGAGAAACTGCACATGTATAGGAGGTCTCAATATACATGGGACACATGTGAGTGTTAATAACTTCACTAATTATAATGTTGTGTTCTTTTTTGTTTCAGATTTTAAAATAAAATCCCATAACAACAATAAAACCTTTGATCATAATGCCTGGGATAAGTGAGGCGAAAATATTTTCGTCACTATTTATTTGGAGACCAAATTATTCAAAACTGTATTAAATTAGATGCAACCCATTATTATAATAATTATTTATTATTGGGGCAAGAAAAAAAAGATTGCATATCCTGGAAGCTGATATCAAAACAATTAAAAAAAAACATTGATTTGATGTCTTTAGCTCAAAATGCATTTTTTATAGAACGAGTGGCAAATGACCTCAATTGCGCTTGTCTCAGAATTAAAACATAATCATGTTCATGGATTGCATCTTTTTTTTAAATACCCTGTATTTATTTCTTTGACGAAATTTCTGCTGCAGTGCTTGGTTTCTAGAAGTTTTCTTATTTTTCTTCGATACTTTTTTCTTATTTTTTCTTTCATCTCTGTTGAACGGTGTCCGATTAAAATGTTCCCTGGTATTTGTAATTTTCTTTTTCTCCAAATGTTCTGATGCTTTTCCTGATTTGGCAATTCTTTTCCTTCCGTTGTTTCTCCTTTACCCCTTTTCATTATCAGCATGGCACGTTTTTCAGTCCAAACTAAAAAAAACAAATCTGTGGAACATGAGAGTAACGGTGATACCAATTATAATTGACGCGCTAGGAGAGGTTCACAAAGACTTGGAAAGGGGACAGGAGAAGTTGGAAATCGGAGGACGGATCGAGACCATCCAAAGTACTGTATTATCAAGATCGTCCAATATACTGAGAAGAGTCCTGGGGACCTGACGAGACTTGCTGTCACACAGATTAAAGTAAAAAAAAAATCAGGTAAAGCTGGTGTAAAAAAACATACAAGGGGTATACTACTACTACTACTACTACTACTACTACTAATAATAATAATAATAATATCTATCATCTATCTATTATATAGATGCATATATAGATACATACATACATATATAGAGCATAAGGATAGATAGATAGATAGATAGATTGGTTGGTTGGTTGATGGGTTTTATTGCATATCAACCTTTGAAGGTTATTCAACGCCAAATTCATTTTTACGCAAATAATCAGTTCTATTTCAAACAATGTAGTCGAGTATGAGTACACAGTTTGATTATCAAAAACGTTTCTATTTCAAGCCATTCAGTTTAGTCAAGCAGTTCTAATTCAGCTAATTCAGTTTAGTATAAGTACAGATTTTGTTTACACACAGTTAAATGTCAAAACATTTATAGATTAAACAAATCAGTTTAGTGTAAGTAGAGTTTAAATGTCAAAAACTGTTCCATTTCAAACGATTCAGTTTAGCATAAGTACCCAATTTAAATTTAAGTACACAGTTTATTTGTCAAAAAAAGTTCTATTTCAAGCAATTCAGTTTAGTTAAACAGTTCTTATTCAAACAATTCAGTTTAACATAAGTATGCAGTTAGTTCTATTTAATCCATAGATAGGGCCCTATCAAGTGCTACCATTCCTAGCCAGAGTGGACCTGGGAGTAATGACAATGAAGAGGTGCTCCGTATTCCCCAAATCTCCAGCATTACCGGAGCCTTACCATCAGATTGTTTAGTGTCATATCCAAGACACTCATTGGGGGGTTACCCCTTCTGCAGAGGTGCAGTCGGCGTATTCTACAATCCAAGCTGACAGGGATAAGATAGATAGATAGATAGATAGATAGATAGATAGATAGATAAAGTTTTCTCATTACTCTTGAATTAAACACCTAAAGAAGGAATTGATTGAATCATTGTTTATTCATTGGTTGGTATTTTTTTTCAAAAGAAAATGCGACCTCAGAATCTCGTTTAAAAATTCACATGGTAAGCAAAGCAGATTTTTGGCCTATAAATATGGTTCATTTTACTAGTACTATGCCATTCAATTTACAATGAATATATTATGAGTTGTTACACATTGCCTCACTGAGAATTATTGCTTCATGTATATCGAGAATTCACTTTGTATGCAATATGATTTTTTTTACCAATCTCAGTGAACTGCTGATAGCTTCTCACAGTAAATGAAGGTGACTACCTCACAAGTCGTGTACTGTTTCAGAAATGACCTGACCAAAACTTCTGGCCATAACTAATTGGACTTATCAAAGACACTCTCAAGTCTTTCTAGTTGC
Organism: Sepioteuthis lessoniana; assembly: GCA_963585895.1. NCBI lineage: Eukaryota > Metazoa > Mollusca > Cephalopoda > Myopsida > Loliginidae > Sepioteuthis > Sepioteuthis lessoniana. Next base: position 85,143,588 of record OY757915.1, read on the forward strand.
AGGTGGCTGCAAAAATCAACACATCAAAATGAAGCACTTGAAGCTAACTTATACTGCTTCTACGCCTTTGATAATATTCCGTACAATTGTTATTATACAGCAGCTGTCATTCTGTCATTCTTAATACAGTGGCTATAAGGTTTTGGCTTATAAGTATATATATATATATATATATATATATATATATATATATATATATATATAGGTTGAGTGTGTGAACGAAATACCTATTAGTAAATGAGTTAAATCAATTAGTAACGTATTCCGACTGGTTTCGGGCATAGACAATCAACAGGAAAGAGATTAATTTTAATGATTTATGCAATGACTAATTAAGCTATCAACCTTACGAATACATTTAAAGTAAGATTTATAAATGTATATATATATATATATGTATATATATATAGTATTACTCAATAAAGTACATTCCTCTTAATTTCATACAAAAAGTTAATTTTCTTCACAACTTAAGATACTAGGACTTCATATTTCCGATTTACTCGATCTTAAATGGAAATTATTTGACAAATTCAAATTCTGAAAAACTAAAGCCTTGTCACTAAAATAGGAATCAGAAGTAGTACAAACACACACACACACACACACACACACACACACACATATATATATATATATATATATATATATGAAATTTTGCTTTTATTAATAGTATAATAATGCTGTAGATTTTAGCACAAAATAATACCTAACACAATCTGTTTTGAGTGTATATTCTACAAGAAATATTCTCACCCTCTTTTCGTTGTCTCCTCCCTGTCTCAACAAGAGACGACAGAAATGTGTGTATACATATTTACCCAACCCCTCCGCTAGGGCAGAATATGACATAAGGTCAATTTTTAAGCGGAGTTTAACAGGTTTGAATTCAGAGTTTTCCTTTTCCTAGACTAGTTGCCTCACCAAGGCTGAAGAACCTTGTCTGTCCTACTATTTACCCATAGCTGGAGGGAGAATAATTGGATTCATACCTTTCCCAAGGGTATTAGTGCCATGGGAAATGCAATCAGTCTCGTCCAAGATTTGAACTCATGTCGCCGTGTCCATTTCCTACGACGATAACCATTACACCACGGGAAATGTGTGTATATATGTGAAAGTCCTTGCCACTACATGCGCAAATATATGTATATAATGTATATGGGAGCGACAGAACATACTCAAACATATTAACATTCAAACGCACATGAACATAGGCACCCATACACACAAACAAAATCCTCCTTCTGTTATATAATAGCCGAGGGATTTCGGTTCATGCCTTTGAGTTTAGTTAGGCTGAGAACCTTTCGGCGCAGCACATGGGTTAGTTAGGTGCAACATTGAGGCAGGTGTTAATGCGGGTTCGCGCGGGCGGATGGAGGTGTCACTCAGATGTCATAATAGTCCGAGACGAAACGGGTTGGCAAGGTGCGGGTGACGTCACGCACCGGAAGCGCGTGGAGGTTTGTGTGAGAACCTGAAGAAAGTCAGAGTTGAGAATTAGACGCCAAACGAGAAGGATCGACTTTTGGAGCTCGCAGGCGCGAGGCGAACTTGCGCCCTATGGGGGGCCGCACAAGACGGGGGCCAAATGAATAAGACAGCATAGAAGATTGTGTCTCTCCTCCTTACGTCGAAACCTTTAACTCAAAGTTAATAAAAAGGTTTCGTACCTAAACAAGAAGTCGTTACGTGTTTTCGAATTCCGGGATTCCTATGTTCTTTATATGTTCTATCGTTATCAACATTCGATGTCCATTTCACCCATTCCGCACATGGCCATATTCGTGTATATGGCTATGTAACACTTCAAACAAAAATCAACCATATTAATCGGTCTTTTGTGAAAGCATTTCACTCTGATGAATGCGCAAAACATGAAACCCATGGTCGCAGATACAACCCTGTATTATATATATGCATAAAGCTCTATCATTGGTATTGAGCACTATTTAATAATACTACAGAGAGGAGGTGCCCGTGGTGTAGTCGTTATCGTCGTAGGAAATGAACACGGCGACTCGAGTTCAAATCCTGGACGAGACTGATTGCATTTCACATAGCACTAATACCCTTGGGAAAGGTATGAATCCAATTATTCTTCCTCGAGCTATGGGTAAATAGTAGGACAGACTAGGTTCTTCAGCCTTAGTTAGCTAGTCTAGGAGAAGGAAAACTGTGAATTGAAACCTGTTAAACTCCGCTTAAAAACTGACCTTGTGTC
>OY757915.1:85146014-85213514 GCA_963585895.1 Sepioteuthis lessoniana
CATACACGTTCACACAAATATATATATATATATATATATATAATACTCGATACACGTTTAGTGTGAAGGTTATTGACTTAGGAAATGGAATGAGAGACAAGAGTTCAAATCCCATATGATGCTGTTTGCGTTTGACTTCGTGCTAATGTCCCTTAAAAAATCATGAATCCATCTGTTCTCCTCTCTGTTTATGGGTAAATAGTGAGGCAGAATGGGTTCTTTAACCTTGATATGGTCACTGGTCTAGGAGAAGAGAAAATTCTTGGCGCAAACTAGCATTACGCCGTTAAAAAATGACCTTGTGTCGCATCCTATCCGTTGCCTAGTGGTTTGATTAATTCATATACTGACACACGTATAGATATTTTGAAATAAAAATTTGATTGAAGTCATGAACTCAGCAGCTAGGCAACTACTATAATAAATTAATGATGTATATCTGTTTTGGTGGCTATTCAAAAAAAAAAATTATGAATCGTCATTTTCAGTAAAACACATGTTTGTACACGTACGGTGGTCTCTATATCTTGCCCAGTCAGCTGAGGCTGTAGAATACACTGACTGCACCCCTGCAGAGGGGTAAGACCCTCCTAACGAGTGTCCTGGATATGACACTAAACAATCTGATGGTGAGGTTCCAGCAGTGCTGGGGCTTTGGGGAATACAGAGTACCCCTTCATTGCCATCGCTCCCAGGTCCACTCTGGCCCGGAGTGGTAGCACCTGATAGGGCCCTATCTATGGGTTAAATAGAACTAACAGCATACTTATGCTTAAATGAATTGAGAAAACTGAATAGCTTGAAATAGAAATGTTTTTTGACAATTAAACCGTACTTACACTTAAACTGCGTGCTTATGCTTAACTGAATTATTTCAAATAAAACTGTTTTTTTGACATTAAAACTGTATTTACACTTAACTGAATTATTACATATAACTGCTTGAATAGTTTGAAATGGAAATGTTTTTGACAATTAAACTGTGTACTTACGCTAAACTGAACTGTTTTCAATAGAACAGATTATTTACATAAAAATGCGATTTGGCGTTAAATAGACCTACAAAGGTTAATATGCCATAAAACCAAACAAACCAAACCAACTAACTATATCCCTATGACATTTTTCTGTTTCCTAATCTGAAAGGTAATCTCAAGAGTAACATTGGTGGATGTGCTAGAAATTGTAAAAGAACACGACTGAGCAGTTTTCCTACATATCAAGCCAAGTATTTCATAGGTACATTGAACAATGAAAAACTCGCTGGAATAATTCTTACATATGATATTATTATGTATTATTTATGAAAAAAATGTCTGTAGTGTAAAAACTATGTGATAAAAAATATAGATTTTTAGCAGTCCAAAAATAATTTAACTTCTTTTACACGTCTCAGTAGAATAATCTGACGGTATAATATTGTCGCCGCAAAGGTGCTAGGAGCAGTACGCAAGTATGAGATGTTTTGAGCAGCAACAATCATCTCATGTCTGTAGCCATTATAGTTTGAAATGACGAACATCGTGCTTTTGTGATTTCTTTTTCGCATAGTGCCTCATCTTATTACGTAGTGACATCTCGTGGCCGGCTAGATCACCAGTTCTATTCCCTTGAGATAAGTTCTCCTGAGAATAAGAGGGTTTTTCAAAATGATCTAAGTTTCACCCAGAAAGAAGAGCCATACCTGAACATTGTTTATTTTTGTAGTAACACACTACCACTGATAAAACAAGTTCAGATTTCAGTCTTAATTTATGTGTAGGTGAGGCTCATGCAAAGATGGGAGGGGAGCTACAAATCTAAAATCTGAGTGAGGTTTATAACTTTTTGATCGACTCTCATACCTGCAGAAGAATTGACGAACTCGGAGATTTTATTCGCCATGAAATCGTAGCAATACTCCAGGCAAGGATTAGGTGAGCTTAAAAGGATGAGTCTTCCGCAGTATACAGCTTGTGATTGAAAACATTTGGATGATATAAACTTAAAAATAGTGATGTCAGTAACAAAACAAAATGACAAATATTATTCTTTCTAATGGGAAAAACAAATTCTGACTGAGATCTCTATTGCCATATATACATATATACACAGTATATATTATATATATAATATATATATATATATATATAGTATGTATATATATATCCAATCAGCGTCCGAAGGCAGTGGGTGTGGATTATTTGCGTATAGAATACATGGGTAATTTCATATAAATCTATTGGAGTGCTCGATGAATGGCTATTGTTATATATTTTCTATCAAGGTTTATTTAAAAAAAACTCACATACAGACCGTAAACAGTGCAATTAGAAGGAAACTCAAACCTGGTTAAATTGTCATTATAAATTTATTTCGGCGAAGAATATCGTTCTACACTCAGTCTCATCAGATGACTGCACACATTAAATTTGAGGTTAAAAAAACAGTTCAAATTAAACATGTGCTGTCATCTGATGAGACGGAGGGTATAACGATATTCTTCGCCGAAATAAATTTATAATGACAATTTAACCGGGTTTGAGTTTCCTTCTAATTGCACTATATGAATATATATAACTTGATATAAATATATATAACTTGATAACTCTGGAGAGTCGTTGACTCACCAAGTTCAAAGTGAGTCCGGCACGTATGGCTGCTCATAGCTTGAACTAAAACTGTTTGATCATTATAATATGTGTAAACAAATAACTAATGTTTAATTGTTGAACAGAATATTAAATGTTAGATTGCATTACTTGTATTCACTTCATTGTGTGTAAACAAATGATTATATTGAATAGTATTATAAGTGTAAGATATCAATACCTGAAACCATTTAACTGTGTAGAAACAATAGCATTACTAGTATGCAAAGAAATTTATTCTAATCCATTTAAAAAGCAAATTACTTACTAACTTTCAAATCATATGTATATCTATTTAAATGTGTGTAAACAAATGACTGCCGTTTATTGTTAGTGTTACAAAGCTATACGTGAAACCATATAACTGGGAGCAAACAAGTGACTATTAGTAAATAGAAATATTCGCGTTAGGTAGAAAAAAAAAAAAACAACTGTTTTACTATGTACAGAAAAAGGAGCCCAGGCCTGTTTAAAAATGTGTCCAGAAAACGGATTTACGAATCTTGTATATTTAATAGACATATATGTAGAAACAGGATTTGTCATTAAATGACTGGTGTTACATTGTTACTGTTACACAGCAATACTTGAAACCATTTAACTGTGTGCAAACAAATAATTACAAATAAATAGAAATATTCGGTATAGATAGAAAAAAACATTTAACTGTGAACAAAAGAATGATCTCTGGCTCGTTTAAAAATCCATCAAGTAAATGCGTTTACGAAACCTGTATATTTAATATATATATATATATATATATATATATATATATATGTGTGTGTGTGTGTGTGTGTGTGTGTGTGTGTGTGTGTGTGTGTGTGTGTGTGTGTAAAAATAGGATTTGTTATTAAATAACCAATACTGGTTAATCATATTTACCAATCCCTCTGCTCGGGCAGGATATGACACATGGTCAATTTTTAAGTGGAGTTTAACAGGTTTGAATTCAGAGTTTTCCTTCTCCTAGACTAGTTGCCTCACCAAGGCTGAAAAACCTAGTCTGCCCTACTATTTACCTATATCTGGAGGGAGAATATTTGGATTCATACCTTTCCCAAGGGTATTAGTGCAATGTAATCAGTCAGGTCCAGGATTTGAACTCGTGTCACCGTGTCCATATCCTGCGACGATAACCATGACACCACGGGCACCTCCCAATACTAGGTTCTTCAGCCTTGGTGAGGCAACTGGTCTAGGAGAAGGAAAACTCTGAATTCAAACCTGTTAAACTCCTATTAAAAATTGACCTTGTGTCATATCCTGCCCGAGCGGAGGGGTTGGTAAATAGTACCTCCCAATACTGGTTAATATGCCATAAAATCCAACGAAACCTAATCGAACCAAACCAAACCAAACCTTCTTTAAATTAGTATCATTTCAATTAATATCAAATATATTGACAGTCTTTCCATAGTCATTCATTATGTTTGAAAATTGATAAGAACTTTCAAAATTAAGCTCCTATATTAGGAGCTTAATTTTTCAGTCGGCTGAGACTATAGAATACAACTTACGACCCTCCAAATAGTATCCTGGATATGAAACTAAACAACCTGATGGTGAGGTCTCAGTTTTGCAGGAGTTTTAGTAGAATTCGGACTATCCCTTCATTGCCATTGCTACCAGGTCCACTCTGGCCCGGATTGGTAGCAACTGATAGGGTCCTATCAATGGGTCAAATAGAACTAAACTGCCTACTTATGCTAAATTGAATTGCTTGAAATAGATCTCTTTTGATATTTAAACTGTGTACTTATGCTAAACTGAAACGTTCAAAATAGAACTGTTTTGACATGTAACTGTAAACAAAAACTATACTTATACTAAAGTAAATTGTTTAAATTAGAACAGTTTGACTAAACGGAATAGCTTGAAATGGGAACGTTTTTGATAGCTAAACTGTGAACTTATGCTTAACTGAATTGTTTGAAATAGAACTGTTTATTTGTATAAAATGGATCTGGCATTAAATAAGTAAGAAAAGTTGACATGGCATAAAACCCCAAACAAACAAACAAACAAAACAGCTCCTAATACAAATATACTTAGAAAAATACAAAACTCAACTCTGAGTTCCGTTTCTGAATTTTTATTTGCTTGTTGTTTTTAAAAAATAATTTCAAGTCTTTTACGCTTCATCAATTCGTCAAAGTGTTACTCATAGGGCCAATGGCGCGGTTAAATAGTGAATGAATATTATACACATTTAGCAAATGAAATTCATGTATATGAATTAAACTTTCATTCAGAACATTAGTAAAAAAAAGAGCATAAAAACACAACATGAAATACAAGAAATAAATAACAACTTTTTTTTATCATTTCATGATATTAATTATTGTTGGCAAACTTTTTTTTTATAATCTCTTCTCTTTCATAGAGGGAAGTTTTTGTTTATGTATGATATTACAGTGTGATTTCTCGTTTATCGTTGCTATTTCATTCGAATAATATCAAATTATAATAAAATTCCAAATAAAGTTGGCGACCGTAGTCAAGGGAGGGGGCTGTAAGGCTCTCTTTTCAATGGCTACTACACTGAGGTGTATTGTTTCACTTTACCCTCGATCCAGACCTTATAATGCTGAGCGTTAAGCAAGGAGGCATCATGTTCGATATTTTGAGTCTTTGGTATGACTCGACATGGGATTGAACTCCGATCTTCCCGGTCTTTAGGCAAACACTCTAATCGCTCGGTCAATGGACTGGTCTAATCACAAATAATCTTTAGTAATATTAGTTATCCTGAAAATAAGTTATGTCTCTGATACAACAACATTTTCTACAATAAAGAATATGGGAATATATTCTCAAATACAAAGTTTAAAAAATGTACTTTGTCTTATCGCTCTTTCAAAATCCTATTTTTGAAGATTTGTCACTTTTTTTCAATTTTATTGTATACATTATCATTCTATAACGCAGATTTTTGAGTGAGATCTGTCAGAGCATCGAATACAAAAATGGTTTGTCTCGCTTATATATCTAACCATAAATGAGACTAAATAGAAAAACCCAACTTCTTTTATTGAGGTTCTCAGGACACTAAATAGCTACTACACTGAGGTGTGGGGGAGGGCGCTAATCCTTTCCCTGGATTGTTCCACTTTACCCTCGATACGTACCTTATATTGCTGAGTGTTAAGCAAGAAGGTGTCAAGTACCATTTTTAAAGTCTTTGGTATGACGCAACCTGGGGTTGAACCGTCTCCCAAAAGTCTAAGGACTCTGGTGATTTTGACATATTTTATTTATTGCTGTTTTTTTGGTACCAGATAAAGCAGATCTTAATAGATTGTTTCAAAACGACCAGATTTTGAACCATTCGCAACTCGTCTATCTTTGGTCCCTTGTTATTTTTTAAATAAATTCTTTATTAGCACTCCACGCGTTTACAATGCTACAAATAGATTAAACACACCATCTTTGGTCGCTGGCATCCTTTTTTGAATGCAGTAGTTTAGAACATAGTAATACAGGTATTCGTGGTCATTCAGTAAACGCTTGAACAGAGCAAATCGTGAAGTTTCAAGAAAACATTTCATGAGTACCGAAAAAACATGTTTTAGTCCTAAAATGTTTACAAATGGGCTAAACATATGTTTGCAACTACGAACTTGAGTTGAAGCGGCTCTTCATGGTGTGGAAACTCACTGTGTTCCCGGTAAAAAAAAAAGTTCCGGGCGCAGTGGTCAGTTAAGAAGGTCATGCTGACAGTCTTCTAGGACATGAAAGAACCTATCTTTGTTGATTTCCTTGAAAAAAGAACAACAATAAACCGCTTCTTATAGCCAACTCCTTAGGAAAATTCTATTTATTCATTTGACCACTCTCCATGTTATATTGCACTTGGTTCGACACATACCCACGAAGTGATTTAGTGATAACCAACACTGTTATAATATATATATATAATCATTTTTTATATTCTATTCTAAAATATTTGAGAAATAGTATATGCTTTTGCTTTTATACTCTTCTCATCAAAACAGATTATTTCCAAATTTTTCTTATTTTGTCAAAATTTTTTTTTTGCTACCTTTAGAAACTACACTTTGTCTCACCCTCTGCTGTACAAGTCATATTTCTGTTTTTTGGGAAGACTTTATTGATTTCCTTCTGAGCTATACATAAATATTCTACATTATAGGATTTTGAGAACAATCTGTTTCAGCATGGCAGCCGTTAAGAATATTCATGCTTTACTAAACTAGATGAACGATATAACGATGAGAGGTTTTAGAAGAGAGGGGTGAGCTAATCGACATTTTATGGGTCACTCGTCTATTTCTTTTGAAGCTTCGATGTCAAACTTACGCGATGGCAGCTTGCAGGAAAAAAGGTGAGTTTTCAAGGTGCTCCGATCCCGGCAGCGATCAAATCGCTGAAAACGAGTTGATCTCAAGAGTCAGAAATTGATCTTTAAACTGAATCGATGGAAGGTTTGGCTCGTGAGTGAAGACTCCGGCTGGAGTCAGCAACGGATAAGAGTCTCAGTTCTTCTAGTTCGAGATGATCTCTTTAAGAATGGTATTAGCAAGCTTGTTTGTCGCTCAGATAGCTTCTCGTCATGTGAGCATTCGATTTTTGCTATCAGAAATGTGCTAACAACGTGTTCCCAAAAATAACAATACAGATATAAGTAAGTAAAGCCGGAGAGCTAAGTCGAGAGTGACCCGAAGGCTCCTTTTTACATTGCTTCTACACCAAGGTGTAGGGGAGGGCACTACTCCATTTTGGATTGCTCCACTTTACCCATGACCCTTACATTATTATGCTGAGTGTTAAGCAAGGCGGCATCACGCACCATTTTTTGGGTCTTCTGTATGACTCGACTAGGGATTGAACCCCGGTCTCCCAGGCCATTGGCGAACACTCTACTCGTTAGGCCAAATGGTCCGGGAGACTGGGGTTTACATTTCTGATGCTCCCTTGGTTAACACTCCGCATTATAATGTAAGGATCAAGGGTAAAGTGAAGCAATCGAGGGAATTGAGTAGCGTCCTCCTCAACACCTCGGTGTAGTAGCTATTGAAAAGGGAGCCTTAGGGTCACTCTAGACTAAGGTTGCCAACTTTACTTACTTTAATTTAATACAGATATATTGATACCAAATCTGTGTCAATTGTGTGTCTATTTACCAAACACCTTCAGCAGGTACTGGATATAACAGAAGATCAGTTAAGCAGAGAAAAGTTGGTTTTCATTTTCCTAGACTGGTTGCCTAACCAAGGCTAATCAACCAAGTCTACACACTTCCTTAGAGGGAGAGTAGCTTAATCCATGCCTTTCTCAAAAGCATTAGCACGAAGTGAAACACACATAGCCTGGTCCAGGGTTTGAAAATGGGTCATCGATACAATTTCCTTAGACGATAACCGTTACGCTAAGTGGTTTGAAGCATTCCTATCTAATACTAATAATTTGTATGCCTTTATCGGTTTAGAATATTTCGAGTAATAATAAAGTTTTATATAATAATAAGAATACTTTGTAAATTGTAGCTCCAAGTAAATGTTTTTAATACAAATAATTTTCACACAGTTATATGGTTTCAAATAATAATTTTCAAACATACATATTAAAACCACAGAATCCAGTCGGTCCTAATATTTCCCTGTAGCTAGGCTAAGAACCTATTGAATCCTGGAAGAGATGGTTATATCAGGAATCACTTCACGGTGTAATATCTTGGAAGCTGGTCTCACGGACTTCTTTCTAATGCGTAGTGAGTTCGATCTTCACAATGTGTCTCATACTTCTGAGCATGTGCTAAAAAATGAACCTGTAAGCCGAGTTCAATCAGTGGATAGATTTGTTGGGGAACAGAACATAGTTATCTTCCTTTTTGGGATCTTTGAGTAGAGCTTCAAACAATCACATAACCGTAGGTCATGTGACATTTCAAGTTCTTTTTCTTTTTAGTAGCAGACATCTGTCGGAGAGAACACTTCTCTTTCGTCTTCGTTTTTCGCGCGGCACATGCGTGAAAACTATATTTTTCCTACACCAGGTAACTGAAAGTTTTTAACCGCTGCTATTAAGCACTTCTTGTTCTTTGGAACGGCCTTTTAATCTTTTTTAGTTTTGGACATATAACATGTTTTATAATTAGGTGTAAATACATGTATGTAAAATATATGTTATTTAGTCTAAATAGACTTTATTTATCCTGACCGAAATGTTCTGCGTTAGGTTACATTCAGATAGCCTAATGCATTATGGGAAAAAACTGGTGTTAGTCTCAGTAAATACCACACAATAAATTTCTATTAACTGTTTGCATTTCAAATCGCTCTAATGTACATAGGAAAGGCATGACTCTACTCCCCAGCTTTGCATAAATAGTAGGGCAGATGAAACTCATTAACCCCAAGACGGTAATCGGTCCAAATACAAGGTGCATTCATTATATATGTATTTACTTAAACTCTCTACCACAAGCCAAGTGTGACACTAAGTAATTTTTTAACTGAGCAAAGCTGGTTTGAATTCAGAAATTTCCATCGAGACTGGTTGCCTAAACGAATCGGCCCAGTCGGCTGAGGCTGTAGAATGCGTCGACTGCATCTCTGCAAAAGGGTATGACCCCGCAAACGATTGTCCTGCTTATGACACTAAACAATCTGATGGTGAGGCTCCAGTAACGCTGGAGCTTTGGAGAATGCAGAGTAACCCTTCATTGCTATTGCCCCCAGATCCACTTTGGCCTGGAGTGGTAGCAGCTGACAGGGTATTGGTCAAAAAGAACTGTTAGACATTTAAGCTGTGTACATTGATATTTTAACTGAGTGCAAAAAAAATGACTTATGCTAAACTGAATTGATTTAAATAGAACTGTTTAATCATTTAATTGTGTGAAAACAAATGACTGGCGTTTAACTGAAATTTTAGTGATACATAGCTATAATTGGAACCTTTTAATTTTGTTGATTTATGCTAAACTAAATTGTTTGAAATTTTAAAACATTTCAAAATCAAGTATGATATTTTAAAATTCTAAAAGCCTAACGAATCGGCGCGGATAATGTTATTTTCTTCCCCTTTTGAGTAGAATGTGTTGCATAACAGCAATGTATATAATTGTTTTTGGATAAAAAACGTAGGCTGGAATTCTGTAATGAGGAGGGCCTCGAGTACAGATGAATGTAACTCGCTAATTGAGGTGGTACTTGTCTGGTACACCACCTATACCAAAAGTTTAATGTGGTTGCCCAGTCAGCTGGGGCGGTAGAATACACCGACTGCACCTATAAAGAGGGAGAAGACTACTCCCCTAACGAGTGTCCTGGATATGACTCTAAACAATCTGATGGTAATCAAAAGACCTTTAGGGAATATGGAGTACCCCTTCACTGACATCGCTCCCAGATCCACTCTGGCCCGGAGTGGTAGCACTTGATAGGGCCTTGTGTATGGGTCAAAAAGATTTAAACTGTGTACTTACACTAAATGGAATTACTTGAAATAGGACTGTTTTTGTATGCAAACTGGATTGTTTGAAAGAGACCTGTTTTTGAAACTGTACTACACTAAACCGAACTGTTTGAAATAGAACTGTTTTAACATTTAAGTGTGTGTAAACAAGACACATCCGGGGGTCCCCCAAATGCCTTTGGCCCCGTAGGCATTCTGCTGATAGGGGCACCTCAGAAACCAGGCGATAAACCGGACCCTGCCGGAGCAGGTGAAAGCCTGGGGGGACGGCCCTTTGAAGCCCAAAGAGAGCCAACCACAGATCACGAGAGACCGAACGGACAAGACCACGCGAACTGTCATACATAGCACCAAATACATCCAACAAGTGTGTAGCCCGTCCGCAAGGCCCCCTCGTTTCCAAAATGGTAATCATTGTTGGATTAAAAGCAGCTGTGCAAGCCGGATTGTCCAATTAGTGTTGAGCAAGAAAGTTTAATTTCTCGACTTATTTGTGAGGATCGTAGAGGGAATGTACTGGTTCTTTCTAACGCCTAATCTCTAAGTAGTGCGACCGATGTAGCAAACATCAGACCTGCGCAAAAAATGTATTGGTGAAATAACTTTTTTGATAAGTAGTCACTTATCAGACTTAAAAAGACTGGTAACTCGATAGAATTAAAGCCGCGGATGACAGATCTTTTAATTTGTTCAAGTAATTGAATTAAGGCGTTGCCTATCCAAGGTAATTTAAGATATACAGGTAATTTCTTTGGTTCTAATTCAAGCTTTGTAGAGAACTGTATACACTTATATCTAATAGTGGCGAGAATTATATCTTCAAGATTTCCATTCTTCAATAATGTGGTCTTAATATAGTTGAGTTCGTCGGTAAGTTTTTCCTAGAAGATAATTCAAGCACTGGGAAGTTTTTATTAGGTTAATTTTGTATCTAAGAGAGCAAAACGATCCCCACTGTATGTAAGAACCAGTAAACGTGAGTTTATGATAAACAGAAGTCTGGATGCCAAAATTGTGCTCAATAAGTACATCAAGAAAAGGAAGGTTGTTGTTCTTAAATTGATATGTAAATGTCAAAGCCGGGTGTAGATGGCTGACACTATGGAAAAAGAGCCTGCTTTCAGATCTATAGAAGAAAACCACGAAAGTGTCGTCAACATACCGTTTGTAAAACAATGATTTGTTGTTGGTTTCAGTCTCTCCTCCTAAGACCCAACAAAAATATTTGGTAGCGAAACTCTCAGGGGGGTCCCTCTACCGATTCTGTCGATTTTCTGGGATATGGTGTTGTTGAAGGTGAGCTGAACACGTTTAGTAGCAATACGCATCAATTTTAGGAAGATGTCTTCAGGAACAGGAGTGGAATCCAAGTGGCTGCGATATAGGGCGTCAACGGAAATGGTAATTGTCTCATCTAATGGAACATTAGTATATAAGTTCGCTATGAGTATAGAAGAATGAATTGTTGCTATCTACGGATGTATTCAGAATATCAGTAGCAAAAGTGGACGAGTCCCCAATGCAATGCTTACGATAAAGTTGTTTCTTCTTGGGTTTCTTTGTTTTAATGGCATATCAAGTTTTGTTTGTTTTTATTGCCAAAGCCACCTTTCGAGAGAAATAGTAGTGTTACTATTTAACCCATAGCTGGGAGGATAAGGGGGTTCATACCTTTTCCAAGAGTATTTGTCCAAAAGTAAACTGGAGTTCTAACTCGCTTACTACGATTCGCTTTTAACCATTACACAATGAGGATATCCACCCCCGATTAAACTTTAGAATGGGTTTAAGTATGTCTTCCAATCATATGGCAAGGCGGTGCCGGGCAGAGCCGACCATAGATAAAATAAGTCTTAGAGGGATGTTGTGTTTGTGAATTTTAAGGAGTCTCTGAAAACCAACGGACGTATTTTCTCATCAATGTTTTTGGACACAAGGTGTTCTTTATAAAATCCGAGTAATTCAAATCGTATGTGATATTCTTGTATGGCGGTATTGTCAATGTCATCAACACTACCTGTAAATTTTGAGGTGTCGTTAAGAAGGTCCGTCATTTTTTTGATATAATCACGTCTGTTGAGTATTACTCCACCTTTGTTTTGGATATAATTATATTGTCATTTTTACACAGTGAGTTAATTACATTGAGATGTTCACAGTGGAAGTAAAAGTCGTTTTTATCAATATCGGATTCACAGCACAAGTCATCATCATCATCATGTCGTGCCGCTAGCACGGATATCCCTGACCCTCTCTCGCCACTTCTCCCTATCATTCATCGCCTCTGGCATGTCTTCAGGATTACATCCTGTGTCCTCACATAGCTGCTGTATGTAAGTTCGAGCAGGTCGTCCTGCTTTTGCTTGGCCATATGTGGGGGTCCATAGGAGTACATCATATATGAGCTCGTCCTTGCTTCTCCAGCAGTGTCCTGCGTGTCTGGTTCGTCTAACTTGTATAGTTTTCGTGATGGCCGTATAGTTGGTGTCTCGTGGGATGTTGTCGCCAGGACTTGTTTAATATTGCTCTCAACATTCTTGTGTAATTGCCGTTTAGCTTCTTCTCCAGCCGTTTAGTTAGTGTCCAAGTAGTGCATCCATATAGCAGTATCGATACAACTGCTGCCTGGAAGAAACTGCGTTTCATTTTATCGTTCAGGTCTGATTTCCATATAAGTAGGCAAGATTATCCAGCCGAGTCTTGAAGGCTACAAGTGCTTTAGTAGACATAGGTTTGCGTTTTAACAACTCGACAAACAGTTACTCGAAATTCGAATACGTTCTCTGTTCATTCTGAAAGGAGGAATACAAAATTCAACTCCTTGTTTGAGCACAATTTCTTCAGTGCCATAAAGGCAGTAATTAGAAAGGTTGTTAATTTTTTAGTTGAAAATATTGGATGAGGAACCACAACGCTTATTTGTGAGTCGGGCTAATAACGTGAATAACTTTATCGTTTTTTTTTTTTTCGTCTAAGGCATCAAGGTTTAAGGATATACATATGGTGTCGAAGAGCGATAAGAAGTCTAATATATCACGCTATAGTTAACGTCTTAGGGATGCACGCTTGGGAATTTTGAAACAGGGTTCGTCAAGAAGAAAACCATTTTCAATATAGAGACTGGTTTTGCTTCGCGATCTGGTCATACGACAAGCAATAGACGTGGGGACAACCGGTTGTGATGGACATTCCTCCAGAAACTTGATGGCTAGTTGGAGGGTGTTGATTTTACCCATGATTTTGTTGATGTTATTCAGGGTGCGTATCTGACCTCCAGAAACTTGATCGCTTGTTGGAGGGTGTTGATTTTACCCATGATTTTGTTGATGTTATTCAGGGTGCGTATCTGAATATCATTGTACCGACGCTTAAGATTTATTAAGATTCTGTGGTACGTTGAGAATTTAAAAAGTGCTTTTAAAAGTGTATGTATTTTAAAATAGATAGGATATTTTAAAATTCTAAAAAAGGGAACCCTTCCTTTCGACTACATCTATATATAAATATATATATATGTGTGTGTGTGTGTGTATATCTGTCTGTCTGTTTCCGTGAGTGTGTGTGTGTAACTTCGCCTAAATTTCGTTTGTTATATTATCTTAGAGAGAAATGAGGAATCGTGTGTATTGTGAAGACGTTGGTTTGTCTTTCTCTCGATGGCCTACCAGTCGAGAGGATTCAAATCAGGAATTCAAGTAGGCTACACGTTAGACCTGATATGATCTCAGCTGGTCATTCACGGGTTACGTGATCTACGTGTGAGAGTGCAGAATCTTGCTTATACATGAATTGCTTGAATGTCATTTTGCGACAGACAACAGATCCTTGAGGTGGCTTGTGAAACTACATCAGCCGAGAATGCAAACTGCCTAAGGATTGTATTAAACGGTTTTTCTCCAATTTATAAGAATATCGCTCTGCTCAAGGAACAAGATAAAACAATAACCATATGTTTCTAAACAGCGTGACAAATACAACGACGTCCAATTCCAACCTGGAGATTACACAATGCTTTTAGTAGACTTCAAATAAAAAATATTCACTCACGATATAGCTTATAATACTCCTCAAAATCCTTACAATATGCATATACATTCGTAGCGTTTAGTTTAGTTTAGTTTGGTATATTCATTTAACGGCATATCAACTCCTCATAGTTTATCTAATACAGAAGTTCGATTCATTTGTAAATGTGATTACAGTCATGAATATTTATATTTTCAAAATTCCATTGTAATCATTTTTTTTAAATCACATTTTTTATTTGACTATGATAATAATCCTTTGCACAGTTATATGGGATCAAGTATTCCAATCAAATACAAATAATTATGCCCGGTTGTATGGTTTCAATAACAATTCCTATCTAATAATCATTTGTTTGAAAATATTAATAGCATTTCAAGTATTCCCATTTAATACAAGTAATTTGTACGGTATTGTATATTTTCGAGTGTTCTTATTTAATAATGATGATAATACAGTTCCAACAAAATAATAATAGTGATAAAGAATAGTAAGGAAATAGTAATAATAATAATAATAATAATAACGAACAAATGGTATATGCACAACCCAGCACCCGTCCTAGAAAATGACACACGTAAACTCCTGTGGAACTTTGACGTACAGACGGCCAGAAGACCAGACCTTATAATAATCAACAAAGAAAAAGAGAGAACATGCAAAATTGTCGACTTTGCTGTTCCGGCTGACCACAGACTAAAACCGAAAGAATGTAAAAAGAAGGATAAGTACGTCGACCTTGCTAAAGAATCGAAAAACTATGGAACATGACGGTGACAATTATATCAAGTGTAATTGGTGCGTTTGGAACAGTAACTAAAGAATTATTAAAGGGACTGGAGGACTTGGAAGTTAGTGGACGAGTGGAGGCTATCCAAACGACAGCATTACTGAAGACTGCCAGAATACTGAGAAGAGTCTTGGAGACTTGAGGAGACTTGCTGTCACTCAAACACCATTGAAAGATCATCAGCTAACGCTGTTGTGAAAAACTCTCAAGAAGTAAAATAATAATTCTTTGTAGACATTTATAGTAACAATTCTTAATACGAATAATTATTGTCATATGGTATCAAGTATTTTTATCGTGTACGAATAATTTTAAAAAGATCAATTTAACGCATAGATAGGACCCTAACAGTTATTATCACTCTGAGTCAGAGTTGACCTAAGAGTAATGGTACAACAAACTTCCCAGATCAATAGAACTGGGGACTCACAATTTGATGTACTTTAGCGTCGTACCCAGGACAGTTCTATGGGTGTCTCTGAGGTGTAATGGTTAAACCGCTGGACTGCTGAATCGTAGTAAGCGAGTTCGAACTCCAGTCGAATTATTACGTTCATTTTCGGAAAAATTACCCTTGGAAAAGGTATGAACCCCACCTTATCCTCCCAGCAATAGGTTAAATAGTACCACTACTGTCCTTCTAGGACGTATTTGGCATTAAATAACACGAGAAGATTGGACACCACATTTTTTGCAGGGTTTCGTTTTACAAGGAATCTGTATTCCCAAAAAGCTAAGTTAAAAAAAAAAAAATGAAAAGCTATGAACATTCACCATCTCAAATAACTTATAACTTCTAAATACATAGTAATATTTATGAACAAGAAGTGGATAAATAGCGCTTTGACGTGAGAGGCATACTCTTCTTTTGAAGGACTATCTTTATAGCAGAATCGCCTCAGCAAAGATTTCCCTGAGTCTACACAGAAATAAGAAGCAAACAGTTAAAGCTTCCCGATATGACTAGTCCTCACTTGTCAATCGCGATATAAAGCAATCAATATACACTAACTATAAAGAAAAATGTGATCCTCTTCACAAGATATGATTCCGAATATTCAGATCTGGGAGTTATTAGCAGTTAGCAAAATAAAAATTACATGAAAAAAGCTATCTTACTTAATAAAAGGAACCCAACAAACGCCAATGTGCAGAAATCTAAAAAAACCCAGGGGGAAGTTAAACATTAAAAGAATAAATAATAAAATCAGTCGTTCGGAAGAAGATACACGATCAGGATCAGCATAGCAGACTGTAAATAAAAAAGGGAGGTGCCCGTGGTGTAATGGTTATCGCCGTAGAAAATGGACACGGCGACACGAGTTCAAATCCTGGACCTGACTGATTGCATTTCACATAGCACTAATACCTTTGGGAAAGGTATGAATCCAAATATTCTCCCTCCAGGTATGGGTAAATAGTAGGGCAAACTGATTCTTCGGCCTTGGTGAGGCAACTAGTCTAGGAGAAGGAAAATTGTGAATTCAAATCTGTTAAACTCCGCTTAAAATTGACCTTGTGTCATATCCTGCCCGAGCGGAGGGGTTGGTAAATATGGTAAATAAAAGAGGGAAGAAAAGCACCTCGAGAGCAAAACTAAAACTTACCAACCAAGAGGAAAGACTTCTGAAGTGGAAAAAATATTTCAAGAATGATAAACCTACAACAAAAATTATTAATAGCCAAAAAGACATCAAATTTGGTCGGTTTAAAGAGCAAGAACTTAACTTAGAACTGAAATGAGCTGAAAATTTCCTCTGAAGTACGGTAGACAAAGAAAATTGTCGACATACTTCTTCGATTAGTGTCGTTTCTCAAGAAAGGAGACCTCGGAATCAATAAGAACTATACAGGAATAACCTTCTGCGACAGCTGCTAAGGTTTATAATGCCATACTTCTCAATCGTATCCAACTTTAAGTCCCAAAAAATTATTAGGAAAAATCTGAACGGCTTTTAGAGAAATCGATTCACAATCTCACAAATTTTGTCTATCAGTCTAATCATTGAAGGGGTACGTGAAAAAAATCTAGAGGCAAGACTATTGTTCGTAGATTTCCCCAAGGCATTTGATACCATAGAGAGAGAAAAGATTGAGCAAATACAGCAAGTTATTGGTTGTTTGGTTGGATTCTGTGTTTAATGACATTTCAACCTTTGTTGGTTATTTAATGCCAAAGCCATTCTCCTAGAAGAATAGTAGTGGTACTATTTAACCCATAGCTGGGAGGATAAGAGGGTTCATACCTTTCCCAAGGATATTTGCTCGAAAGAGAACGTAATAGCGCGACTGGAGTTTGAACACGCTTACTAGGATTCCGCAGTCCATCGTTTTAACCATTACACCACGAGGACACCCCGCAAGTAATTGGTTACCACAAAGAATTTGTTACCGTGATAATGATGCTCTACAAAAACATAGAAGGAATGGTTCACTCAACTGATGATGCTATTGACTTCTTTGAAATGGATGCTAGAAACTTAAAAGAATATACATTAATACAATATACGTATATAATCTGCCTTGATTATGTACTACGAAGTCAATAATTCTAATAAAAGAAAATGGTTACACGTTTGAAAAAACAAGAAGCCGACAATTTCTTGTAGAAGCTATAACAGACAGAGACTACACAGATGATCAAGCGCTTCTAGCAAATACAGATTCAAAAGCCGAATCTCTGCTCTGAAGCCTGAAGCAAGCAGCTGGAGACATTGGCCACTTTTTTGACGCAAATTAAACAAAGTTCATGAGTTTTACACAAGAAGGTGCTATTTCTTTTTAAGGCGGGAAGCTTCTGAAATTAACAAACTAGTTAACATACCTCGGTAGCAATATCTCATCAACTGAAAGTGATGTCAACGTGAGTATAGAAGAGGCATGGAATGCGATTGAGTGGGTGTCGATTATAAGATTACTTTGAAAAAAATGAAAAACGGGATTTCTTTAAAGGTGTAGTTGTGTTAGTGCTACAGTACGGATGCACTACCAGGACTCTGACGGAAATCATGAAGAATAGACTACATAGGAATTATACCAGAATGCTTGGAACTGTTTTGAATAAATCTTGGAGGCAGAACCCCACAAAACAGCATCTGTACGTCCACCGACCTCCTATCTCACAAATCATTCAAATAAGACATCTGGGGCACTGCTGGATAAATAAAGACGATCTCATAAGCGACGTTTTCAAATGGACACTGAATACAGTCAAGACGATCTGCCATGGACGATAGTGACGGGTGGTGTGAGAGAGAGAGATAGAGAGAGAGAGAGAGTCAAGAAACTTCTTGCTATCAGCACAGCATGATGATGATGATAACCAGGAATACTGTCAGAGTATTCTAAGCCACGCTGTCAGGGTTGTAATATTAGATTAGGTTGCCTCTTTATCTATGGCTAAAGTTGTGCTCTCAAATATTTAGCAAAACCAGAAGATATTAAAGATATTCGGTTTAGACGCCTCTGCTGTCACCAAGTACTTCAAGCACCAGCCGATTATGTTAAGTCTTGCCCAAGATAAAAGAATTAGCTTTTGGGAGGGATGCTGGTAAGTACATCCGTTGCACAGAAGGCAAGTACTTCCGTTGCACACGAGCAAGTATTTCCGTGATTGTGCACAAGCTCTTTAAGAAAACACGTGACAGAGCGAAATGAATACTATACTTTTAAACTATCAAACAGAAAGAAAGCTCGGAGGAAACGGTTCCTTTGAGCACCATTTTATCGTTTAATACTTAGAAAGTTAGTCTCGCAGTGAGATTAAAACTGTGTGGTGGGTTAGATACCTCTTACAGTAGGTCTTGTGTCAAAGGAAATTCAATTCCAGAAAGGGCTGTTTACGTTTTACTTTGGTCAAATTTCCTTGGGAGAGTCATGAATCATTTTCTTCTGCTCCTATTTAGCTATACATAAATAGGAGGACCTTGGTAGGGCATCGGTTTAGGAGAAGCCCCCCATATATATATATATATATATAGTCATCCACAGACAGATATGTTTCGTTCTATCAGAACTTATCAGTGTTGCTAGACAGTATCTTCCCGTAGCTGGGATCAAAATCCGGTTGACTCAAACGTCAAACCAAAGCTTCTAACCATTTAGCCACGAGGAGGTATTAGCTGCGAAGTAAATTTTAAACGGTTATGAATCACAATTACTATTGTTTACATACATCCGTTCAACGGCCGCCGAGATCTCAGTTCAAATACGAAGAGGCTTGCAATAGACGCTAATGGCAATACGATTACTTCTTCGCCAGAGAACTCAACCCCACGGGGGTAGGGGAGTATATATCTCTATAGTCATACACAGACAGATCTGTTTCGTTCTATCAGAACTCATCAGTGTGGCTATATATATATACAATGGGAAGGGCCTATCTATATTTAAAGGAACTCAATTGATTTCCACACAAAAAAAAAAAAAAAATTTTGCGCAAATAATAGGTTCCAGAAGCTGACATTTTTGCATTTGTATTTTCATATTTATTAATCCTCGACACTAGTTTAAAAGTTTCGGCATATTTAGCAGATGAAAATATTTGACTTGCTGCGAAAAAATTTGAAGGATCAAAACGCAAAATAATTTAGGAAATCTTTTCCCTCCAAAAATGTTGAAAATACAAATTTTTTAGCCTATTAGAATCATAGGCAAATCATCAACGTTTTTTCCGTCTAATTTCGAAACTCCTTAAATTGTCTAAATAAACGAAGAAATAAATATTTCTTCAGTATGGGATTGTCTATGCTAACTCAACTACCAGTAGTTATGGGGTTTATTCAGTATCTACCGAACATTTCAGGTTATTATCTTTACTACAAGAAAAAAAAAATTGTAGCTTCTGTTTTTCAGCAAACTTTCCACTCAATTTAAAGAAATAGAAATTTGTAAATTGAAGTCATATTAAATCACTAACGTTTTTTTTCCGTTACACACACATGTCAGAATTACCATGACCAGAGAATTCGGCAAACACCTACATGCGGAGCACTGCACAACTGTTTCTCATCATCAGTGCACACCGTGATCTCCAGCTCTGGAGATCGAACTAACAACCACAGTGTGCAGAAGCCGAAACTCTTCCACTGGGCCACTAGTTCCTGCATTATATAATCGATGCCGAATTAACAAGTTATGGTGAATTGGGAGACTACTTGACCTAAATGTGTCTTATAGGTAAGTATTCCCTACTGAGGACACGGCCATCTCCGGGGCTACGTCTTCCCAAGTCGGAGTCATGAGTCCTCATAACATAAGCCTCATGGGCAAAAAATGTAATTATATATATATATATATATATATATATATATATATATATATATATATAATTTTGCCGGAAAGATATGCCAGCTGATAGATATTGTCTCCTATGTATAGAGGAAAAGTTAGCTATAGCTTCTTAAAATAACCCCAATAATTGCTCTATCAGAGATTCGAAATTTTAAATGCTTGTATGCATAAAAAATAGTCTGACTCCTTGAGTTTTGCTTTCGGTAGATTTTTATGGTTTTGCAGACCATTAAATGTTTCAAGTACTGCTATTAAAGATTAATAATTCTCTCTATCAAGTATTCCTATCTGATTCAATATCAATATTTTGAACGCAGTTAAATGGATTCAAGTATTACTATATAAGATAAATAATTCGATTTTTCAAGTATTCCAGTCTAATACGAACCACTTGCACACAGATGTGTGGTTTCAAATCTTTAGTAATGATAATCCTTCTCAAAAGAGAGAAAAGTTCTATTCGACCCATAGATGGTACCCTAAGAGGTAACACCACTCAGAGTTAACCTGGAAGAAATAGCAATGGATGGAGTACTTTAGATTCCCAAAAGCCCCAGGAGCCTCACCATCAAATGGTTTCGTGTCATACCTAGGATACTCGATTGGGAGAGAAACCTCGCCAGCAGAATTGCAATCACGTATTCTATTGGGTGCAATTTACCAAAGAGGAAACACATTCGTCTTGGTTAAGACAAGAATACATCGACCAATATATACACACACACACACACACACACATACACACACACGTATATATATATATATATATATATATATATAGAGAGAGAGAGAGAGAGAGAGAATGCAAAAGAATAATGGATACGTATGAATAAATGAATTTAACAATAAAACGTCGGGAATTCGATATAAATACATAGGGAATGCAACGCAAATCGATACAAACTACGTAAAATAAGTTATTTCTATTTCACCTTCAAGCTGGGCACTGACATCTTTTTCTTTCTTAATTCTCAGTGCTGTTCGCCACCCGAGGAAAGGCAAGCTGTAACCATCTTTTTGTGTAGAACCCAAGTCTTCCTAATGAAGTGAAATGGAAGCCTTCACGTTGACATTCGTCAATTTACGCACCCAATTTTACCAGCTCCGTAATAGCCAACCGACACTGGGTTGCTATTAAATGTACTAGCTTTGAGCATTATCTCTTTTCCTCAGTGACAACTTGTTCCTATTTCGACATCGTCAGGGGAGGGGGCAATTATTTGCCATAACACTTGTTATAGTTGGAGGCGATAGGCTATAGTTGGTGTCCTTCTATCTCTCAGGTGCTGCCTGATGTGCCATTTTATATATATATATATATATATATATATATATATATATATATATATATATATATATACGTGTATGTGTGTGACAGTGATTTATATGTGTATGTGTGTATGTGTGGGTATGCATGTGTGTGCGGGTGAGTGTGTGTGAGAGTGTGTGTGGGGGTGTTAAGTATAATCAATAAGTAAGTGCGCCAAAGCAATTTTTTATAAACAGTTAAGTTTATTAAAAAATTATTATATTTTCACACACACACACACACACACACACACACACACACACACACATAATATATATATATATATATATATATATATATATTAGCTGTATTCTTGCTGATAATGATGCTTCTGTATTCATTTATATATATATATATATATATATATATATATATATAATTACATCTGATTGAAAATATATATATATATGTATATATATATATATAGAGAGAGAGAGAGGGAGAGAAAAGGAAGGGAGAGAGAGGGAGGGGGAAAGAGAGAGAGAGAGGGAAACAGAGAGAGTGATTATAAGAGACAGAGGAAGAGAGAAATATCTTATATATTTTACATTAGAGGTAATGATGCATATTTATATATATATATATATATATATATATATATATATATACATAAATATATCTAGTAAGATTTTATCATGCTTTTACACACACACACACACCCACACACACACACACATATATATATATATATATATATATATTTATATAAATATATATATATAATATATATATATATATATATATATCCAGGGAATGGAGTAGCGCCCTCCCCTACACCTTGGTTTAGTAGCTATCGAAAAGGGAGCCTTCGGGTCACCCTCGACTATGGTCGCTAACTTTACTTACTTTATATATATATATATATATATATATATATATAGAGAGAGAGAGAGATATGAAGGTAGTAATACTATAACCTCAGATTCCTTTTGTGATAAACCTTGAGCATACGCTTGTTTTACCTTTTACTATATGATAAAAATAAGTGAAAAAGTGGTTACATATATATATATATATATATATATATATATATATATATACATGCTGCCTTTAAAAAGTTTACAGACTTTTTCTTATGGGTATTTGAAATTGTCGTAGAGTCTTCAAAATTCAGTACGTTATTGCTACACATCTAATGAGATGACTGACCAATTTTTATGATTCCAGGTTCAAATGAACAGCTTCAGCAACAATTGGAATACACCCTATTAAACCCTGATTGTCACAGCTGGTGAATTTCAAAAATGCAATCTGGACGTGAGGACACTTTAGAAGAATGATATGCTATAAAATTCAGTTTTAAACTTGGAAAAATGCCATAGAAACGTATGGAATGCTTCAGACTGCTTTTCGATCATCTTGCAGGAATTAAACATCTGAGGGACGGTGAGAGGTGTGGGAGGAGTAAGGAAGTCAATACACCAGAGTTGATTGGCCCAAGGGTTAGGTTTAGGGTTACTATGTCCAGGTTTTAAGGGAGTTCAGCAAGAGATTCCTTGGGAAGACGCCAGCACTCTTCAAATCGGGTCAGTTGCATTTCCACGAGGACAATGCACCAGTCCACAACTCCATCCTTGTCACAGGCAATTTGACCAAGATGGGCATCAAGACAATTCCCTATAGTCCAGATTTTGCTCCCTGTGACATTTGGTCATTCCCTAAGCTCAAGGATAATTTCTGAGCAAAGTAGAAGCGGTTTGTATTCAGTTTTCCTTCTCCTACACTGGTTGACTTACCAAATTAAATAACGCAGTCTATCATACCCATCACCATGGGGGAAAGAGAATAAATGGATCCAGTTCTACGTAAGTTTTCTAACAGCTTGGATCACATTTATTGTGTTCTTTCAAAACGTATTGCTATTAGAAGTTATTTGTTTAAAGCATTTTTGTTTTGTATATATATATATATATATATATATATATATATATATATATATATATATATATATGTGCACAACAAGTTGTTATATATACAAAAATGACGTTTTATACGAAGATCATTAAATAAGTTTCCAGCCTTTTTCGTATGGGCACTTTTATTGATAGTACACACATGAAACACTAGTCCCCCTCGAAGTAATCTCCTCTGGCTGCAATGCACTTGTTGTACCGTTCCAACAACTTCTGGAAGGCCCCATCGAATTCTCTTGTGTGAGCGTGTCAATGACCTTCGTCACAGCCTCTTTCATCTCCTCAATTGTCTCATAACGACAGCACCTGAGCTTAGGGAATAACCAAAAGTCACAGGGAGCAAAGTCTGGAAGATTGGGAGGCTGACGAACTGTCTTGATGCCTATCTTGGTCAAATAGTCTGTGAAAAGAATGGAGTTGTGGTCTGGTGCATTGTCCTGGTGGAAATGTCACTGACCTCTTCCCACGGAATCTCTTCCTTAACTGCTTTAGATAATGAAGTCTTTACCTGTTTAAAATGATTGTAAAGTTCCATTATTGCACTGCATATGCTTGCAATTGTTAAACTGACTTAGCCTTAAAATAACACAATGATTTAGGAGACAAGTCTTTTGTTTTTATATGTTCAATACGAACTCCACTGACATTTTTTAAAAATATAAAAACTTAATTTTTTTTTAAACTAAAGATATTTGGATTTTGTCATTTCTCATGGAACAATATAGAGTCAAAACCAACATTATTAGATATTTATTACCAAACTGGATATCATTGAAATTTACTTACCAAAAATATGAACAAGTAGACACTAAAAAAAATTCCGTTAAAATAACCAACCAATCAACAAAGAATCTTTCTTTTATGCTTAGATTTTAGCCATTCATTTCTATCTATCTATCTATCTATCTATCTATCTTAATATGATCAATCCTATTATGTTCAAATGTCTCGTTCTGTTTATTGCTTAATATAATTAATGATCATAATAGTTAAAATGACTTCCGTATGAAAATATCATTCACAGGTCGACATTACAAAAACCAACCAACGAACCAACCAACAATCTTTCTTTCTTTCTTTCTTTCTTTGATTTTAGTCATTCATTCATTCATTTATTGGTATCTATCTATCTATCTATCTATCTATCTATCTATCTATCTCAGTTTGTACATTACTATCAATGTTAGCATAATCGATTCCATTCTTTTGATATGTCTCATTCAAGTCATATATATATATATATATATATATATATATATATATATATATATATATATATATATATTGCTCTCTCTTTGCTCACTTTTTTCTCTCTCTCTATTTGTCTATCCCATTTTTTTAATATCACGAACATCTAACAAATCCGGAAAAAAATCTAAACTGTTCCGTCATAGAATGTCGAGTTTATAAAGAGATAAATAGTGTTACGATGGTAATCAGGTTCATCCGATTGCACACATAATGACCTTATTAACTCGATTAGAAAATTGAAATGCAGTAATGAACCAACAAGTTGATTTTAAGAGAGAGGATTAAAAATATTCTGTTACATCTGTCTTCTGTGCGAAGACAAACTACATAATGTATATAATCATGTATATATTGAAATTTAAAACCTTTTATTTTTGACACAGAATGTGGCATCGACCTAATACATAAGTTTTAAACTGGGTGATCATTGCTCATGTTATATGAGCAATGATCACTCAGTTTCACCCCATTACTTATCTAAAAAAATCAAATCAAACTTATCTTTATTCACTAATAGTCTGGATTTATAAAATACATTTAGTTACCCAACCTCTCTCAGCCCAGTCGGCTGAGACTGTTGAATACACCGACAGTATCTCTGTAGAGGAGTGAGACCCCTCTTAACGAGTATCCTAGATTGAACACTAAAAAGTCTGAGAGTGAGGCTCCAGTACTGAAGCTCTGGGGAATATGGAGTACCTCTTCATTGCCATTGCTCCCAGGTCTACTCTGATTCAGAGTGGTTGTATCTAATAGGGTCCTATCTATGGGTCAAATAGAACTTTTTGACATTTAAACTATGTGCAAACAAATGACTTATGTTAAATTTGATTGTTAGAAATAGAACTCTTTGACCATTTAACTGTGTTTAAACAAATGACTGTCTAATTGAACTGTTTTAGTGATACATAGCAATACGCGGAACCATTGATTTCTCTTAAACAAATTAGTAATATCGAATATAATCATTTTTATCAAATAACAATACTTGAAACTATATAACTGTGTTTTTAAATTTAAGTATTGTTAATAAATAGGAATATTTAGAACAATTTGATTTTGCAAACGAATGAATGAATTGCATTCAATGAAATAATTTGCATTAAATCACAATATTTGTAAACATTTGACTGTGTGCAAACAAATGATAAAATTGAATATAATTATTAGAGTTAGCGAGCAATAACTGAAACCATTTAATCCAATTATTCTCCCTCCAGCTATGGGTAAATAGTAGGGCAGAATTAGTTCTTAGGCCTTGGCGAGGCAACTAGTCTAGGAGAAGGAAAACTCTGAATTCAAACCTGATTACCATCGTAACACTCTTTATCTCATTATAAACTCGACATTCTATGATAGAACAGTTTAGATTTTTTCCAGGTTTATTAGATGTTCCTGATATAAAAAAATGGGATAGACAAATAGAGAGAGAGAGCAAAAAGAGAGCAATATATATATATATATATATATATATATATATATATATATATACTTTCTTTAAAGAAAAACCAAAGGCCGGTTATTTTAGGATTATAAATTTATTTTCATCCTGTTTTGCGTTTCTGATGTAAACCAAAAACACGAAGAAAAATATGACAGGAATTCTTCAGATACTATATATATATATATATATATATGTATATATAACTTGAATGAGACATATCAAAAGAATGGAATCGATTATGCTAACATAGATAATAATGTACAAACAGAGATAGATAGATAGATAGATAGATAGATACCAATAAATGAATGAATGAATGACTAAAATCAAAGCATAAAAAATGAATGAAAGAAAGAAAGAAAGAAAGAAAGAAAGAAAGAAAGAATATATTTCACCCGTAGATTGATAGAGAGATAGATAGATAGAAACAGTTGTAGATAGATAGATAGATAGATAGATAGATAGATACCAATAAATGAATGAATGAATGACTAAAATCAAAGCATAAAAAATGAATGAAAGAAAGAAAGAAAGAAAGAATATATTTCACCCGTAGATAGATAGAGAGATAGATAGATAGAAACAGTTGTAGATAGATAGATAGATAGATAGATAGATAGATAGATACCAATAAATGAATGAATGAATGACTAAAATCAAAGCATAAAAAATGAAAGAAAGAAAGAAAGAAAGAAAGAAAGAATATATTTCACCCGTAGATAGATAGAGAGATAGATAGATAGAAACAGTTGTAGATAGATAGATAGAGAGATAGATAGATACCAATAAATGAATGAATGAATGACTAAAATCAAAGAATAAAAAATGAAAGAAAGAAAGAAAGAAAGAATATATTTCACCCGTAGATAGATAGAGAGATAGATAGAGAGATAGATAGATAGAAACAGTTGTCAATAGATAGATAGAGAGATAGATAGATACCAATAAATGAATGAATGAATGACTAAAATCAAAGCATAAAAAATGAATGAAAGAAAGAAAGAAAGAAAGAAAGAATATATTTCACCCGTAGATAGATAGAGAGATAGATAGAGAGATAGATAGATAGAAACAGTTGTCAATAGATCGATAGATAGATAGATAGATACCAATAAATGAATGAATGAATGACTAAAATCAAAGCATAAAAAAATGAAAGAAAGAAAGAAAGAAAGAAAGAAAGAAAGAATATATTTCACCCGTAGATAGATAGAGAGATAGATAGATAGAAACAGTTGTAGATAGATAGATAGATAGATAGATAGATAGATAGATAGATAGATACCAATAAATGAATGAATGAATGACTAAAATCAAAGCATTAAAAATGAATGAAAGAAAGAAAGAAAGAAAGAAAGAAAGAAAGAATATATTTCACCCGTAGATAGATAGAGAGATAGATAAATAGAAACAGTTGTCGATAGATAGATAGATAGATAGATAGATAGATAGATAGATAGATAGATAGATAGATACCAATAAATGAATGAATGAATGACTAAAATCAAAGCATAAAAAATGAATGAAAGAAAGAAAGAAAGAAAGAAAGAAAGAAAGAAAGAATATATTTCACCCGTAGATAGATAGAGAGATAGATAGATAGAAACAGTTTTAGATAGATAGATAGATAGATAGATACTAATAAATGAATGAATGAATGACTAAAATCAAAGCATAAAAAAATGAAAGAAAGAAAGAAAGAAAGAATATATTTCACCCGTAGATAGATAGAGAGATAGATAGAGAGATAGATAGATAGAAACAGTTGTCAATAGATCGATAGATAGATAGATAGATACCAATAAATGAATGAATGAATGACTAAAATCAAAGCATAAAAAATGAATGAAAGAAAGAAAGAAAGAAAGAAAGAAAGAAAGAAAGAATATATTTCACCCGTAGATAGATAGAGAGATAGATAGATAGAAACAGTTGTCGATAGATAGATAGATAGATAGATAGATAGATAGATACCAATAAATGAATGAATGAATGACTAAAATCAAAGCATAAAAAATGAAAGAAAGAAAGAAAGAAAGAAAGAAAGAAACTCCACTTAAAAATTGACCTGGTGTCATATCCTACCCGAGCGGAGGGGTTGGTAAATATTGAAACCATTTAACTGTGTAGAAACAATTGCAATATTTGTGTGCAAACAAATTAGTTATAATTTATTTAAAAATGAAATTATTTACAAACTGTTGGGCACCTCGGGTGGTGTAATGGTTAGCAAGGTAGACTAGCAAACCTATACGAGTGAGTTCGATTCTCATTGGGTGCCCAATTCATGCAGCCTTGTGCTACATCTAAGCAAAAAGCTTAGTAGATTACATATTTACAAACTGTTCTTTTTTTATATCATATGTATATCTATTTAAATATAAGCAAAATAATAACTGAGTTTAAATCATTGCTATTGCATAGCAATTCTTGAAACTGTTTAACTATTTGCGAACTAAGGATTAATAGTAAAAAAAAGATTATTCGTGTTAGACAGAAATATTTGAAACGCTTTAAACGAGAGCAAAAATGAGCTCGAGCGAGTTTAAGACTGTTATCAACAAAACGGGTTTACAAATCTAATATATATGCATAGAAAAGATTTGGTATTAAATAACCTACAATGGTTGATATGCCATAAAACCCAAACAAGCCCAACCAAACCAACTTTGCCCAGTCGGCTTGGGTTGTAGAGTATCCTGGATAAGATACTAAACAATCTGATGGTGAG
The DNA here is from genome assembly GCA_963585895.1 of Sepioteuthis lessoniana. NCBI lineage: Eukaryota > Metazoa > Mollusca > Cephalopoda > Myopsida > Loliginidae > Sepioteuthis > Sepioteuthis lessoniana. The sequence continues at coordinate 85,174,841 of OY757915.1, forward strand.
GTTCCAGCAGTGCTGGAGCTTTGGGGAATGCGGAGTACCCCTTTATTGCCATTGCTCCCAAGTCCACTCTTGCCCGGAGTGGTAGCACCTGATTGGGCCCTATCTATGGGTTGAATAGAACTAACAGCTTACTAATACTTAACAGAATTGTTTGAATGAACTGAATAGCTTGAAATAGAAATGTTTTTTGACAATTAAACCGTACTTACATTTAAACTGCGTGCTCGTTTTTCGACATTAAAACTGTATTTACACTTAACTGAATTGTTACATATAACTGCTTGAATAGTTTGAAATAGAAATGTTTTTTACAATTAAACTGCGTACTTATCCTAAACTGAATTGTTTTAAATAGAACAGATTATTTACATAAAAATGGATTTGGCGTTAAATAGCCTACAAAGGTTGATATGCTATAAAACCCAATAAACCAATTAACCAACCAACCAAACCAAACCAACTGCACCGTCTCAGGAAGGATGAGACACAAGGTCAAATATTTAAAGCATCGACCTGGAGGTAATGGCAATAAAGAGGTAACCCATTCTCACCTGATTTCCCCACCTGAAGTTTCACCTTCAGATGTTATCTACTGTCAGACCCAGGACACCCCTTTCTTTTGGGTAGTCTTACGTGTATGTAGGAAATACAGTCAGCATATACTAACCCCCACTGACAGGACAGGGTGAGAGGGAAGAGGATTCGAAAAAAATGTCTTACACATATCTTTCAAGTTTAGTAAATAGAACTAAATTCTTGTAAAATGTGCATTCAGAGACTTGGTTCTATTCTTACCTGTGTTTGAACAACGATCTCTGGTACCAGTGGGAAATAACGCAACTGTCTATGCCACAAAGCACACACTGACGAACATAAGGTCATACGGTACTTGGTTTTAACAATTCCTCATTATGTTTCTTCTGTTTCCCTTAAGAATACAGAAAACTTATCTAAAGTCAAGTTTTTTATATTTTTCTTTCTTTAAACATTATATTACTATCTGTTTTAATTCTAAAACAGTAACTGACTGGCCGAGATATCCGATGATGCCCCGGAATAAGATAAGAGACAAAATGTTAAGATGAAATAATTCATATATATATATATATATATATATATATATATATATATATATATAAACCATATTCTATGGATACAGAAATATGAACATGATATAATTACCCATCCCCTCAAAAAAAAAAAAGCCACAAATTCTTATCAGATGATGAGAGACATTTTGTACGCAACATGTCTCCTTCTTTTAAATATGTAAGGTTCATTTTCCCTACTTACTCATAAACATCCCCTGATAGCTAACCATATAATTTTTGATCATTGAGTTTCAATGATTAACAGATTGGTTATAGATAACGCCTAATAATATCCGTTTCGGTTGTATAATGTCTCATCAGAAATAATAATATCCTGATTTGTTTGGTATAGAAATTGTATGAACAAATTGTTAGCAGTATACTTATTCATGGGCTATATTTAACAAACATACATACACACAAAAATACATACAAGGATGTTTCCGTTGTGTAGTGGCTAAAGAGCTCATCAGCAACATCACACTGAGCAAGTTCGAACTCCAGTCACTCTATAATATACAATTTTAACTTATCATATTTACCAACCCCTCCGCTCGGGCAGGATATGACACAAGGTCAATTTTTAAGCGGAGTTTAACAGGTTTGAATTCAGAGTTTTCCTTCTCCTAGACTAGTTGCCTCACCAAGGCTGAAGAACCTAGTCTGCCCTTCTATTTACCCATAGCTGAAGGGAGAATAATTGGATTCATACCTTTCCCAAGGGTATTAGTGCTATGTGAAATGCAATCAGTGTCGTCCAGGATTTGAACTCGTGTCGCCGTGTCCATTTCCTACGACGATAACCATTACACCACGGGCACCTCCAAATTTTAACTTATACCCTTGAAGAGTTATGAACTTTCTTATCCCTCCAGCTATGTAGTACCACAACTGTTCTTCTTCAAGGATGGATTTGGTATTAAATAACACACGAAATTTGATATGCCATTAAACAAAGAAACTATACATACGCACATAGATTTAAACTTATTTCATAAACTGGTTTGGTCGTAGGTGTGCTATTCATGTAGCGTGTCTTTGGGTCGGAATTACTTGAGAGTGCCCATCTCTATCCAGGTCTTCAACTTGTTCGAATTCAGTTTTCTTTCTTCGCCAAGACCGATTGCCATCCAAAATCTAAATTGCGTAGTATGCCCTACTATTTACCTATAGCTGGATGCATAGCTTTTCCAAGTGTTGTAGCATTATGGGAAATGCAAACAGCCTTGTTCAGGATTTGAAATCGCGTCGCCGAGACAATTTCCAACGATGATAACTGTTACACTACAAGCGCTTCCCATACATACATACATACATACATACATACATACATATGCACTGATTCATAACGAGTGTACGATCATTTTACCATCAGTTTCCTACTACAGGTCTTCCGTCCTCAAAAAATTAATCTGCAAATATTGACCACTATGACATAAGCAAGACAAAATATAACAAACCAACTCTTAATAAGGTTTACGGCTTAACCTATACATAATCCAAAACTATACATAATCCAAGGCTTAATCAACACATAATCCAAGACATAACATATGCATAAGCCAAGACTTCACCAAAACATGATCCAAGATTTAATCTACTCATACTCCTAGGTTTAGCCTATACCAAATCCAAGTTTGAAACTTCACATAATCCAAAACTTAACCTTTAATCAATCCAAGACTTAAACTATACATAATCCAAAGCTTAACCTATGCCTAATCTAAGACTTCACCTATATATAATCCAACACTTAATATACTCATAATCCTGAGCTTAACTTACACATAATCCACTCATAATCCAAGTTATAATCTATACATAATTCAAATCTTTACCTATAGATAATCCAAGACTTAATCTGCAGTTTGAGGAAAAAAACTTTCCCGGATTTTAAACATAATTCAAATCTTAAAAAATTGGTCGTTCTGAAAATAATGATTGATTTCAGAATAGATTAAACTTTTATTATAGAAATAATGAATATAAGCATTATTTTAATCAATTAAAATATAATGCCTGAACATTTGTTCATTTCTATAATTGATTGACAGGTTTACTTATACCGGTACGAAAAACTAATGGTTTTAAATCTTTAAAGGAACGGGATGTTTTGGGGCGAAAAAAATGTATCTAAATTCTTGAAAAAGTGTTTGTCGATGAATGAAGGTCCAGGATAAGATAGTGGATGGAACAAGGTCTCATATTCTGAGTCAGTGAGCTTTTGTAATATCATCCAGCCAACATGTGGCAGAGCATCATCATCAAGTAAAATTGAACCCTGTGGATTTAGCAGTGCCGGTTGCATTTCGCTTAAATGAACATACATTACCCACCCCGCAGCTTGATCTCGGAGTTTCGTATCCCTACAAAGTATCTTCTGAAACTTGCACTATATTCTCCAATCCCAAGTGGATCCTTCATTCTTTGTTCTGTTGATATTTGCAGCGGTTTGAGAGACATTCTGACCAAGCTTGAAGTCAAGCAAAAATGTAAATACATCTTTTTTTTTTTCCTGTTCAGGTCCATAATCAGTTTCTAAATGAAGTGATTAAAATTTAACAAAGAGGTCACTGATCATTAGAAATGTACAGTTTTGATACAATACCGGTAAAAATATATATATATATATCGATATGCATTCTGTTTTGAAAATGGTCATATATATATATATATATATATATATATATATATGGTGCGCCTAGAATGATAGTTACCTTCGTGGGAAATGGATACAACGACCCGAAATCAAATCTTAAACAGGCCTATATGCATAGGGCTAATACTTTTGGAAAAGTTATGAATTCACCTATTCTCTCTCCACTAATAGGTAAATAGTAGGGAAGACTAGGCTCTTTAACCTTTTTATGGCAACCAATTTACGAGAAGGAAAACTCTTTATTCAAATCTGTTAAACTTCGATTTAACAGGTTTGAATATATATATATATATATATATATATATATATATATATATATATATATATATATATATATATATATATTTATATATATATTGTATAGTACTTTCAAACCTTTTAGTAAGAACGATTTTGCCCGCAGGTACATAAATATTTCCTCGAATCACCCAAGATCGGTACCGAGACAGATACCTAATGCGGTGAACCAAAGGATTAATAGGCAATCTTCATGTAAAAATTTTTTCGAGGTGAGCAAAGGTATATATGACGACGATCTAAAGGATAGCGAATTCCAAGGCAAACTGGAATATCTAACCCCGGTGGACCTCGCCTCTAAGGTTAAGAGTAATAATGGTGGGACCCGCACATTCATCAAGGTAGGTGAGATTAATAATAATAGTCACTCAAAAAGACGGGGAATGAATAGAAATAGAAAAGTAGTCTAGTTTAATCCACCGTTTTGTAAGCTTTATCATCTTCATCATCATGACGTGCCGCTAGCACGGATATCCCTGACCCTCTCTCGCCACTTCTCCCTATCGTTCATCGCCTCTGGCAGGTCTTCAGGGCCACATCCCGTATCCTCACATAGCTGCTGGATGTATGTTCGAGCTGGTCATCCTGCTTTTGCCCGGCCATATGTGGGGGTCCATAGGATTACATCACTTATGAGCTCGTCCATGCTTTTCCAGCAGTGACCTGCATGTCTGGTTGGTCTAACTTAGATAGTTTTCGTGATGGGAAGCAGATGGCCGTATAGTTGGTGCCTTGCGGGGTGTTGCCGCCAGGACTTGTTCAATATTGCTCGCAACATTCTTGTGTAGTTGCCGTCCAGCTTCTTCTCTAGACGTTTAGTTAGCGTCCAAGCAGTACATCCATACAGCAGTATCGATACGACTGCTGCTTGGAAGAAACTGCGTTTCATTTTATCGGTCAGGTCTGATTTCCATATGATCGAGAGCCTATCGATAGCTGTCCATGCATTCGTTCGCCACGTGTCAATGCATTAATATAGGTAAATACTTCCAACACCTCCTGGATAAACACTTTAATAGCGATAATCCATTCAGTAGAATTTTTAATAGAAATACAGTAAAAATTAGCTACTCTTGCACCAAGAATATGAATAACATGATAAATGAACTAATTTTGAAAAATAGGAGCCCAGACGTGGCCTCTTGTAACTGTAAGAGTAAAGAAGAATGTCCCTTAGGCGGACGTAGCAATTCGAGAAATGTCGTATACCAGGCATGAATTTCTCCTATAGAACACAAAAAAGACGAAGAGAGAGTCTATATAGGAATCTCCGCCGGAAATTGGAAGCAAAGATAGTATAATTACAGGCATTCTTTTTCCTATCCAAAACGTAAAAACCAGACTGCTCTATGAAAATATTTTTAGGGCCTTAAAGATTAGGGGCTATCTCGACAAATTAAATGGAAGATAATCAGGCACTCATCTACTGCGAATAGCTTCAACGATAGATATAATTTATGTTTAGATGAGAAAATTAGTATTATTGATTTCAAAAATCGAAAACTACTGTTGAACGAGAGAAATGAGCTCGTGTTTAAATGTAGACATAGAGGAAAATTCAAATTATCCTGACTGAAAGCCACTGAAACACCAATCCCTATGTAATCCTAGGACAATGATAAAGATTTATTAGAAACTAATAGCGATCAATTCAATAGTGGATATCACCGAGGAAAGGAAAGATTAGGATAGATGATAATCAGATGAACGTAAGATATTAATCCAAAAATTAAGGCCTTTGACTCTAGGGTAGTTAATTCCCTTTGGCCATTTTAGGGTCGATTAAAAGCACTCGACAACTATGAAAAATTTCTTTGCCTTTATCTTATTTAACTATCTTGGTCCTAATTCAAGTAAGAGGAATATCTACTGCTGGGATAATTAACAGACATATTAGGAGTAAATGTAAAATATATTTGGGATAGCCATTATATGATGTTAGTCTGTTTGGTAAATCACACCAACTACTGAACCTTCCTACAAGGGCGCAAATCAGGATGGGTTTACCTACTGATAAACTCCACTCCTGTTTCTTAATGCTTCCAGCACCTAATATTTTGACCCTCTCTGCTCTCGCCTATGAATTTAAATAATTTGTATTTTTCTTTCCATTTTTAGACTAATTTTTATTTTTACTTTTTATTCTTTATCTTTATCCTTTATACGAACTGTAATTCCACATTTGCTGTTCTGCAAATTCGAGAAAAGCATGTAAAAATTCATCTGACGAGACGGAGAATATAGCAATATTCTCCGCCGAAATAAATTTATAATGACGACTTACCAAGTTTTAATCTCCATCAAATTGCACCACACACACACACACACACACACACACACATATATATATATATATATATATTTGTCTCCTAAAGATGACCACTATGTTCGGAACTCGTGTGGAGAATACCCATATGAAATAAAAACTAAAAGTATCACATTTAAATTCATTTGCAGACTCATTCAATTCAATATGTATATATATATATATATATATATATATATATATATCATGAATATATATTAGATATATATAGTTAATTCATGGAATTTAGACTGCCACCGCTGGGTTTCATGGAGCTTTTCGCAAAACAATAATCATCAGGCAATTAAGAAAATGAAATGAATCGAAAATCGAAAAAATACTGTCATATATATATATATATATATATATATATATAGTGCCTTCAATAAGTTTCCAGACATTTTTGTAAAGGCATTTAAAATTGTCATAGAATCTTGATCTTATGAGGATGACTGGCCAATTTTTATGATTCTAGGTTCAAATGAACAGCTACAGCAGCGTTTGGAATACACCCTACTAAAGCCTGATTGTCACAGCTGGTGAATTTCAAAAATGCAATCTGACACTTTAGAAGAATGATATGCAATAAAGTTCTGTTTTAAACTTGGAAAAAAATGCCACCGAAACGTATGGAATGCTTCAGACTGCTTTTCTACCCTCTTCCATGAATCGAGCATCAGTTTTTGAGTGGCATAAGAGATTCAAGGGAGGCAGGGAGTCTTTGAGGGATGAAGAGAGGTGTTAGAGGAGTAAGGAAGTCAATACACCAGAGTTGATTGGCCAAAGGGTTAGGGTTACTATGTTGAGGTTTTTAGGGTGTTCAGGATGAGATTCCGTCGGAAGAGGCCAGCACTCTTCAAATCGGGTCAGTGGCATTTCCAGGAGGACATTGCACCAGTCCACAACTCTTTCCTTGTCATAGACTATTTGACCAAGATGGGCATCAAGACATTTCGTCACCCTCCCTATAGTCCACAATTTGCTCCCTGCGACTTTTCCCTAAGCTCAAAGGCTGTCGTTATGTGACAATTGAGGAGATGAAAGAGACTGTTGATACGCTCCCACAAGTGGACTTCCATGGGGCCTTCCAGAAGTTGTTGGAACGTTAGAACAAGTGCATTGCAGCCAGAGGAGATTACTTCGGAGGGCACAAGTGTTTCATGTGTGTACTATCAATAAAAGTGCCCATAGGAAAAAAGTCTGGAAACTTATTTTATGATCCCCGTACATATATATATATATATTAATTTTCTTGCGACAGAAGATAACACAATTATATTTATTGAGGAATATTATAGAATCTAAACGGGTATTATTAGGTATCATTTATTACTAACCTCTTCAATGATTAAACTCTGTAACTAAAGATAAGATAATGCAGTAGCCTAAGAAAGAGTAAACTCTTTATATACTCCTAGATAGTTTGTCTCCTCCACCAGTTTTATTATAACATTCAGATTTTGTTCATATCTTTCTATCCTTCTCATTTTCTCCTATGTATGTATGTATGTATGTATGTATCTATCTATCTATCTATCTATCGCAGATTTTCAACTCCAACATATTTTCTCCCCTCTCCTAGTTTTATTATAACATTCAGAGTTGGTTTATATCTTTCTATCTTTATTATTTTCTCCCATCTATCTATCTATCTATCTATCTATGATTTTTCATTATCTATCTATCGATCTATCTATCTATCTATCTATTACGCAACGTCCATGCCTAATACGACTCCTATAACCATCATATAAGTAAGAGAAAAGCCAATGATACCTGAATCGTCAGTTTAAGGCCTCTTCCATATGGTTTATTGATTTTCCCACTGTAGAAAATATTAAATTTTCCTTGTTGATGGATGTACCATAGAGGCAAAGTCACAACTCAAATTTGGAGAAGGAATTTTATTTTTTTTTCCTCCCTCTTCAACCAACATCTTGTTATTGTAATAGCATGAACGGGAAGTGTTTGTATCTCGAAAGCCATTGCTGATCGCATTTTACAAAGCACAAAGACTCTTGAGAAAGGTATGAATCCAATTATTCTTCCTCATGTTGTAGGCAAATAGTAGGGCAGAGTGGGTTCTTTAGCTTGGGTTAAGCAATCAGTCTAGAAGGAGGAGATGTCTAAATTTAAACCTGTTAAAGTCGGCTTAAAATTGACCTTGTGTCATATCCTACCTGTGCTGAGGGGTTGGTATATATATATATATATATATATATATATATATATATGTGTGTGTGTGTGTGTGTGTGTGTGTGTGTGGCACTAACAAATACTCTTTGTCCCAATCAGAGCGAACCTGGGAATCATATACACCAAGGAGTGGTTCAACATTTCTCTGAGCTCAAGAATCAGAGCCTTGGCATTAGATTAAGATTTCGCAGGACACCGATTTTTTTGTGGGGTGGGAGTACTTATAACTCTTAAATGCAAAGGCCTATTTTAGAATTATTGAACGAATAAAATTCTATTAACACAAATCATTCGGAATTTCTCTCCAGCGTACATTTGTTAGATTTTCATGAATGTCTTCATCATTCTTGAAGGAACCATTGAAATAAAAGTGTCTTTTAGTTAATTCTTCGTAATCAGTTTGCTAGCCATAATCGATAAGCGAGTGCTTCATAATTTCTTATTGCTAATTGCAAAAGATTCAAATCTAGGTTTATTGTAAGGGTTTGAGTGTATTTATATGACCGGGCCATTGGCCTAATGATTAGAGCGTTCGGTTCAATCCTAGGTTGAGTCATACCAAAGGCTTTAAAAATGGTACTTGGTAGTTCCTTGTTTAGCCCTCAGCATTATTATGTAAAGATCAAGGGTGAAGTGGAGCAATCTAGGGAATAGAGTTGCGTCCTCCCCTACACTCCGTGTAGTAGCTATTGAAAAGGGAGCCTTCTGGTCACCCTCAACTCCGGTCACCAACCTCCCTTAACTTACATATACCTACCTAAATGCTAAGCGCTATCTATCTATCTATCTAACTATCTATCAAATCGAGTTTTGAGAGTGTTCATATATATATATATATATATATATACATGACTATTTACCAGTTTCTTTCTTTCTTTTTTTCTTTCTTTATTTCTTTCTTTGTATCTATCAAATCAATTGTTTGATATATTTATATATATCCACCAGAATCTATCTATCTATCTATCTATCAGCATTCTTTCCATAACTAACCAGACGGATCGATAAGAGTTGTCTGTTTGATTTTTATACGATTTAAATCTATCGATACAATGTCAACTTGTAACAATATAGTTTATGTATCCATCGTATATAATTATAAAACACAAAACAAAACAAAACACCAAAACAAATAAACACACAAACAAAAAAAACAAAATGTAGGCCTTATCTCATACCTACTCTTTACAGGTTTCATATCGATAAAATGTATGTAATTATACAAGCAGAGTTCCCTGTTTTTCTTTTTATTTTACGTCAATCGTAATAAAACATAATATGATCTCTTCCACTGTTATGAATATAACTTAGTTTTTTTGTGTTTTTTCTTGCCCTACATAATATATGGGTTCAACAAATGTGATGTCTAAAACAAAACCAAAAAAAAAAAAAAAGAATAATACATTGTTATCAAAGTAACGCAATGCAATAATTGTTTATGGAAGCTAGTTTGGCAACAAAGAAGAAGAAGAAGAAGATACTTTACTAATAAAAAATATAACTAGGTTTTTCAACCACCTCTTTCTTTCTCCCGTACACACACACACACACACACACACACACAAACACACACATGCGCAGATATAAACTTGACACAAACGCTAACCCAAAATTTAACCCAAAACTCTAACCCAAACTTTACCCTAACAGGAGTCCTAAACCTACACTAACCTTAAACTGACCCTAACTCTAACCTCACTAGATTTAGCACTCGGGCATTTGAATACACCGACTGAATCTCTGCAGAGAGGTACCCCCCACAACGAGCGTCCTAGATATGACATGAAGCAATCTGATTGCGAGTTTCCAGTTCTGAAGCTTTGGAGAATGCGGAGTTTCCCTTCATTGCCATCACTCCTAGGTCCACTTTGGCCCGAAGTAGTAGCACCTGATAAGGTCAAATAGAACCGTATGACGTTTAAACTGTGTATTTTGACATTTAAACCAAGTGTAAACAAATGACTTATGCTAAAATGAATAGCTTGAAATAGAACTGTTCTATCATTTAACGATGTGTAAACAAATTATCAATACTAAATAGAATTATTAGTATTTGATAGAAATAAGTGAAACTATTTAACAGTGAAAAAAAAACGATCTCATGCTCGTTCAAAAATGTTATCTATAAAATGTCTGTAGAAATCATATATTTGATGAATATGTTTTAGAGGGAATTGGCATTAAGTAACCTGCAATGGCTGATATGTCATAAAACCAAACAAAACCCTTCTCCAAATAATCTACGAAGAATGACTCCAGAAATAACTTTGATCAGAGAATAATAACTGGTAACAAGAACCAAAAAAACAGAAACTTTGGATCAACAGACCAGCCGATATTCAAAGAAAATTTCAAATCTTCTGCAAGACATACAGCAAACAACACAAATTCTTCAACGAAATAACTTCACTTAACTTTCGTCGAAAAAAAAAGAATTTGATCCTCTCAAAGAAATAATTTTACTGACTACCGGAAAAACGAAAATATACTAGGATCAAAGAACAAAGATTTCCTCAAACAATTCGACAGAAAATTTCGTCAAAAACAATTGTTATTCTCTGTTTAAATTTTTGGGATGCAGATTGGTAATTTTTATCATTTAGGACACGCGGACTTTTGTCTTCATCTTTATTGTTATATTCAAAGTTTCGCCCAATGCAGTGTTTCTCGTCGAACTCAGTCGCATAAATAGAACTTCGAACCGAAGCGAGTAGATTGTTCTAATTCCGTTTACCATTACCGGGTATAAGTGTTAAGCTATAGGAAGTAATCCTTGTTATTTTTACCTGTAGTCAGGATTGAACTTTCACTTAGATGCTCATTAACTAAACCCCTATATCCGTTATTCTACGAGTCCTGCAGGATAATTCCGAGTGAATTTTTGCGAATTATGATCCTAATTTTTTTATCAACACTATGAATCTCTAATTAGTAGCATTATGCACGATTTTTTTTACCTTAACAAATATTGCATTTCTTATCTCGCCTTTTTGATTGTTTGTCCTCATATTGTATTCATCTCTATACTTGGTCTACTCAGTAGGTCATTGTAGCCCGACATTCACGATGTCCTATTTAAAACGCCTTTTTCTCCACTGTTCTTCCGTATGTATTATTTTTTACTTCATTCCATAAAAACTGCTACTATTTCTTCATGACTTAAGAGACGATTCTCCGATGACAATCTTTACTTCTTGAAATTCATTTTACACAAGTCATCAACCAAAAAAAAAAAAAAAAAAAAACTTCAAACATGTGAATTTCAGTACTGACTTGACGACCCATATGAACAGAAGACATTCTTACAAACAAATCAGGAAATATGAACTAAACTACAGATCACTGGACAGAATCATTTACAGATAAAAATCGAAATATGCCAAAATATGTTTCGGAATTAAAAAACAAAAAGGTTTATCCTTTTTATTTTAGTGAAAAGACGATTTACACACGCGCGTGCACACACGTAGGTACATAGACACAGACACGCATACAGGCTTTCTTTATCTCTCTCTCTCTCTCTCTTCCCCTCTCTCTCTCTCTCTCTCTCTCAAACACGCATACACAGGTGTACAGATACAGACACACTAAGAGGCTCTCTCTCTCCCTCTCTCTCTTTGTCTCTCTCTCTCACACACACACACACACAGTTGTACAGATACGGACACACTTACAGGCTTTCTCTCTCTCTCTCTCTCTTCCCCCCCTCTCTCTCTCTCAAACACGCATACACAGGTGTACAGATACAGACACACTGTCTCTCTCTCTCTCTCTCTCTCTCACACACACACAGTTGTACAGATACAGACACACTTACAGGCTTTCTCTCTCTCTCTCTCCCTCACTCTCTCTATTTTACTTTCTATCTCTCAAAGACACACACACACACAGGTGTACAGATTCAGACACACTTACATGCTCTTTCTCTCTCTCTCTCTAACTCACTCTCTCTCTCTCAAAGACACACACACACACACACACACACAGACCGGTGCACAGACACAAGTATACATACAAGTTTTCTCTCTTCCTTTCTCTCATTTTCTCTCTCTCTCTCTCTCTCTCTCTGTCCGTCTCACAAAGACACACACACACACACACACACACACTGGTGCACAGACAGAAGCACACATACAAGCTTTCTCTCTTCCTTTTTCTTTCTCTTTCTCTTTTTCTTTCTCTCTCTCTCTCTCTCTCTCACACACACACACGTGTACAGATACAGGCACACTTACAGGCTCTCTCCCTCTCTCTTAAAGACACACACACACACTGTTGCACAGACACAAGCGCACATACAAGCTTTCTCTCTTCTTTTCTCTCGCTCTTTCTCTCTATCTCTCTCAAACACAGATGAACAGATACACAACACACATATACCCATACACATATATGTCTAAAGTACAGGCAAATAGTTTTAGGCCATCCTACAATTAAAAAAAAACACCTTTAAATGAGATATATTTTTCAGTAAAACATCGAATCTTAATGACTAGATGGATTCGCATTTATTTTTCATAATGAAAGGTGAATTTTTCCACCTATGCGTCAACATGATTGTAGAGCATGTCTACGCAAAATCGAATGATACTGTTTATTTTTCACGAATCCTTTGACATGAATCAAATCTCCATCCTCCTCAACGCCTCCACCACATGAAAATCTACACCATAACACATCCACCACATTGTTTAACAGTTAGAACCACACATTCATAATTCTGCTTCCTCGAGGCTTTCTTTTCACATGAACTTTCCTTTTACAAGTTGGTTTGGTTTGTTTGGTTTTATGGCATATCAACCTTTGTAGGTTATTTAACGCCAAATCCATTTTATGTAAATAATCTGTTCTATTGAATACGGTTCAGTTTAGCATAAGTACACAGTTTAATTGTCAAAAACATTTCCATTTCAAATTATTTAAGCAGTTATATGTAATAATTCAGTTAAGTGTAAATACAGTTTTAATGTCGAAAAATAGTTCTATTTGAAATAATTCAGTTAAGTATAAGCACACAGTTTAAGTGTAAGTATGGTTTAATTGTCAAAAACGTTTCTACTTCAAGCTATTCAGTTTACTCAATTCATTTCAGCATAAGTATGCTGATAGTTCTATTTAGCCCATAGATAGGACCCTTATCAGGTGCTACCACTCCGGGCCAGAGTGGACCTGGGAGCGATGGCAATGAAGGGGTACTCCACACTCCCCAAAGCTCCAGCATTGCTGGAACCTCACCAACAGATTATTTAGTGCCATATCCAGGATACTCGTTGGTGGGGGGTCTTACCCCTCTGCAGAGAAGCAGTCGGTGTATTCTACAGCCCCAGCCGACTGGGCAATTTCCTTTTACAACGAAAAAGTTTGAATATACCTCTCAACAATACATTTTGCCTCCCTTTCATTATCCAGCTCTAATGCTTTTTTCTCCATAACAGTCTTTTCTACTTATTCACCATCTAGGATACCTCGGGTGGTGTAATGGTTAACAAGCTAGACCAGTAAACTTACATGAATGAGTTCGAGTCTCATTGGGTGCCCCGTTCATACGACCTTGTACCACATCTAAGTAAATTACTACTTATTCACCTTCCGTCACATGGGTTTCCACTGATTTAAAGCAATTCATCACAGTTGAGGGTTACATTGGTTGCCGTCGACAGGAATTAACTTCAGTTGCCAACTCTAGAGAAGTTGAAGGGGAAAAAAATCAGCTTTCAACAAGATAGCGATCCAAAACACTTTTCGAAATTAGGTTAAGCCCTCCGAAGATTTCCTCTGGGATATTGTGTCATAATGTTAAAATTTGACTCTAATTTTTGGGTTAGAGATTCTGAAGATGAAACTTGCTGCAACTCATTCTGTAAGTAAACAACACGAATTAGACCTGGGTAGTATGGTGGTTAGAGCAACTAATTGAATTTGTCTTCATATTTTAGGGACCATTTCCTTGAAACATGTAAAGTTTGGCACTACAAGGAATCACGCTCACCGCAAAGAGTCAAACTCAGACCCTTGACAGAAATACATTTTTAGGCTTTAATTTCGTCATATTGACGAGACTATGTAAGGATGTACACGCACACGCACACACACGCACACACACATATATATATATATATATATATATATACAAGGGGATTGTAACTCGCTATTTTAAAATATATTTTCATTTCTTGGGAAAATTATAGTTAAATAAATCATAGGAATTTTAGAATATGGACTTTCTTTTCAATCAGTCTCAGCGTCTCATCAACCGAAAAGGATATCGACACGCGGTTAACGAAGGCATGGACAGCTATCGATAGGCTATCGATCATAAGGAAATCAGACCTCATCGATGAAATGAAACGCAGTTTCTTCCAGACAGCGGTCGTATCGATACTGATGTATGGATGCACTACTTGGACGCTAACTAAACGGCTGGAGAAGAAGCTAGGCGGCAATTACATAAGAATACTGCGAGCAATATTGAACAAGTCCTGGCGGCAACACCCCACAAGGCACCAGCTATACGGCCACCTGCCTCCCATCACGAAAACTATTCAAGTTAGACGAACCAGACATGCAGGACACTGCTGGAGAAGCAGGGATGAGGTCATAAGTGATGTACTACTATGGACCCCCACATATGGCCAGGCAAAATCAGGACGACCAGTTCGAACATACATACAGCAGCTATGTGAGAATACGGGATGTCGCCCTAAAGACCTACCAGAGGCGATGAATGATAGGGAGAAGTGGCGAGAGAGGGTCAGGGATATCCGTGCAAGCGGCACGACATGATGATGATGATATATGTATATACTCTCTACCTGTGAACAGTATTTGGCCACCCTTAAAAACTATCATTTCACATTCTAAAAGTGTTGTTTTTATGAAACAACTTAAGAACCACAATTGTTTTACTTATTTTACTAAGTACAAGTCTTCCTGGGCTACTTTAAATACAAATTGAACCCAAAAACTCAAAAAAACCTCTTAAACTTTTAATTAATCAAAATGCCCCCCTTTGACAACTATCACTACTTCACAGATTCTCGGCATTATTTCCATTAAAAGACTGGAGCTAGACTGAAGAGGGTTCAGCCCAGCTTTCCTGCAAGATTTGGTAGAAGTGAGCTGTACTTGTGATTTTTTTAGCTCTGACTTTTCAGTCAAGTTCATTCCACATCAGTTCAATGGGATTTAAGTCGGCAGATTGCGCCGGCGAAGACATCAGTTGAAGAACGTAATGTTCCAATTTGCTTTTAATGTATCTCTGGCAGAGTTTATGTGTATATTTTGAGTGACTACAAATTCTTGAGCCGCAATCCGCGTTCCAGATGAAATCGTCTGATGCTGCATTATTCTGTGGTAGCCAGTCTGATTCAATTTGCCCTTTACCTGGTGTAAATCCCCATCTTTATAATAGCAAAAATGCACCGCCACAAAGACACCATAACAGAGCCTCCTCTATGCTTTATGTGTTGTATATTAACCTTCAACCCGGCCAAACATGCCATTCCAAAGACGCAGAAGGTTGCATATTCCATTGGCGTAGGTGGGCTTGGCTGACAATGTGGGACAAGGTAAAATCCCACGGTACACGCAAACTGATGCACCGGAAGAGAGTGACCTGTGAACTGCATGACAGTTATTTCCGCTTGATGACGATCAAACATGCCATTCCAAAGACGGTGGAAGTGACACATCCCGATGGCCAGTCATGGGGAGATACTGAGTGGTCGATTGAACTATTATATCTCGGTGAAGACAGGAAGTCAGTTTGTTGGAGATCAGATGATTTAGAGACAAGATGCGGTAGAGAGAACAGCACTCAACAGAAAGCTTTCCTTGGGCCTCCGGTTGAGCAGCTCTTGAGAACGAGAAAGACACAACGCTGATGGCCATAAGAGTGGGGGTCAATATATTGCAGTTCTGTTCGGTCTCCAACTCCCTCGCACACACAAACTCTTCCAATAAAGTGAGAGGTATATTTTTTTAAAGAAGTCTTCGCTCGTCTTTATTCATTGCATCAATATGTATTCTGCATGTATATGTGTATATATGCATGGTTATTGTGTGACTATTCAACATATGGTTGGTGTGATTCTGGGCGTTGCAGCTCTTTCATCAACCCTTCGCCGCACGCAGAAGCACTTATTTGACCATAAGGCCTCGAACTTTTATTCGTAAGTCCAAAGGACTTTATGACACTGCTCTATTGCCCAGTCTTTGTGCGCCTTGGACCAGTGGAGCCTTTTGACATCGTTTAATTTCCTCAACAGTGATTTCTTGATAGCAGTTCTATCATACCGGTTAGCTTCACAGAATCTTTTCCTCACAGTGAATGTTGACAAATTTTTTTCTCGACATTGGTTCAGTTGTGCAGTGATATTTGGAGAAGTCGGCTTGCTGTCACACTGGTGACTCTGATGAAATTGTCCACTTCAAAGTTAAAGCAGGTAGTATCTACCAAGCAGTAATTAAACACAATATAGTCTAATGGGAGTTTTATTTATGCAACCTACTAAAGAAGAAAAACGTCTTCAAATCAATTTTTAAAAAGATATTTGGTTTTATTAAGGTCAAAGCCACTAAGGGAAACTTGGGTACCATATTCACAATTAACACTATGTGCGAAATGGACATATAATGTTCATTACTATAGAATATATAAAGAACATAGGAATCTGGGAATTCGAAAACACGTAACGACTTCTTGTTCAGGTACGAAACCTTTTTATTAACTTTGAGTTAAAGGTTTCGACGTAAAGAGGAGAGACACAATCTTCTGTGCTGTCTTATTCATTTGGCCCCCATCTTGAGCGGCCCCCATAGGGCGCACGTTCGCCTCGTGTCTGCGAGCTCCAAAAGTTGATCCTTCTCGTTTCGCGTCTAGTGCCCGACTCTTATTTTCTTCAAATTCTCACACAAACTTCCGCGTGCTTCCGGTGCGTGACATCACCCGCACCCTGTCACCCAGTATCGTCTCGGACTATTATGACATCTGAGTGGCACCTCCATCTGCCCGCACGCATCCGCGTTAACACCTGCTTCAATGTTACACCCAACCAACCCATGCGCTGAGCCGAAAGGTTCTCAGCCTAACTAAACTCAAAGGCATGAACCGAAATCCCTCGGTTATTTTATAACACTTGCATTTAAATTTGGTTTGCTTTGATTTTATGGCATATCAACCATTGTAGGTTATTTTATGCCAAATCCGATTTATAAATGTACATTAGATATATATGATCTGTAAACGTAAGTCAACGAAGTTTAATAATTCTAAGAATTGCTTTCTATCACTAGCAAATCATTTAAACATCCATCGTTTTTTACTCACTTTTAGATGATCCAACAGTAAGCGAAAGTCATTTGTTTGCTCTCGGTTCAAATGTCAAACAGTTCTATTTGATCCATAGATAGAAACCTATCAGGTACTATCAGAGATTTGACCTGGGAGCGATGTGTTCTTTTTCTGCATGTTATATCCGATGAAGTGTAAGATTGTCCCAGTATTTTTCAAGCGTATATAGGTTGACATTCCCTGTGTGGTCCAAGATGTATGATTTTAAAGTCGGGTTTATACGTCTCCTCCATATAAATATCAAGATTATACTATGAAATTAAATGAGGGAATTTGATCTTTTGAAGCATGAAAATCAGTATTATATATCCGTTATGTTTGTATAAACAAAAAAACAAAAAACTAATTCCATTATGATCAGCAATACATCCATTGTTTCAATAATTACCTTCTCAATTATTCCATTTATTTTACTAGTTATCCGTGGATCAAAATACATGAACCTTAAGTTATAGGAACATTATAAGGATTTAATATCAATTGCGTATCACTCTAACTAAAGACTACTGAAGACTTCTTTTACTTCTTATTTGTTACGTAATTTATAATTAAATTACTAACATATCTGCAGCTTACTATTTGCTACTACAATACATGAAGTCCCTCTCAATTATTGGCCAAATGAGTAGAGTGTTCGCTTATGGTCCAGGAGACCAGGGTTCAATATCCAGGTCGAGTCATACCAAAGACTCAAAAAATGGTACATGATGCCGCCTTGCTTAGCAATCACCACTATAAGGTAAGGATTAAGGGTAAAGTAGAGCAATTCAAAGAATGGTGTAGCACCCTTCCCTACATTTCGGTTTAGTAGCTTTAGAAAAAAGAGCCTTCGGGTCACCCTCGACCTAGGTCACCAACATTACTTACATATATATATATATATACTTATATATATATATGCGTGTGTGTGTGTGTGTGTGTATGTGTGACACTATGTAGGTGGTCCGTCAAGCAGACGACCCCTTTGTCTGTTTTGGCGCGAAACCAGGCAAAAGGTTTGGACTCGAGATCTCGAAGCGACTTGAAGTGGGGTAGGAAAGGCAGGACCGAGATAGAAGAGACGGCCAGTTGGAAGAAGGAACCCACAAGTTGCAGTTGGCAGTCGAGACCGGACAGCAGAAGAGACCAGATGGCGTGAGATAGGGTTCAGCATCAGTGAGGGAAGATCAGTCAAGATGAGTCAGCACTCCTCGTGGTTTGTCATTGGGTGCCACTTTCATATGACCTTGTGCCACATCTAAGCAAAAAGCTTAGTAAATTACCACTCCTCGTGGTTTGTTGAATTTTCACCAGAAATACACGCTAGCGTTAGTCTACACGGAATGCACTGTCACAACTTAACCTTCTTGCACTTGAGTTGACCCAAGCCTTATTGTTCGTTTGTTCTTTGTTTTTTCCTCCCACTCCTTTGTTTGTATTTCTTGTGCCGTAAGGAAATGTGCGATACCTCTATCGGAACCACTAGATAATCACCGGCCCAGATTGAAACTGTTTCGAAGAAGTTGATGTAACAGGGGGCCGAGGGGGTATCTTCACATATGTGTGTGTGTGAGAGAGAGAGAGTGTGTGTGTGAATTACTGTGCATACTTCTGTACTCGTACTG
The DNA here is from genome assembly GCA_963585895.1 of Sepioteuthis lessoniana. Taxonomy (NCBI): domain Eukaryota; kingdom Metazoa; phylum Mollusca; class Cephalopoda; order Myopsida; family Loliginidae; genus Sepioteuthis; species Sepioteuthis lessoniana. The sequence continues at coordinate 85,194,345 of OY757915.1, forward strand.
ACACCAAAACAGTCGACATCATCAATGTTCAATGTATATTTTATGTACGAACAAAAAATGTTTATCACTGTCATATGATTAATTTGCGCAATTATTTTAGAAAGAAGGTTCTGATTAATGACTCTCCTCTGTCATTCACTAGTAATTTTATTGTTTTTTACACATGCACGCACACACGCTCGCGCTCGCACACACACACACACATACATGCATACATATATATATATATATATATATATATATATATATATATAAACTGATAACAAAGATCCAAGAGGAAGGAATGATTTATTAACGGGTCGACACTATAGCTGGCCGTTTAACTGGCTTATTCGCCAACTTTTCCTTACTATACATATTTTCCCCCAGGTTTTCGTATTTCACATTTCTAAACATCCATCGTTAACTTAAAATTTTTAATATCACCCCTCATGGCCCTGATGATGGTTCGGTAGAACCGAAACGCTATAATGTCAACCCGCTAATAAATCATTCCTTCCACTTGGATCGTTGTTATCAGTTTTTCTACATATTGTCGGATTACAATCCTTTATATACTCTTCATATATATATATATATATATATATATATATATATTAAAGCAGTAGTTTGAGAAAGGCAAAGTGTTATTTTTGTTTTATCAGATTTTAATGAACGGATGCAATTTGCAGTGAAGGTTAATGTTTAGGATTTTTCTTTACCTTTGAAAAGTTTGCCATCAGGTGTAAACAGATACAAATTGAGAAATTAAGACCAACTTTTTTTTTTAATGACGACTATAATGAAAGCTAAAATATAAACATCTCACTTACACACACAAAGTTATTCGCTGTTTTCCTTTCAATATCGTTTCACTCAGGCTATGTTTAAGTGAGAGACAGTATTTGTATACGAAATTCTTAAACCGAAATCTATCAGATTTTGTTTAGTTGGGTTTTACGGCATATCAACCAATGCAGATTATTTGATAGCAAATCCTATTTATACTTATATAGTAAATATATATGATTTGGTTTCGTTGGGTTTCATGGCATATCAACCATTGTAAGTTATTTAATGCCAAATGGTCTTTATACATATATCATAAAAATATATGATTTGGTTTGGTTGGGTTTTATGGTATATCAACCATTGTAGGTTATTTGATACCAGATCCTGTTTATACACACACACACACATATATATATATATATATATATATATATATGATTTGTTTTGGTTGGGTTTAATAGTATATCAACCATTGTAGGTTATTTGATACCAAATCCTGTTTATACATATATATATATATATATATATATATATATGATTTGTTTTGGTTGGGTTTAATAGTATATCAACCATTGTAGGTTATTTGATACCAAATCCTGTTTATACATATATATCAAATATATATGATTTGTAAACACATTTTGTTCATAACATTTTAAAATCAACCTGAGTCCCTTTTTCTGCTCACAGTTAAAGCGTTTCAAGTATTGCTATCTAATACGAATAATTCTATTTGATATTATTCATTTAACGGCACACAGTTAAATGACTTCAAGTATTGCAAAGTAACGGTCAAAATTTAACATCTGTCATTTAAATAAATGCATATTTAGATAAGTATACATGGTATATAAGAAGTTGGTTTATCGGTAATTTTATTTTTAAATGAGTTTGAACGATTTTTTGCATACTAGTATTACTATTGTTTCTATACAGTTAAATGGCTTTCAGTATTGCTATCTTACACTAATAATTCTTTTCAATATTAATCATTTGTTTGCATACAGTGTATATGTTGCAAGTATTGTTATGTATCACCAGCAATTCAATTAACCATCAGTCATTTGATTACATACTGTTAAATGATTAAACAGTTCTATTTCAAATAATTCAATTTATCATAAGTCATTTGTTTGTTCTCAGTTTCAATGTCAAACAGTTCTATTTGACCCATAAATAGGATCCTATCCGATGCTAGCACTCGGGGCCAGCCTGGACCAGGGAGCAACGGCAATGGTGTTTGACCGAGCCGTCAATCAGTTTTCAATGCACAAGTTGCTCCTTTGTAAATAAGTGGAAGCAGTTACATGGTTGACCGGTAATGTACGGGCGTTGTGAAATGATATATGCAGATGTCATCGTGAGATATGGTCAGGCTTGCAGCAGACACCCGAGTCTAGCAGTCGGCAACCAGAGAATCACGACAGGCAGCCCTCGGTTGAGTATGTCCCGTCGGGCAGAGAAGACGTAAGCTGCAGATAACACAGTGTGGTTGAGAAGAAGTCATAGGTTAATATGACAGTCTGTCTTTGTCCTTCTGTCTCTGACTTTCACACACCTTTGGAAAGAATAAAACGACGTATATATATATATATACTTCTACAAAAGTTTCACCTTATCGGATCATCAGGAAGTCTTACTTAGAACTTAGCCTAACCTAGAAGATTTTCGACTCACGATTTAGGTTAATTTTATAATTGGCTCCAATTGTGTTGTGTTGAGCACTTGTGTTGTGTTGAGCACTTTAGTAATTGTAGCATTGCAGCATTCGCGGAGGGTTTTTGGTTTTCTTTTGACCACTGACTGCGTATCCCTTGATTTTTTTCAAGGGGTCGGACGAGGTTGGCCTTTTCTTTCTTTTTGACCCATAAAAATTTTTTTCTTTCCCCCTGGGGAGTGATTCGAGATACTTTTATCTCTTGTTCCCGGCAGGTTTTTTTTTGTTTTTTTCTGGTACCGTGAATACTGGTAGATATTAGATTAGTATATATATATATATATATATATATATATATATATATGCAAAAAGAAATTGTGATTCCTTCGTTCCTTATGGCTACACAACATGCATTACCCAAAGTTTCAGCATTATTGGAGCCTCACCATCAGGTTGTTTAGAATCGTATCCAGAAATCTAGTTGCTGGCGGATTCTTATCCATTTAAAGAGATGCTGTCGTTGTAGTCTACAGTCCCAGCCGTCTGAGCAGGAATTAATGAGGGTCTTTTTTTCTTTTGTTTTTATCACGATTGCAAACTAAATCTCTGTATTGAAATAAATAGATAAAATGCTGCTGCTGCTGTAGCATATCCAAAATACGAATATATAAAATATACAAATGCATGCGGAATATCGAAACACTGACAACTTTCTTTAGTTCGGGTACGAAACGTTTATTAACTTCTTGAGTTTAGGTTTCCAACACGAGGAGAGAGAGAGACACAATTTTTACTATGCAGACTGTTTCTATATCGTTCTTCAGTCAACCCCCAGCTGGACTGCCCGGCACAGAGTCAAATTCTCAACTAACTGACCCAACAAACGCACCGCGCATCCCGTAGCCCCCAGCTGGACTGCTCTCACCCAGGTTCAAATCTCAACTAACTGCTTTTTTCAAAAAACACCAAAATTCCCCGCCCATCGCTTCCGGGCATGACGTCATTCACACCCCAGTCCCATTTACTATATGGTGTTTTTATTATGACATTTGTGATTGTCATATCCTCTGCGTGTGAGCGTGAACACCTGCACTAAGCTGAATAGTTCAAAGTCCAACCAAACCGAATGATAAAATATAATTAACGAAAATAATTAATTAATTAAAAAAATCATTCCGTAATTATATAATACTGCGAAACACGGGTTTTAGATTTACTTTGACCACATATACGGATCAATACTTGCACTAGTTAAAAAATGAGGAGACTATTCAGAATTTTTGGACAGCATATTTATACGCGGGTTATTCGTCTTGGGGTTAACGAGCATCTTAATACAGATGAAGCATACTATCTTGAGATTTATTATTCCACTGAGAATATCAACTAATTCAGAGCATTCACATAATGTACTCAAGTCAAAATCGGTGTCTTCCTTCAGAGGGCTGCGCTGTTATTTAAGGCCAATACAGGGTGTTTTAAGAAATTTGATATCTCTTCAGATGTACCTAGTGTTTGAGAAAAAATGATTTTAATTCTGTAATCTAAATAATTTGACCGATTCTCATTCAAATGGTCTCAGAATTTAGCAGCATGGGTAAAAAGAAACCAAACTTCTATGTTTCATGTTTAAACGGTTTTTTCTTTTTCAGCATTTTTACACCTGAAAAGGAAAAAAAAATTACGAATCGAGTAATGTATTTTTGAAGCAAATTGCTTAATCAGATCAAAAACAGCAATAAGCTAAAAAAAACATTAAGTTTAAATTTGATGGTTTTAGAAAAAAGAGATAGAGAAAATAAATTAAGAAGGAAGTTTCGGTTGGTTTGTCGGTTTTTTGCTTAGGTTTTGTGACATTATCAGTTATTTGATATTACATGCTATTTACACATGGTTTTTAAGTGAATTCTTTGTTGGTAGAAGTTTTAAACGAACCGGGGCTTATTTGTTATCACACAGTTAAATAGTTTCAGGTATTCTTATCTAACACTAGCAGCATGTGTAGCAACAACTAAAAAAATGTCCAATACTTAAACCCCTTTCATTTCCAGTAAATAGCATTTCCTTTTCATGAGAAAGAATAAAAAACAAAATATCAAACATAGTAGAATTTGTTCAACGTGCTGTAAACATTTGATATAACCCGAATGAGAAATGGTCAAATTATTAGATTACGAAATGATATCAACATATATGAAAAATGCTGATATATATATATATATATATATATATATATATATATATATATATGTAGAAAAACTGATAACAACGATCCAAGTGGAAGGAATGATTTATTAACGGGTCGACACTATAGCGTTATGGTTCTACTGAACCATCATCAGGACCATGTGGGGTGATATTAATAATTTTAAGTTAACGATGGATGATTAGAATGTGAAATACGAAAACCTACGGGAAAATATTTATAGTAAGAAAAAGTTAGCCGTTTAACTGGCAAATCAGCGTTTGATGTTTAAATTACGTCATTCGACTTATTAGGAATATTGTAAAGAATTTATGTACGTTGTTTAACGAGAAAGATTTCGAGACAGAGGGAAGAAAAGAAAGAAAGAACAAAAGGAGAATAAAAAGCATGGAAATTATGAGATATACTGAAAATATGACTAAGGATGGAATATATTGTAGCTATTTAAAATGTCTTTGCTTAAGTAAGGAAAAATATTATAAAAGCCAGGACGAGTATTTAGGGAACTAAGGAATGAGATAGCTGCAGCTTCGAAAATTCGTCTAAGATTTTTATTATGGATGTAAGTGAGCATCTTAGCAGAGTTGAAGTCAATGTTATGATTATGTTCAGAAATGTGTAGGAATAATATATATATATATATATATATATATATATATATATATATATATATATTACAGCGGTATATGGTTGTCACTATCTCACTGGATGGTTCGTGGCAGACCAAATACGGTATAATTTGGAGAGGGCTCAATATCTGTGGTAGAATTATTATATAATGAATATAATAATATTAATAAAAATAAAAATAATAATAATAATAATACACATAAACTCCTATGGGACTTTGAAATACACACGGATCACCAAATCTCGGCCAGAAAACCAGACCCAATAATAATCAACAAAAAAAAAGATAACTTGTAAAATTGTCGACTTTGCTGTCCCGGCTGACCACAGAATAAAACTGAAAGAATGTGAAAAGATGGATAAGTACCTCGACCTTGCTAGAGAATTGAAAAACTGAGGAACATACCAGTGACAATTATACCAATTGTAGTTAGTGCTCTTGGTACTGTAACTAAAGGATTACTAAAGGGACTGGAGGACTTTGAAGTTGGTGGACGAGTGGAGACCATCCAAACTACAGTATTATTGAGAACGGCCAGAATACTAAGAAGAGTCCTGGAGACTTGATGAGACATGCTGTCACTCAAACTCCAGTGAAGACCATCAGCTAACGCTGATGTGAAAAACTCTAATAATAATAAATAAACATTAGTTTATATATATATATTTTAGGATGGGGGCTTATCTGCGACCACAGGTTTCATACCGTCTTTATTACGACAATTAGGCAGAGAAAGAAAGATCTAGGAGAAATCGATAATATATATATATATATATATATATATATATATATAATGATAAAATGCAAGACAAAATGCATAAAAATGTTCGATGGTTAGTTTGAATTTGAGTCATGGTGATCATTTGTTGGCCTTCTTTTCTCATCAATTGACGCCACTCTTATTAATGAATTACAGTTGTCTCATGACTGGACTATTTGATCTTAGCCGTTGCCCTTTGAGGTTCTATCGCCCAACATCTGTTGACTATGTTTTGAAAAAAATTCCGGCACAACGACCCACAAAACAGCAGCTAACTTCCCAACTCAAAACCCTCCCAAGTAAGCGGAACACAACATGCGATTCACTGCTTGAGAAGCAAGGACCAACTAATCAGTGACCTTCTTCTCGGAGCCCTACATACAGAAGTGCCAGTGTTAACCGACCAAGAAAAACTTACACATATTAGCCCTTGGAAAACACTTATGGGCTTATGAATATAACAGGATATAGACATTCAAATCTTGGACGTTGCTGTTTTCATTTTAGATAGTGCTAAAATTCTTTGGGAGAGGTATGAATACAATTATTCTCGCCCCAGCTATGGGTAAATAGTAGGGCAAATTGGGCTCTTTAGCCTTGGAATAGCAACTGGTCTACCAGAAGAAAAACTCTGAATTCAAATCTGTTAAACTACGCTTAAAAATTAACCTTGTGGGATATATTGCTCGTTCAGAGGGGTTTGGTAAATACAACGATATATATATATATATATATATATAGTGGGTATATGTATGTGTGTGTGTGTGTATGTGTGTGCATATATATATATATATATATATATATATATATATATGTATAAAATTTTCTTTTTTTTCGTTGGTCAAATGAGAGAAAAGCATATACTTGAATAGGTCTTGAATGAATATGTCTGCAAGCGAATTTGGTTTCAGGCTATTAATTCTTTTGCTTCCACACGTATTTCTGACTTGTAGAGTCGTTTTCAGGAAGTTAATGATTGGTTTAGGTGCTCTCTTTGGCTTTTATAATCAGGGCTTTTTTAAAAGGGTAGTGGTTCCTTTTTAATTGCAGGATTTGTGTCAGTGAATATCCCGTTTGAGTTAACTCTCTGTGACAATCTTTGACCTCTACAGATGTATTTTTGATATATATATATTTTTTTTTTTCTTGTTCTACAAATTTTCCATAGGTTTTTATATTTCACACTTATTACACATCCATCTTTGATTTAACATCACTAATATCATCCCTCATTGTACAGATGTTAGTTCATTAGAATCGAAACGCTTTAGTGTCTCAAAACATCTCTCCTTCTACTTGGATTACTTTGTTATCAATTTTTCTTACAAACTGTTGTATTACAATCTATTATTTTCTTCCATATATATATATATATATATATATATATATATATATATATACACACTTACATACACTCACACACACGCATACACGCATGTATATATATACATATATATAGTGTACATAACGTTTTAAGATGAAAGTCCACATGAACGTTGCACTCACCATATAAAATCTAAAGTAATTTATTTCTATTATTCACAATTTCATATTCTTGATTGCTCTGCTTCTGTAGCATCGAGCACTTACTTTTGCAAACTTTCCTCATCTGCATTTTTTTTTGTTATATATATATATATATATATATATATATATATATATATATATATATTATAAATATATATATATATGCAATACCTAAAAGGGCCAGAAACTACTTACAAGGATAATTCCTGATAATTCTGACTAAAAAGGGTTGGTCCAAACGACATTTTATTATTAAAGTGACTAAGTTAAGCATTGCGGTATTGGTTGATAATTTTCAAACAGTATTTTTAGTCTTTTGTTTTTTATTAATTTTTTTCCTGATCTCCGTTTGTAATCCATAATTTTATTTACAAATTGCATTATCTGTTTTTTTTTTTCACTCTGCCAGAGTTACAGAAAAAGTTTTGAAAATAAAAATTAAAAGGAATAATATATATATATATATATATATATATATATATATATATATATATATATATATATATATTCTAAATTCCTTTTTAACAGTACTTATACACACAAATTTAATATATAGTGAGTGACATGAAAATGCATGAGATATATACATAGATGTGTTGGTACATGACATTGGGTGTACGCAAGGATACACACACTGAAAATTGGTTGAAAGGACTCCGACGCGCAAGAACCTAAAATATTACTTTGCATCCATTTTGACCCCATCAAAGATTATGTTAGTGTAGTGCCTTGAATATTTAAAATAGGTACCAGGTGATTAGCTTAAAGCCCCGTTAATCAACTTTAGTATTGTATCCCATTCTCTCGGTTCCAGAAGAGGTTTCACTATTTCCCAAGCAGTTCGTATGAAAAGGTGATAATCTCGAACGTATTGTTTTCAAGCAGCTTTGCTCTTTTGATGGGGAAGTGAATGTGATTTACAGACAGATGTTCTTGAAATTCTATGTTCAGCGAAAGGAACAAAGCGAAAAGTTTAGACTTCCTCGTTACCAAAATGACTTTTGTTGATTTTTTCTTCTCTGTGTTTTCAAAATATTCTTTATTTTCTTTACTTGAAAAGGTAATTCATTTATTTATTTTTTTTTTTTTTTGTGCTTTGCATCTGTCTATAGTTTTTTTGTTTTTTTTTATCAATGTTTCTTTCGTTTATGTATTCTTTTATCTTCAAATAATTCAGACTTGAAAAAAGATATTTCCATAGAAAATTCTTTTTTTCTTTTCTTCTTCATTTTTTCTTTGTCATATGAATGAACTATTTTTTATAGCTTTTTACTTTCATTTCTTTTTCTTTTTCTTTTTTTTTTTATCTGTTTTTATTCCTTTATTGCTTTCATTTCGTTTTTTCTTTTCTTTTTTTTCTGTTAACTCCTTATCGCTGTATACAGGTTTTCCACGCGTTCTTTATTTTCAACTAATGTAAAATTATTTAGTTCTTTCTTTCTTTCTTTCTTTCTTTCTTTCTTTCTTCGTCAAAATATAATTATCTAAGAAATCTTTTTCTTTCTTTTTCTTTCTTTTTCCCCTCTGTATCATTCTTTTTCTTTCCCTTTTTTCTTACCTTTCAAGACGTTCTTTCTATCTTAATTTCTCTCTCAGTGTGATTATCTTCTTTCTTTCTTTCTTTCTTTCTTTCTTATAATTACGTTCTTGACATTCTTCCGTTTTTTCTTTTATTGATCTTTCTTTCTTTCTTTCTTTCTTTCTTTTTTTCTTTCTTTCTTTCTTTCTTTCTTTCTTATAAATACGTTCTTGACATCCTTCCGCTTTTTCTTTTATTGATATTTCTTTCTTTCTTTCTTTCTTTCTTTCTTTCTTTCTTTCTTTCTTTTATAGTGTTTTCTATCATGCAAACAAACTTCTAAAGAGACACCTTTGTTGAAATTATCATTTGAAATAGATAGCATACTTAGCTTGAGACTATGTAAAATTCAACAGGCTCCAGTCTGTTGTTATTTCTTTTCTGACAGCCTTAGCACCTTCATTAGCATCCCAGGAGGCCATCCAACAACAACAATAACATACATACCCAAACAAGTAAAATTAAACGAAAAAATTCATAAACAAGTAACATAAAAATAATTGCAATAATAATAATAATAATAATAGTAGTAGTAGTAGTAGTAGTAGTAGTAGTAGTAGTAGTAGTAGTAATAATAGACCTTGCCAGAGAACTGAAAAAAGAAGGAACGTGAGAGTAATGGCGATATCAATAATTACTGGCACGCTTGGAACGATTCCCAAAGACATGATAAGGGGACTGGACGATGTGGAAATCGGACGACGAGCCGAGAACCACCAAACAACAGTATTGTTGCGATCAGCTAGAATTCTGAGAAGAGTTCTGGAGACTTCAGGAAACTTGCTGTCACTGGGACTCCAGTGGAAGACCATCAGCTAACACTGGTGTAAAAAAAAAATCGCAAAGGGTAAAACAAAAGAACAATAATAACAACAACAACAATAAGAACATCTGAATACAATTTTAGTCGAAAGTCATTCTTTATTATTTTTTCAAAGATACACATTAAGAATTTTAATCAAACAAAAAGAACGAAATAACAGTTTCATGTGTGAAATACAGACATATGCACTTTTTTTTTTTTTTTTACATATAAGTATTATTTTATCTATTATAATTGTTTCCATGTTTTTCTTTTTTTCTTTTTCCTTTCTTTTTTTTTTAAATTTTTAGGATTATTTTCTTTTATTAGATTTTGAAATTTATTGTTTGCTCTTTTTTTTTTAATGTCGTCAGCTGTTTCCTGTAAACATTCGCCTGGATTGCTTTTTTTTGTCTACGATTTTAAAAAAAGTTCCCTTCTGTACGCAATTCGGCAGATTTAAGGCACTACTTTGTCAGGACATGGCAATCGACATATATATTTATATACACATAACGTACCCCATAAAACAGTTGTAAAGGAAAAAACATAAAAACAGGAAGACAGAACAATAAAATTATCCTCCTAGCCCAAACTAGTGAAATATATATATATATATATATATATATATATATATATATATATATATATATATATATATATATATATATAATGGTGTTTCGAACTCCAGATGTAATATGAAGATTTTGTATATTGGCTGACTTTGCTTCTATTTTCATTCCAAATAATATGGAAGAGAGGTTTGCTTATTTTGAAGAAAGTCAGATGAATATTAGGGGTCCTGTTATCGGCATATTTTTGAAATCATATTAGGGCGTCTTGTGAAGCATAATATTTACCAACTGTGACTTGAAAACCATTGTTCGTTAGTTCAGATATTCCGGTCTTGAATTAAACAAAAGAAAGCTCAATGAATGACAACTTTTTAAACAATTTAGGCTCATACTTGCATATGTTGCATTTCATCTTTTTCAGATGCTGATCAAGTGGCTAGATTGAAAATCAATAATTATCTTTTTATAACGGAATAAATCTCAAAGAAAAACAATTCTAGTTCATACGGAATATATTGATATTATTTTTCTAAAGAAAATGTGTTATATGATTACTGTTATTTCAATAAGATATCAATAAAATTTATTATTGAAACAAAAAGCTTATAACATTACAGGATATAACTGTCTGGTCGTGGAGGTTTTGTTACCAGATACACAATTTGGAAGTTTTGTATGAATTATTTGCTGCAAATTTCATCTGGTAAATTTCAGAAAAACAATATGCGTCAGCTATTTATGAACACAAATAAAACAATACACAAGTACCTATTGCAATCACCTAAATTAAGACACTGGAGACGGTTGTCAAGCCCTGGATCAAAGAAGAGATATGGGGCAGCTGTACTTATCCAATCAAAAATTTCCTCTCTCTTTCATAGCCTTTACAACCCAAGGGTAGATGGCTGAATATTTTCACGTTCACTTTACCCCTGACATTCAACCTCCAAATTTTACTGATTTAGATCTCCTGAACTTCTACGTCTGGGGCGTGTTTGCGATGGAAAGCCACAAGCCCGGGTACAATGACTGGTTGAAGTCTGCTCTCGAGAGCACTATGCCCTCCGTGGATAAAATGAACTCATGTAATAATTTCGGAAGCCGTATCGAATCCATTGATGCTTTGATTGATGAAAGATTTTTTTTTTTTAAATATAACCAACACAGCACAATATAATTCGTAGATAGGAAATATAATAATGTTAATTTATTTTTTGTTTGGCCAGCAATATACTGTACTGCATATCTTAACCCTAAGAAAAAAACAAGTATTCATATGTTCATATTCGTATTGATGGTATATTTTATCAACTAGATTGGAGGTGCTCTTTGTGTAACGGCTAATGTTATAAGATATTGAATCCCCGATTCGAGTTTAAATCCTGGGTGAGGCTATTTTCGTCTTAGGGCAGACAGATTTCTTTACTCATGGTTAGGAAACCAGTCTAGAAGAAGGATCACTCTGAAATCAAACTGCTTGAAATAACCTTGGGTCACATACTAGCTGTGGCGGAGGGGTTGGTAAATACACATAATAATCTAATCAGAAATATGTTAATATCTAATTTTGCACAAAGCAGACGTTTAATTGGCAAAAAAGTTTAAAGAATATGAGATGTAATGTAAATTATGCATTTTAGAAGACTATTATAGTACTTTGCCTTTACAACCCAAGAGTAGATGGCTGAATATTTTCACGCTCATATTACTCCTAACATTCAACCTCCGAGTTTTACTGATTTAAATCTCATACAAAAATAAGACAAAAGCAGGACCCCTTAATATTATCTAATTTGTCTAAAATTTGTTATACAGATCACTAAGATGAAAAAAAAAAAAAAAAAAAACAGAGTGGGGAGATTCAAACCACCCCTATATATATATATATATATATATATATATATATATATATATATATATATATATATATATATATATATATATATAAATTAGTAGTTTGGCAGTAATATTACATAATTCAAAACTTCACATTACTATAAGTACTTTGATTTTTCTCAGAGGTAAACCTTTGCTGGTGTTAATATGAGTTCGACATTCGACCGAGGAGCAGAGAAACTTTTTGAAATCATTTTACAAGACCTTTTAAAGTAAGATATTATGACGTTTTTAAAAACAATTAAGTCTGAAAATATAATAGCCACTATTATCAGACGCTACGACTATATATAATTTTGTTATCTTGATGAATTCGCAATGAGGCCTTTTTGTTTACAAAATTAAAAAAAACAAAACTTCCCATTATTTAGATATTGACTGCTCTGTTGCTTCCGCCTGTCAATATATATATATATATATATATATATATATATATATATATATATATATATATATATATATATATTACAAGAATTGAACGCACAACTGTATATATAGCAACATAAGAATATATGTCTATGTATATGTGCATAACGTTGAGTGATAATTGAAACTTCTTCAGCTTGTGTAATTCTGCAGTATTTGATTTAAAACTATTGCACTTAAAGGTGCATATATTGCACCGATTTGCTTTTTGCAGTACTAAGCTTAGCTTATTGCATATCGATTGTAGTACATTGATAGTATTTCTGTGTTTCCCAGAAATATTTTACACTAAAAAAAAACCTTTAACCATGAAAAACCGACACATGTTGGGCGTAAAATATAAAGTTTTCCTCTGCTTTCGGCGGGAATAAATTCCAAATTCCAATGAAGTTTTTTCATTCGCGAATAAAATTTTCATCTGTACTCTGCGAATTCTTCATGTTCGCATGGGTTTTCTATCTTGTTATCACCTTTTTTGTTTTAACTTGCAAGGCAGAAGATAATAACTCCCCCCCCCACACACAAAGACGAATCAATTTAAAAACATGTTCACATGGATTCTAGTTGTATCAGAAGAACATGTTTTTCGCTGACACTCATGAATGTTCCTGAATCCAATAAAGAAACGTTAATAACTACATTTTCAAAGTTAATTTCACATTTATGAATCCGCTAATAAAGGTTCACTGCATTATAGAGTGGGAATAATCGTAAAAGTTAAAATATTACATTTTTGCGTTCTTTTTGTCCAGAACATATTTATCCAACTTTAAAATATCATTCCAATTAAACAAAATCTCATTTAAATGGTCAAAGATTGAATCAACATAGAATATTGTGGTAAAAATCAACCATAGAATAAAACGTAAAAATAGTTAAAATTGATTATGAAATTCTTCATTTCAGAATCCGATAAGAATTCAAGGATACCATTTCAGGAAATAATAGAGAGAAAAAGATATACCGGAGAAAAATGAACAATTGCTACAGCATATTTGAAAAAAAATTGAACATATTAGTCAAAACTAATAATAAAGATACTTACACGGTTGATATTTAGACAGTTATTAAAAAAAGAAAGATAAAAGAAATATCGTTTCTGCTATTTTTTGTACAAGAGTAAACAAAGAATATGGCTATGAAAAAAATTAAAATTAAAAAAATGGAATAAATGAAAGGCAGACTAACAAACAACAAATTTTCTATTTGACTATAAAGTTTCTTTAGCTGAATGATTAAAGCGTCGTCTATTTAAGACGAGCTCCAAAGATACGAGAGATGCCAAAGTGAACTTATTAATTGCAGTTTCACATTTTTCCTCTTCAGAGCCGAAAAGCCGATCGGCCAAAAACGTTGTCATAAAAAAGCAGTGAAAAATAAAATTTCAAGTTAAAATTAATAAAAAAAATGTTCATTTGTAGTTGGTGCGCTCGGTACAGTCACCAAAGAATTGATAAAGGAACTGGAGGACTAGGAACTAAGAGGACGAGTGGAGACCATCCAAAGGACAGCATTATTAAGATCGGCCAGAATACTAAGAAGAGTCCTGGTGACTTGAGGACATTTGCTGCCGCTCAAACTCCAGTGAGAAACCATCATCAAACGTTGGTGTGAAAAACTCTCAAATCAGTAAAAAATAATAATGAAGAGTTGTAGCATTATATATATATATATATATATATATATATATATATATACGGCACAGGAAAAAATGAAAGAAAAATGGTAGATTAATTAATGAGAGTTATGTCTAAATATTAAGATTCTGTTACCGAATCAGTTAAAGCGTTGTTCCCGTAAGACGAGCATCAAGATATGGGATATTTTCGAAACAATCTTTCATGGGATGCCCCGTTGATTGCATTAACATTCCAAACAAGTTGAAGAACATTGAACAAAAAATATACATTGGTCAAGACCGATCAAACATCTACAAAATATTTCTGTTGTCTTTGCAAATGATACATGCAAAAAACTGTCAGAATATATATATGCTTGTAAAATATTTCCTAAATCGAAAGGTCTTGGTTGTTTCTTAGGAGGCATGGTATGTGAAATCTTATTAAATGATTTAATACAGAAATTAATGAAATCTTTTATTTTTCGCTAGGAAATATAGGATTTCAAGGAACTAAAACCATTTTCCAACCATGATAGTTTCAAGTAACGATTCCTTCTAGTAATAACCTTAATCAAAGTTATCTGGTTTCAAGTATTCCTATCTAATACTAATGATTATACACGATTTTGGCGTAGTGGGTAGAGTGTTTGCCAATGGTCTGGGAGACCTGTGTTCAATCCCAGATGACGTCATACCAAAGACTTTTTAAAATGGTACTTGATACCTCCTTGCTTAAGACTCATCGATATAAGGTGCGTATCAAGGGTAAAGAAGAGCAATCCAGGGAAAAGAGTAGTGCCCTCTCCTACACCTCAGTGTAGTAGCTATTGAAAAGGGAGCCTTCTGGGCGCTCTCGACTATGGTCGCCAACATTTTACTTACTATATTGTTTCAAATAACTATTCTTAACAAATAATAAAATTCTTTGTATTCAGTTTTATAACTACAAGTATTTCTCTTTATAAGAACTAATATTCAGAAAGATCTATTTGAAGCATAGATGGGATCCTAAAAATATCATCATTCAGAGTTTTAGCAGCACTAGGAGTAGTGACAACGATGGGGTGACTTTACCTTCTCTAGACCTCTAGAAAGGGAGCCTAATCACCTATTGCTGTTTAGTGTCATATTCAGTTCACACTATTCTGAGAGGTCAAACAAGTGATATATTCGGCATATTTGAACCCTTTTAACAAGGGTCTGTCTGTCTGTCTCTCTCTCTGTCTCACTCTTTCACACGCACACACTCTCCATAGTAAAACAGAATCATAGAGAAATAGAAATCACAATTCAAAATAGCATCTATACTGTCATTGGATGCCCTATTACTTCATACAACAAATTATATATATATATATATATATATATATGAATAGAATTGCACGTAACGCAATAAGAGGAAAATACAACATTTAACATTTAGATTACTTGGAACGGTCACAATGAGTATCAACCCTTTTAATTCACCAGTGAAACTGGAAAACTAGAGGTTTATACTTGGTTATGTCAATTATTTGCTCTCTTTCAGTTGAAGATCGACTGGCTTGTCTGAAAATCAATACCAGTGTTTTATACTTTTTATAACGGAATAAATATTTGAAATAAAAACAACATTTATTATACATGCAGGTAGATCAATAAGCCTGTAGCCTAATGATGAGAAAGCATTTATATGAGACAACAATCATTTTTCAGCATAATCTTCTTTAAAGTTAATTTAAACTTTTTCAATAGATTACATAAATCGTCCATTTTACAGTTATAATCTTAGATAAAAATTCAGCGATTAACTATATCAGATAACGGATTTAATGATTCCCTCAATCTTATGGACCCCCACATATGGCCGGGCAAAAGCAGGACGACCAGCTCGAACATACATACAGCAGCTATGTGAGGATACGGGATGTAGCCTTGAAGACCTGCCAGAGGCGATGAACGATTGGGAGAAGTGGCGAGAGAGGGTCAGGGATATCCGCGCCAGCAACACATGATTATATATATATATATATATATATATATATATATATATATATATATATATATTGTAGGCATATTTTCTTGAAAATGGCTAATATGTATTCGGTGATCATTTTTTATACATTCTTTCTTTCGAGTGAGATGTCAAAACTATGGTTGAAGGCAAAAACTGTTCACTGGCATAAAAATTCCTTTAGCCCAGAACAAACCCTAAACTCCAGAATATAGGAGTACTAAAGCACTCATCAATGACCAAGTATGATCGAAATTACTCGTACTTAGACTGTACCAATAGACCTTGGATAGTTTTTAAAAGTATCTGTAACCATTATAATGATATCTTTTTCACCGAGAAAAAGGAAGACAAACAAAAATAAAATCTTTGTTATTTTTAACAAATTATGTCTCCAATAGGTTTGCTGCCGAAATACACATTTTAAATATATATATATATATATATATATATATATATATATATATATATACGCTATTAGAATTTTGAATTAAAGATTTCCAGCATGACGAAACATCATGAAATCTAAAAGAAAAAAAAAAGTTCAGTTCAAAGATTTTCACAGGTTTGCTAAACTACACAACGATTAGTTTAAAGCCACAAAATTACGTCAAAGGATTTAATAATAAAAACTTAGAAATGATATTGACAGATTTTTTTTTCTTTTTCTAGTTGAATTCAAAACTTCACTTATTCTTGTCTTTCATTTTGGCCAAGGAAAACATGGTTGTCTCTTGTTCACAACATTTATACTAAAAACAAACAACAGACTAACAAACAACTCATTTTCCTGACAACTGAAGGCTATATTTACAACACACACACACACACACACACACACACACACACACGACCACAAAGCTATCAATTTGGCATGTCAATAGATGAATGAAATAGGGTTAATTTTCATTATAATTAATGTTTATCATATGATTAAACGTCATCAGGTTATTTTGAAATAAGAAAGAAGCTCTCTTCAAAAGAGAGGTTGGGTAAGTGGTTATATTGATGTACGAGTTCAAGGGTCGGTAATTCATCGAATGATTTATTCCTTCATCATCTAAACGAAGTTCAGTAATGCTGACGACTCATTGATCGACAGCTATACGGATTTTGCTTTGCTGTACAGTTGCACAGAAGGAAAGGAATTCGCCAGATCGATAGAAGCGGAATCTCGTGCAGGAAAATAAACGGCTAAAGAAAATTGAAGTAGAAAGAGGCCAAAAGCAGTGGATACTTTTTTTTTTTTTTTTAGAAAACGAGGCTGCTGACATAAATTACAAATTAAAGACACGCACACACAGCTCGTGGCCTTAGGCATACGTACAAATTTATTAGTAAATGCATACGCAAACACATATTCATGGATTTTTGTCCTTTTCGTTCTCCCTCAAGCTATATATATATATATATGTGTGTGTGTGTGTGTGTGTGTGTGTGTGTGTGTGTAGATACGTGCACATATACGCACACATTTATATAAATATATATATATATATATATATATATATATATATATATATATATATATATATATATAATGTGTGTGTGTGTGTGCAGGTACGCACACATATACTCGCACATTCATATATTTATATATATGTATATATATATAAACATATATATATATATACATATATATATATATATCTATATATATATGTATATATATACATATATATATACATATATACATACTTATATATACATATATATATATATATATACATATATATATATACATATACATATATATATATATATATATATATATATATACTAACATTTTTCTATTGTATAAAGCATTGTTAATTTGTTAAGAGACACATACTTCCTAAAAAACTAAAAATGCTGAATATATATATATGTCATGTTATATTTCTTATCCAGGCACATTCACACACACACACACATACATACATATATATGTGTGTGTGTGTGTGTGTGTGTGTGTGTGTGTGTGTGTGTGTGTGTGTGTGTGTGTGTGTGTGAGCGTGTGTAAAATCCTATCCCTATGTATATTCTATTTCTCTAAAGGAATCCTTTAATTTAAAGAGGCTCCTTTGTTGATAGAGGGCGTGAAATTCAGGGTCGTAAGTTAGTTTTATTTCTTAAGATATTTCAATATTGTGAAATCTTCTCTACATTTTCGTTTACTTAAAACTTTACATTATTATCTATTAGTTTTGATTTTTATACTGCCGTTTTAGATTTTATCAGACGTTGAGTGCATTAGCTTCAATCAATCATATATATATATATATATATATATATATATATATATATATATATATATACTGAAATGTCAATTCAAAGGTTATTTAAATTATGGGATTTGTAAGATATGGCAGCTTTATTTGATATTATTAGAATACAAGAAAATAACTAAATTAAATACTAATTTATCAACATTGACAAAAACAATGATGATTCAACACAATTGTTACTAATTAACGAGGATAAAATTACCGATTTTTTTCAGAGTAAAACAAAATACGATGAAATGAAAATTTTCATAGTACATTGTTATTTCACAAAATGGCGACTGCAGCATTGTGCTATTTAATAATTGAAAGAAAAACAAAACAAAACAAAACAAAAAAAAATGAAATACTAGCGAAATAATATCAAATAGAAAATACTGAAGATGGTTTGTCTTTTTGCCGTTGAAGTTATTTCTTTTAGTTATGTTTAGGAAAAAGTACAAGACCGAGGCTGGGTATTGT
>OY757915.1:85218514-85341014 GCA_963585895.1 Sepioteuthis lessoniana
TGGTTCCCTAGTTTCGTTGCCGCAATGGTTAAGGTGCTAAACAACAGCCCGGTAAACGAAGTCAAATTCCAATCTTGCTATTACGTTCACTTTCGGTCCTTAGAGAAAGGCATGAACCCCCTTATCCTTCCAGCTATGGATGATTAAATAGAATCACTGCTGTTCTTCTACAATGATATGTCTGACATTGAATATCCCACGAAGGTTGATATGCCATTCAACAACGAAACCTAACCTTATTACGTTGTCATGACAACCTCATTGGTATTTAAAAATTTTTTCAAGTATATATTTTTTTCGTTCTTTTTCTTATCCCGTATCATATTTGATGAAAGTCATAACAGAACGAAATTTAATAATTAGAAAACTCCAAACCAGACTGGTTTTATCTATCTATCTATCTATCAAAATGGTTAGGTAGACTAAGAAATTTGTATTTTTTTAGAATTATTTGTTTTTTCTTGTTCTTACATACATGTATCTTTCCAGCTTGTTGCTTTCGTCAAAGAACATATCTGGCACAAAGCCATATGAATGGACACCTAATGAGACTCGAAATCACTCATCTAGTTTTGTTAGTCGAATTTTTTTTCAGTTTTTGTGTTTATATTTTTTGTAAAAAACATCTAACTAACAAACCTACACGAGAGATTTCGTGTCTCATTGGGTGCCCTATTCATATGGCCTTGTGCCACATGTTTTCTGACGAAAGCAACAAGATGGAAACGTACACGTATGTAAGAACAAATAATTCTTAAAACATTTGAAAAAAATTACTTTTCTCTCTCTTTGGACAAACAACAAAAAAAAGAAGAAGAAAAATCTTTACACACACACACACACACACACACACACACACACACACACATATATATATATATATATATAGAGAGAGAGAGAGAGAAAGAGAGAGAGAGAGAGAGAGAGAGGGGGGCATATTCTGCGCTTTTTGTATTTATCAGGTATTCTTTATGGCAATGCTCTGGAGATGTTACATTTTCTTTACCGATGGAAATAAGGAAATATTATTTGATCTGACTTGAACTACTTTGGCCTGGACAACATTTAAACATTTCAGTCACGGAGACTAACCAGCTATAAAAGGATCATGATATGGAAATAATCTTATTAAAGTGGCTGGTGTTGACTAGATAGCTAAATACGTTGTTCAACAGTCTCTCAAATATACGTGATACAAATTCAAATCTCAGTGGAGATGATTCCTTTATTTCTCATTCAGGCAATTTATTCAAAAATATATCTAAGTATTACGATTTAAAAGCAACAATAATAAGATGAATTATAAACTAGCAAATTAATTAATAATTAAGCATTCTTTCAATATTCAGAAAACAGGTAGCCTTTACTACTACTACTACTACTACTACTTTGACGAAGACTACTACTACTACTACAACTACTACTAATAATAATAATGATAACAATAATGGGACTTTAACAAACAAACGGATCACCTAATCCCGGCCAGAAGACCAGATTTAATAATAATCAACAACAACAAAAAAAAAGAGAACTTGAAAAATGGTCGACTTTGCTGTCCCGGCTGACCACAGAATAAAACTGAAAGAATGTGAAAAGAAGGATAAGTACCTCGACCTTGCAAGGGAATTGAAAAACTGTGGAACATGCAGGTGATAATTATACCAATTGTAATTGGTGCTTTTGGAACAGTAACTAAAGGGTTGCTAAAGGGACTAGAGGACTTAGAAATTGGCAGACGGGTGGATACCATCCAAACGACAGCACTGTTGAGAACGGCCAGAATACTAAGAAGAGTCCTGGAAACTTGAGGAGACTTGCTGTCACTCAGACTCCAGTGAAAAACCATCGGCTACCGCTGATGTGAAAAGCTCTAATGAGTGCATAATAATATGTAAAATAAACTCTCACGGGACTTTGACATACACATTCTAAAGGGAAACTGAGGACTTGGAAGTTGGCGGACGAGGGGAGACCGTCCAAACTACTGCACTATTGAGAACGGCCAGAATACTGAGAAGAGTCCTGGAGACTCGAGGAGACTTGCTGTCACTCAGACTGCAGTGAAAAACCATCGGCTACCGCAGATGTGAAAAGCTCGAATGAGTGAATAATAATAATAATAATAATAATAATAATAATAATAATAATAATAATAATAATAATAATACAACAATTAGGTATAAGCGATTAAAAATAAGCTGATAGATAATGTAAAAAATTAAGAGTTAAAAGCTTTTATGGATGATTTTAAGGCAAGGCAATTATAACTATGACAAGATGTAAACGGGCAACAAAAATGAGATAAAAAGATTGACTAGTCAATAATTAATAATAGAAATAATTCATTTGAGAATATTGGACAACGTAAGACTATTCTGACATCCATTATTTCCAGATTTAAACAGACAATATGGCGCAGAGGAAATAAAATCATAACGGATGCCGTTATAAGACTCGATATGAGTTTTACTTATTGGATGGTTTGCTTGCATGGCTTAATCGGCTTAGGCGTCGAACATATCAGACAGACCAGCCTGTTCAAACTAATTCTTAACTTTCTTTTAAAATATTTTATTTCCACTCCATGGTGTTTAATCAGTAGTTGTAAAATGTAAAAAAACCCCAAAAATCTGGAGATTAAAAACAATTGCAAAGCAGGTATATATATATATATATATATATATATATATATATATATTAGTTAAACGATCTTAGTCTGTTTAGAAAAGCACACCTGCCGAGTAGGAGAAACCACTAATAGAACATAAAATTAGAAGGGACTGAACAATAGATTAATTCCACTCCTGTTTCTTAATCGTTCTAACATATAACATGTTAACCCCCTCTGCTCACGCCTATGAACGAAAGAATTTGTAACTTTGTAATTTGATTTCTACTTTATGTTTTTTGTTTTTATTTTCTGATTTTTTAATTTTATTTTTTTAATTAACTTATTTTATCTTCTGAATAAGAACTGTAACTCCTCATTCGCATCTCTGTGACAAAACAGAGCATGTAAAAGAGTCATCTGACGAGACGGAGAATATACCAACAATATTCTCCGCCGAAATAAATTTATTATGACAGCTTAACCGAGTTTGAGTCTCCATTTAATTGTACTATATATATATATATATATATATATATATATATATATATATATATATATATATATATATATACGAACGATAATAAATCAGTTGTCTAAATGCAATCACAATCGAACCTCTTAAATGAAGTTATAACTCAACACTCCAAATGACACCTAACTTTTTAGGATATACAAAACAAACAAACAAACACACACACACACACACACACACACACACACACACACACACACACACACACACACACACTATACACACATGTGTATATGTGAGTTCTTGCTATTTTTCTCATAAATATAAACTTACAATAAATTTACTATCTATCTATCTATCTATCTATCTATCACAGTTTTTCTATCTATCTATCTATCTATCTATCTCTTTTCATATAAATTTATCTACCAATCTTTGAATAGGTGTGTGCGTGTATATAATTATATATCTATATGTCAGTGTGTGTGTTCTTTCTTTCTTTCTTTCTTTTTGTCATATGTGTCATTATGTGTCTGCGAGAGCTTGCGTTTACATATGTATGTATGTATGTATGTATGTATATATGAGCGTATGTGTGTTTTCGTTATTTTTCCCACGAATGTGACTTTAATATAAGTTTAATATCTATCTATCTATCTATCTATCTATGTGTGTGTGTACATAATTATATATATATATATATGTGTGAGTGTGTGGCTTATCGTTGGTTTTCGCATGCTTATTGGCTTCTAAGTTTAGTAAATTATTTCTCTCTCTCTCTCTCTCTCTCTCTCTCTATATATATATATATATATATATATATATGCGTGCACTTGTATGTGAATATACACATAATTATAGCTATAAATTTATTGCTGTTTTTTTATAATAAATGTTTTTAAAAGATTTTTTATAATTTCACATACCCAACCAAATGTAAATTATATACTCATCCTCTTCCCACACGTTTATGCATATATATATATATTACATATTCATAAATATAATTAATGTTCGACCGACTAGTTAGAAATATATAAGGGAAATACTTTATATTATCGATGATAATAATAATATCGGGTCATTGACATACCATAAAGGTCTTCGTAATTTTGATGTTTCGGCTCTCCTCCAGCCCTCGTAATATGCATTATCCGATCGAAAGAAAACCAAAAACCAAAAAACAAATGATGGCTTCAAACTACCGGCAGCGGCAGGTGGAGGTAGGCTATACCTAAAAAAAAACTTGATGTAAATGCAATATAAGATTTTTTTAAAGTGGAGGCACCAAAGATAATGTAATGGTTATCGAGATTGGCTTGCTAAACCCTTGTTTATAAGTTCGATTCTCACAGGGTTCTCTGTACTTCTAACTTAGTACGAAACTAGAATAAACTTAGTATATGATTACTTATACTATATGTTGACATCTAGATTGAATTTCAACGGAGACGCCAATGTAGCTGTTTTTTCAGTTAGTCAAAGGGTACAAATAAAAGTTCTCCTTTTCGTTTTCTAGTCTTGTAAGATTTACTACATCAAGACACTCTATTAATGACACAGAGATGGGTGCCTTCCCAATGTTGGCTAAATTCGTGACTTGGCCGAAATCTTCACATGGAGCAATTTAATGATCAAAAGTATTATTGAAAAGTTATACAAAAAAAGAAGAGGATTTTCTCGGATTATACACCTGTCAAGGCTGGAGAAAAGATCGGTCGAAACATTAATAATACATAGACGAGGTCGATTGGTCTTAATCTGAGGAAATGTTTCTAGTAAGAAATCTGTTTTTTCTAATCATGTGTTTTCATGGTTGTTTAGCTAGTATTGTTTGCTTTATTTGTAGTTTTTGCAGTTGTTATTGGTTTGGTGTGAGTGTGTGGGTGCAAAAAACAAAAACAGGAAGAACAAAGAACGTTTGTGGTGGGTGTCAGAAGAGAGATGAATGCGCCGAAGGCTTGATCCATTTGCTTTTTGGACGGAGGCGAAAGCTTCAGAGCTGGATTGAACTCTCTCATTCAAGTTCAGGGTTATCTGAAAGATAAATGAATAAATAGATATCAGAGAGTGAATTAAAAAAAAAACCTTGTCCGTTTTATTCTCGTCATTTTTCCATCAAACTCGTATACAGAATACGACTAGATTAAAAGTTTTTTCGCCCAACACAACTATATACATATATATATATATATATATATATATATATATATATATATATATATATATAGGTATTATTTGGTCCAGTTAAACCTGAGTTGGGAGTAATTCCGTCAGGACAAGAAAACTATTCAAAAGCGAACATTTAAATTTTCCTGGTAAAGAGCTTAATGTAACAGACATTACAGAGCAATAATTTCATTTAGAAAAAACACAAACCGGTCACATTAGGATAATAAATTTATTTCCATGTTGTTATGTGTTTTTGATAAAATCAAAAAAAACCACGAAAAAAAAAAAAATTAACAGGTGTTCTTCAGATCTTATGGATGAAATAAAATAGAATAGACACAGGAAAGAAGGGTGGGAGGGGGATAGAAGAGTGGTGAAGAGTTATCTCCTCATTTAGCCCACTTCCTTTTTTTATTTTATTGTCGGTTAGAATTATAGTAAATTAATTAAAAACAATTTTTTAAAAATTCTAATTACTTTTCTACATAAAACTACAGATTTAATACCAAATTAGAAAATTAACTTTATTCAATAACTTTACGTAACGATACAGTAATAATTATATTAAATTAATTTCAAGATTTAATCAAATTTAACTTTTTTAAAAAAATCAAATTTATTAAATCAGTTACACTTTTAAGGATTAGTACGTATATATGATTTATTCAAATTAATTTTATCAAAAACACATAACAGGATGGAAATAAATTTATAATCCTAATGTGACCGGTTTGTGTTTTTTCTTAATATATATATATATATATATATAAGTATAAAATAGAAATAAATTTGACAATATGAAGAAAATATAGGCGAGAAATATATTGGCGATACTTCCAGAAACATTGATAAACGTCTATATGAGTGCAAACGTGACATTAGATTAGGCAATCTTAATAACCTGACATTAGATTAGTCAATCTTAAGAACGCATTTTTCCAATATATATCCGAAACTAACCACAAGTTTAATCTTAATGCAGCTACGATGTTAGCACATATTCATAATCAAAGATTGAGACAAATTTTTGAACCCGATGCAATTTCATTTTTACCATCCGTTAATACACGACCCGGGTTTTTCAGTCTATCCTCTTTCTTAGGTAAATGAGTTTTGAATAGCTACGGCATATCAAGCTTTAATTAATGATCTTTTTATACATATTCATGTTTCTTTCTTTTCATTTCTTTTTCCTTTTCTTTCTTTTCTTTTCTTTTCTTTTCTCAAAAATTCTGACAATTTACGCTTTTTCATCTTTCAAACCGTTGTATCCTATTTACCAACCCCTCCGCTCGGGCAGGATATGACACAAGGTCAATTTTTAAGCGGAGTTTAACAGGTTTGAGATCAGAGTTTTCCTTCTCCTAGACTAGATCCTAACCAAGGCTGAAGAACCTAGTCTGTCCTACTATTTACCCATAGCTGGAGGGAGAATAATTGGATTCATACCTTTCCCAAGGGTATTAGTGCTATGTGAAATGCAATCAGTCTCGTCCAGGATTTGAACTCGTGTCGCCGTGTTCATTTCCTACGACGATAACAATTACACCACGGGCACCTCCACTTCAAACCCTTGTATAGTCTCGATATTCGACACATCATTGCCTGAGCCAATCACGTGATATTTCTGTCAGAGAAGAACGCTAAGTGAACGGTAATGAGCCCTTTTTTGTAAGCATATATATTTTCTCATCTTTTATTTCAGTAAAACATTCATCGCTGTTCCAGCTACAATTTTCACCATCTTAAAGTCCTGGTGAAGGTTTATTAAAACGGAAAAGCTTTGACGTTGACTTTCCATCAAAATGATTTCATCATGGATTAATTTGTTTTTCGGGGGGTGAGCACTCTGGCGAAGGAATTGTCGGCCGCTGCTAGCGTAATGCAAAGCTCTTCGTAAGAATTGAGCACTCTGGTAGCCGATAGGGTATAAAAATGTAAACAAAGGCAATAATTGAAAACATTCAACTATATGCAAACAAATGGTTAATAGAAAATAGAATTGTGCGTATTAGAATAATAATAAATAAATTAAAACATTTAACTATTTAAAAAAAAATGAGCTCAGGCTTGTTTAAAGATGTTATATACAAAATATGTTAAGAAATTATATGTTTAATATATACGTATCAAAAGAATTTGGCATTAAATAACGTACAATGGTTGATATGCCAAAAAACGAAACCAAACCAAACCACACCAAATTTGGTATTAATCTTTCGTTTGCACATAGTGAAATGGTTTCAAGTACTGCTATTTAACATTAATTAATCTTTTCAGCACTTTTCATTCGTCAAATATTTCATACAGTCAAATATCTTCTAGTATGGTTATGTAATATCAATCATCTGATTAGGTAGTTAGGTAAATGGTTTCAAGTATTCCACACAAATAGTTTTATTTGCGCTCAGTTAAATGGTAAATTGCTTTGTATCACTTACAATTCAATTAAACATCAGTCATTTGTTAAAACACTGTTAAATGACCACAAAGTTCTATTTCGAACAACTATATTTAGTATGAGTCATTTGTTTGCACACAGTTTAAATAATAAAACAGTTCTATTTGACCAATAGATAGGACTCTATCAGGTATCACCACTCCGGGGTAGAGTGGACCTTCATGCAATGGCAATGAAGAGGTATTCCGCATTCTCCAAAGCTCCAGGGCTTGAGCCCCACAATCAGGTTTTTTAGTATTATATCCAGGACACTCGTTGGGGGAGACTTACCCCTCTGCAGAGATGCAATTCTACAGCCCTAGCCGACTGGGCTGTAATCAATTACAAGGCCATAAAACCAGCTGCTTCTGTCATCTTTAAAGACATATGACTCCCTTCCGCCGATCAATCAGCCTGAAACCGTAATTCCAAATCATTAGCTACCCTAAATCATTCAGTTCACACATTGGCTCAAAACCTTTGATCTCTCAGCCATCATTCAGCTCAGTAGGTATTTCACTTTTGAGTCAGACCCTGTACCTGGTTCTGTACTCAGTTATCCATTACTTTACACAGACTGCCAAACTCAGATCCTAAATAAGATTCACATATACAATCCTCTTATCATACTTCAAATTATATACAGACGAAGGAACACGAGAGAGAAAATATGATACTTTTCAATACGAACGTGTGTCGAAAAGTTACCTTTTTTACCCTTTGAATTCGTCATAGCATAATGGTTCGTCAATGGTCCGGGAGACGGAGTTCAATCGCAGGTCGAGTCATACCAAAGACTTAAAAAATGGTACACGGTACCTTCTTGCTTAACACTCAGCATTATATGGTTCGTATGAAGGGTAAAGTGGAGCAATCCAGAGGATAGGGTAGCGTCCCCGCCCCCTGCACCTCGGTGGGGTAGCTATTGAAAGGGGAGCCTTCGGGTCACTCTCGACTACGTTCGCTAAGTTTACTTTACTTACTCCCTTAGTCCAAATCGAGTAATTCACATTTCTACGTTACAATTACCAAAATAACTACATTTTATATTTTTTAGACAGGGTTCCAAGTTGGAGGGACCCCATGGGCGTAGATGTGGACTCAGTGTTTCTTAGCGTGATCTGGAAAGAAAATGCCTTTTTTGTTTTGTTTTGAAAGTTGTTTTCCATGAGAGGGATTGTTAAAGAAACTTGAGAAGTGTAAGTGGACTTACTGTGAACGTGTACCGTGATATCTTTACGTTTAAAGGAGCCTATGTGTTCTACGACGGCGATACAGGAATACAGGCCGGCGTCATAGTGAGTCACATTGCTGATTCGAAGGCCTTTACGTTCTTGATTGTAATGGTCATCTGAAAAAGAAAACAAGCGGAGTGTCAAATAATCAGATATCGTTATTCAAAGAAAATCTTTTTTTAAGAAACTCTACTCAGAAACAGTTACGTTGTAAGTTTAGCTTTGTTCAGCATTATAAATGAAGTTTAAGAAACCCAGTGATGATACTTAGGTGAACTAAAAGTTATGTAATATTAGGTCAAGCTGTGGTAGGTACCCATTGTGGTTGGTAGTATAGTGGTAGCTGTTGCGTTGACATGTTGTGCATTGCTTCACTCGGTGAGGGATTTGAAAGCCGTACAGATCAAACGTGCTATGTTGTTTAATTCAAAAACTCATGATTTCTGATTCCGGACTGGGCCATAACGCCGTGGAAGTGGGTAAAACGATTTTCTTGAGCGAAAGGTGAAGGCGCACTTGATCATAGAACAGTAACCAAATGGTTGAAGAGATTTCGTTCTGGTTGCAAAAACATTGAAGATTTGGCAAGGTCAGTTAGGCCTAAAACCGTAAATTCTGAGGTCATTCTTTGAGTCATAGAGGCAAATCTGGTGCGCTCGGCATCTCACAGTTCAGTGTGGTTCATCACCTTCACCACCTCAGGAAAAGCATGCGAAGCTGTTAAACTAAAATATTACCAAAAATTTTACTCACTCTTGTATCAAAATCGATTGACGTAAGGGACACCTTGTGAGGATTGAACTCGTTTATCAAGGTTCCCTTGCAAACCATTACTCTACCACTACCCCTTCATACAACGAGAAGCGATTTTTTTCTTGAGAAAAGTTTCGATGATTATCCTCATTCTAAGGCACTTTATAATATTTATATATATATATATATATATATAGGTTTCTACCATAAAGTTAGAAAGAAAAAGAAATTCTGATTGCAACAATCCATTTCCCCCCTCTCTCACCCACTCTTCCTTTCTCACACTCTCTTCTTTCGGCTCACTCCTTCCCATCAACAGACAGCGGAAATATATGTAAAGAAGCATGCAAGTATGTATGCAAATAAGTAACGTTGGCGACCGTTGTGGAGGGTGACCAGAAGGCTCCCTTTTCAATAGCTACTACACCAATGTGTAGGGGAGGACGCTACTCCTTTCCCTGTATTGCTCCACTTTACCCTTCATACGTACCATATAATGCTGTGTGTTAAGCAAGGGAGTATCAAGTGCCATTTTTTTTAAGTCTTAGGTATGACTCGACCTGGGATTGAACCCCGGTCTCCCGGACCATTGGTGAACACTCTACGCGCGAGCAACAGCACATAAAGAAACACACTAACATTCAATAACACAAACTTTGGCACACATACACACAAATAATAAAAAACTAACCCTATTAACCGTTTTTTTTTAATCTTTACTCTGTCCAACCAATGCAAAATGCAATGAAACCGAGAATCACAGACACTAACATATATATATATATATAGAGAGAGAGAGAGTTAAAAATGTTTCTACTTTATTTTTACTCTTCTCTTAACACCTGGTGTAATGATTATCGTTGTAGGAAATGGACACGCCAACCAGAGTTCAAATCCTCGACAAGGCTATCCGCATTTCTTATTGCATTAATACCATTGGAAAAGGTATGCACCAAACTATTTTCCCTCCAGGTATGAGTTAGTACTTGGGCAGACGGGTCTCTTTAACCTTGGTATGGCAAGCGCTCTAAGAGAAGGAAATTACTAAAACCATCATGCCAATGAGCCGATATATTATAAACATATATGGTTTGTTAACGAATATTTTCTAATTTTTACACAAACCAAAGATCATTTGTTTGCACACAGTTAAATGGTTTCAGGTATTGCTATCTAACACTAATAGTTTTATTTACACACAGTTGAATTCTTTCAAGTATAGTAGATGATTAAACAGTTCTATTTGACTTATAGAGGGAACACTAACAAGGACTACCACTCCTAGTCAGAATAGAATAGGAAGTAATGGCAATGAAGGAGTATTTTATAACCCCTGAAGCTTCAGGACGGGAGCCTCACAGTCAGATGGTTTAATTCATATATCAAGGATACTCGTTAGCGGTGGGGTGGGTCTCACCACTCTGTAGGAATGCAGTCAGCGTAATATTTAGTCCGAGCCGACTGGGCTCCTGGAGGTTAAAGAATCGCATTCACTGTATGTGTATATTTACATTTTTCGTTGTTTCTTAAAAGATTTTTTCACACGGTAATGGCGAATAATTTTTAAAAATACCTATTGATTTCAGAGATGGAAATCTAACAAGTACCACCATTCTAGGCCAGGGTAGCCTTAGGAGTAACGGCAACAAAGAGGTACTTTACCCTCCCAAGATTTTTAGAATTGAGTCCCACCATCCGACACAGTTTAGTTTCTTAACCGGAAACCGCTTTTTTAGGGAGCTTACCCTTAAGTAAGAGATGAGATCGGTGTATTCAAGACCGCACCAACAGAGCTGTATGACAGATAAATAAAGAGAAATTCTGAACATGTATAAAAAAGAAAAAAAAATTGAATATCTTATATACCTGTGTATTGGTCGAGTTGTATATCTTTATGTATGCATCTAAAAGAAGTGAGTTAAACATTTTTTCTATATTCTAGTAATGTAAGATTCAATTGGAGAGCTCCTGACGGTGATGACGACCCACACTTGACTGTGAAATGCCGAGTTCACCTGATACTCTCTAAGTACTTCTTGTCTTCTACGCCTCTAATTGTTACATAACGGATCGAAGAATTCTATTTTGACATGTAGTGTAGCATTTAAATTAGATCATAAGCCACTGGGTCTTAAGACCATGGCTCTGATTGGATGGTTTCAGTCTAGTGGCCGAGACGGTTCTAGAGTTAGAATAACTGAGAAACACTCGACCTGAGAGTTTGAAACGCACAATTTCCGTCCTTATCATTAACTTCCTGTCTTTTCCAAACGGATTGTGAGGAAAAGTCATCACTAAATAAAATTTGGGGTTGTGTTGTTATTTTTCGACTGCATATCTGCGGAGAAGTAAGACCCCTCGCCAACGAGTTTCTACGATATGACACTAAACCATCAAATGTTGCGACTCAAATCCTGAACTTTTGGGGAATGCTGAGTACATCTTCAATGACATCCCTCCTAGGCCCACTCTGTTCAGGAATAGTAACATCTGATAGGGTCCTATCCAGGGCCCAAATCGAACAGTTTGACATCTAAACTGAATGCAAATGAATAACTTATGCTCAACTGAATTCTTTTAAAAAGAACTGTTTGATCATTAACTGTATAAAGAAATAACTGATGTTCAAATGAATTGTACATAGCAATACTTAGAACTATTTGATTTTGTTGACTTATCCTTAATTAATCTGTTAGAAGTTGAAGTGTTTGATCGTTTAACTGTGTAAACAAATGACTGATATTTAATTAAAATGTCTGTGATACATAAAAATACATGCAACCATTTAACTGTGGGCAAATTAATAAGTAATTTTGAATAGAGTAGTTAGTTTTAAATAGTAATAGTTATAAACACTTCACTTTTAAATAGTAATACTTATAAACACTTCACTGAGTGCAAACAAATGATTAATATTGGATAGAATTATAAGTGCTTGAGATTGCAATACTGCGAACTATTTAACTGTACAAATAACAGAAATGCTAGTGTTCAAACAATTTAGTTCTAACACATTTAAAAATGAAATTACCGACTAATTAATCACGAACATATATATAACTATTTAAATGTGTCCAAAAGAAGACTGGTGTTAAATTGTTGATATTAAATAGCAATACTTGAAACCATATGACTATGTGCAAAAAATAAACTCAGGCTCAGTTAAAAATGTTATCAAAAAATTTAACAAATCATATGTATTTAATATATATTTCTAAACTACATTTGGCATTAAATAACCCACAATGGTTGATATGCCATAAACCCCCTCCCCAAAAAAATGATGGCGACACTAAAATTACATCAGAGTGCCCAAAGCGACAAGACAGAGCGATCGTAGAAGACATCAAGTGAAATTAATAACGAAGAGAAGTGAGGTAAGGAGATGAGAGCTGATTGATGATAGTCTAAGGGACATAAAAATATAACATAGGTTGGAAGAGTAAAGGCCTACACGGTTTTAGGTCTACCTGACCTTGCTCAATCATCGATGATCTTATAACCAGACTGAAATTTCTTTAACTCCTTTTTTTTCTTCTTCTAAGATCAACTGCGCCATCACCTTGCTCACCATTAATGTTTTGATTGCTTCCCCTGTGTTATGGAAATTTACTAAGCTTTTTGCTTAGATGTGGCACAAGGCCATATGAAAGGGGGCACCCAATGAGACTCGAACTCACTCGTGTAGGTTTACTAGTCAAGCTTGCTAACCATTACACCACCATAGGCGCCTATAAATTTACTAAGCTTTTTGCTTAGATGTGGCACAAGGCCATATGAAAGGGGCACCCAATGAGACTCGAACTCACTCGTGTAGGTTTGCTAGTCGAGCTTGCTAACCCTTACACCACCACAGGCGCCTTGCTTCCCCTGTGTTATGGCCCAATTCGAACCTGAAAACTATAAGTTCCCGTTGCACGTTTCACCTGTGCAACATTCAAATTACACATGGAATGAGGGGGATGTCCTTGTGGTGAAATGGTTAAAGCGCTGGACTGCGGAATCTTTGTAAGAGAGTTCAAACTCCAGTCGGACGATGACGTTTGCTTTTGAACAAATATCCTTGGGAAAAGGAGGTGCCCGTGGTGTAATGGTTATCGTCATAGGAAATTGACACGGCGACTCGAGTTCAAATCCTGGACGAGAATGATTGCATTTCACTATAGCACTAATACCCTTAGGAAAGGTATGAATCCACTTATTCTCCCTCCAGCTATGGGTAAATAGTAGGACAGACTGGGTTCTTCAGCCATGGTGAGGCAACTAGTCTAGGAGAAGGAAAACTCTGAATTCAAACCTGTTAAACTCCGCTTAAAAATTGACCTTGTGTCATATCCTGCCCGACCGGGGGGGTTGGTAAATAGGATAGGATATCCTTGGGAAAAGTAAGAATCCCCTTATCCTCCCAGTTATGGGGAAAATAGTACATGTACTGTCCTTCCAGAAGGATTGATTTGGCATTAAATTACCAAAAAGATTGATATACCTTAAAAAAACAACAAAAATAAACAAACATAGAGTGAAGCAATACACAACGTGTCAGCACACCCAATACAACGATACACAGCTGGTACAACCCAGGGCTTGAACTGCTTCGGTCACGTGATATACGCGCCGTGAATAAAGAGAATATTGCAAAACTTTTGACTCGCTCAGGTTGTCTGTTCAGTCTTATTTGATTCATATCTATCTATTAATGATTAAGGTGAAGCAAAGAAGCACTTAAGTTACTTAAATTCCAAAATTTTAATCGATTCAAAAAGGTGAGTTTAGTTAGAACAAACAAGCTCAAAGAACCGCTATCTTTTTTTTTGTTTCTTCGTTGTTATTTTTTTATTTCTATCTATTTCATTTAAATGTTTTAATGAAAAGAGAAACGAGCGTTGCAATCTATGGAATCTATTCTCGCTTATTTGATTTTCTCGTCGACCATGTTGAAATTTGCCTTTGAGGTTGTTTTTTTTAAGTAGATCTGATTGCGTATTGAATTAAAAATGTCAAGGAAGCCAGTGACCTTCAAATCTGTAAGCTTTTATCACGTATGTTAATTAATCATGGAAACAAAAAGATGTTAGTGAGCAAGGTCATTTTGAATGAATCTTTCAGTTAGAATAAGTGTGAACTTCCTCTGGCTTCCCGTGAAAGAGAGAAAAACAAAATTAATGGCACAATAGAATAGTTTAATCGTTATAATTTGCCGCATTGTCGGATAACTTTTATGAAGAATCTCGCAGTTGAACAAAGAGAGATTCTTAAAGACTAAAATGGTTTTAAAACATTTTAAAATATCGTGTATACTCGTACACTGGTCGAGATCTCTTTTACTCTCTCTCTCTTCACACACACACACACACACATATATATATATATGTGTGTATGTGTGTGTGTGTTCGTGTGTGTATCTTAGTCTATTCAATCTTATTTGATCCATGTCCATCTATCTCACCAGAGAGCTTTTGTGGTGATAAAAGAAGCACGTCCCTAAGGAAGTGTTATCATTTAATCTATTGAGAAAGGTTTAGTTTTCAGTCATTTTCTTTTAGTTTTTTTTTTTTGTCTAAACATATTATAAAGAATAAAAAAAAAGAGAACTTCAAAGGTTTTCGTTTTTCTGCCACATGCAGAAAAAAAGGACGTCTCAATGAATTATATAAGTTACTCAACTCCGTACACAAGTTCACTTTCAGACAAATACCTTTTTTCCCTACCAAGCTATTCCGTTGGTTGGATTTTATGGCATTTCAACCTTTTTAGGGTATTTAATTTCAAATCCTGTTTATACATATTCTAAATACATGATCGATAGATGAATAGTTTGTAGTTAAAATTTTAATACGAGCCAGAGTTCATTTGTTTGCACACAGTTAAATGGTTTCAACTATTGCTATTTAACATTAATAATTCTATTCAACATTACTCTTGGCCAGTTGGCTGGGGCTGTAGAATACACCGACTGCTTCTCTGCAGATGGATAAGACCCCACTCTAACGAGTGTCCTGGTAATATGACACTAAACAATCAGATGGTAAGGTTCTAGTAATGTTTGAACTTTGGGGAATAGGAGTACCCTTGAATTGCCATCGCTCCCAGGTCCACTCTGGCCTGGAGTGGTAGCACCTAATAGGGTCCTATTTATGGGTTGAATCGAACTAAACCGTGGTTTCGAGAGTTTACTGTTTTTGCTTTTAAACTGCGTTCTTATGCTAAACTGAAGGGCTAGAAATAGAACAATTTTGATATTAAAACAGCGGACTAAAGCTAAATTGGATTATCTGAAATAAAACTGTTTTTACATTTAACTCTGTGTATTGCCTAATCGACTGGAACTGTAAAATACAGACTGCATCTCTGCAGAGGAGTAAATCACCCCCCCCCAACAACGAGTATCCTGGGCATGACACGAAATAATCTGATGGTGAAGTTCCAATAATGCTGGAGCTTTAGGGAATGCGGAACACCTCTTCATTGTTATCGCTCCCAGGTCCACTCTGGCCCGAAGTGGTAGCATCTATTGGTCAAATAGAACTAAACTGAGTACTTGTGCTAAACTGAATTACTTGAAATAGAACTGTTTGAATATTTAAACTGCGAACTTATGCTAAACTGAACTGCTTGAAAAAGAACTCTCTGACTAAACTGAATAGCTTGAAATAGAAATATTTTTGACAATTAAACTTTGTACTTATGCTAAACTGAATTGTTTGAAATAGAACTGATTATTTGTTTAAAAGTTGATCTGGCTTTAAATAACCTATAAATGTTGATATGCCATAAATCCAAACCCAAAAAACAATCAACATTATTCATTCATACAGTTAAATGGTTCCATTTGCTATGTAATACCGATTGTTCATTTTTTCCTCGCAGTAAAATTGTTTCAAGTATTGCTGTGTAGCTCAAACAATTCAATTTAACATCAGTCATTTGTTTACACACAGTTAAATGATTAAACAGTTCCTGGTCAAACAGTTCTACTTGACCCATAGATCGGACCCTAACAGGTACTACCAGTCTCGGCCAGAGTGGATCTAGAAGTAATGGTAACGAAGGAGTAATCTGCATTCCCCAAAGGTCCAGGATTACCTCACCATTAGATGGTTCTGAGTCATATCTAGGACTCCTTTTGGGCGGGGTCTTACCTCTTTGCAGCAATGCAAACGGTGTTTTCGACTGTCCCAGCCAATTGAGCTGCCCTTCCCAGCTATTGGATAAATAGTAATATAACTGTTCTTCAACAAAGTTGGTTTTGTTGATATGCCATTGTATACTGTAGCCCCACCTTAAAAAAATCAGTATTAGATAGCAGTGTTTCCTGGTGCAGTGGTTGACGTGCCCTCCTGCAACATCGGAGTGAGCGAGTTCAATCTCCAGTCGTACTATTATATTCACTTATGGACTAATACTTTTGGTAAAAATATGAATCCTCTTATCACCAAAACTATTGTTCTTTGACAAGTATGGCTTTGGCATAAAATAACCCTCGAAGGTTGATATGCCATTAAATAAAAAAAAAACAACAGTTATTTCAAACCATAGAATTATTTGTGTTTGGAGTGATTACTTGAGTCGTAATTTTTTTTACAAATTATTCGAATTGATTTTAAGAGTGCTGTGGTCAGAATAATCTCGATTCGTAGTTTGATTTTCAGTTCCCTTAGTTTATTAAAACAAATCTTTGTGCACTGTTCTTAGTACTCCAACTACAAATAAATATCACTGCTACCTTCATGTTCCACAGCATTTCAAGCTCTCTAGCAAGGTCTTCGTAATTGTATGTTTTTCGCTTTCTTTTATCTTAACTCTATGGTCCATTGTAACGAAAAAAAATCACCACATGGCAAGTTCTTTTCGATGTTAACTAGAAGTCTTTCACTTGATTCTAAGTGACAGCAAGTTTCTTCAGATATCCAGGACACTTCGCAGTATTCTAGCTGATGTTAAAAATGCTGTGATAAGGACGGTTTTGATTTTTCCTTCGATTTCTAATCCCCCCCCCGATTTTTTTCAAGCCTTTTATGACTATTCCCAGTGCTCTCACTACAATTGATATCACCGTCACCTTAATGTTCCACAGTCTTTTTCAGTTATCTGGCAAAATCCACGTAATTGTCCAGCCTTTCGCCTCTTCTCACTTTCACTTTACTGTCTGCTGAAACAGCAAAATCCACTTGAAGACAAAATATTTTTTCTGGTTCATTTACAGTTTGTCTGGGGTGTCCTCGTGATGTAATGGTTAAAGCGATGGACTGCGAGTTCGACCTCCAGTCGCGCTATTACGTTCACATTCGGACAAATACACTTGAGAAAATTATGAACCCCCTAATCCTCCCAGCTATGGGTTAAAGAGCATCCCTGCTGTTCTTCTAGAACGATAGATTTGGCATTAAATAACCCAAGAAGGTTGATATACCATTAAACAAAGATACGAAACCAATACACTTCGTGAGTTGTTATAGCTGGGATTTAGTGATCTGATTGCACCTCAAAGTTTTAGGCGCTTTATTAGCAAGGGTAGATTTTGGTCGAGATTAGATGATCCATTTATATCTCAAAATTCCAGATTTTGTGCGTCTCATTTTCTAGGACGGATTCTGTGTTGTGTATATAACATTTGTTCTTATGGTCAAACTTAAATGTCTTGCACAGTTCCATGTGGGTCATCTTGTCCACCAAGTCGTGTCTGGTCTTATACTTTTTCTGTACTAATTTGTTGCATTCGCTTTTTATGTGATTGAATGATTGTTTCGTTTCTATTACCGCATAATCTAATCTGCTATTTTGTTGCGTCTTATCTATTTTTGCTTTGACATAGTGGTTATGGTGTGTTTTTTTTTATCATATTTACCAACCCCTCCGCTCGGACAGGATATGACACGAGGTCAATTTTTTAAGCGGAGTTTAACAGGATTGAATTCAGAGTTTTCTTTCTCCTAGACTAGTTACCTTACCACGGCTGAAGAACCTAGTCTGTCCTACTATTTACCCATCGCTGGAGGGATAATAATTGGATTCATAAGGGTATTTCCTAAGGGTATTAGAGCTATGTGAAATGCAATCAGTCTCGTCCAGGATTTGAACTCGTGTCGCCGTGTCCATTTCCTACGATAACCATTACACCACGGGCACCTGGTGTTGTTTTTTTATGCTATCAGAAGAGATTCACTTCACCTCTATAGATATTATAATTTATTTCTTTTTAAATTTTTACAGCTGCGTTAGCTGATGTTTTTCCACTGGAGTTTGTGTGAAAGCAAATCTTCTCAAGTCTCCAAGACTATTCTTGGTATTCTGACCGACCTCGATAATGTTGTAGCTTGGACGGTCTTCCTCTTATTTCCAAGTCCCCCAGTCTTTATACGAATCCTATGGTGACTGTACCAAGTGAAAGGATTACAATTGTTATCAACGTCTCTTTCAAGTTGCACTGTCTTTCTTTTTTGTTGATTATTACTGTTCGTCTGGCCAAGATGTGATTATCCGTTTGTATCTCTTAGTACTATAGGGGTTTATGCGTCTAATTCTCCAGCACAGATGTTGGGTTGTGCATTTGTTCATACGATCAAATTTAAATTTCTTGAACAGTTCCCAGTGGATCACATTGCCCACCCAGTCGTGTATAGTCTTATATTCTTTCTGCGCTAATTTGCTGCATTCACTTATGTGATTAATCGTTTCGTCTCTCTCACCACATAACCTATATCTGCTGTTTTGTTGCTTCTTATCTACTCTCTCTTTGATATAATTGGTCCTTATGGCGTTGTTTTGTGTGGATATTAGAAAATATTTAGTTTCTCTCTTAAGGTTTTCCTTTCTTAGACACGTCCACTTTTTATCGTGTGAGGTGTTGCTTATTAGACATTTAAAACGTCCATAGAGTTGCTTTTCTTTCCATTTTTGTTTTCTGTTTTTTTTGCGTTCTGTTGGTCTTCGTGTTGTCAATACTGTTTCTGGTGGCTGTAATCAGTCTTCCTATATGCTATGTAGCCTTCAAGTCTTTGCATCGATGTCAACGCTGTCTTCAATGCTGGTGAGTCCTCTTTATCCTTCTTTTCTTGACACATATAGTCTGTCAACGTCTTCTCTGAGATGTAAGGCCTTATGCAAGGTCATTAGTTTTCTTGTTCTCTGTTTCATTTGTTTAAGTTTTTTCTTTGACAAACTTCAAGAATGGTTCCGGGTATATTACGAGGGGAACAGCCCAGGTATTTATCTTTTTTATAAGGTTCCTGCAATATAGTTTGGTTTCGAGTAGTATTTTCGTTCTCCAGAGGTACTTTTTAAAAATTTTTCTTTCATCTCCACATGTTCGATGGTGCCAGCTTCCAATATTCCCAAGTATTTGTAGGTTTCCTTTTTCTCCGAGCGTTGTAATTTTTTTTTTATTTAGTTATTCCATTCCTTCCATCATGTGTCGTTTCCCGCTTTTCATTATTAACACGGCGAATTTTTCATCGAATGAAAAATAATTATTTTTGCATTAAAGAGCCCAACAATGGATGAGATGTAGCAATACCAACCAACCAACCAATGTAAAACGATCTGACCGTTGCAAATAAAAGGCAAGGAAAATAAAGAGGAAAAAAGTACTATGTTTGATTTATAATGAAAATAGTTAATCTAATACATTCAGGCAACTTTAGACTATTAATATGCCGGCTGACGAAAAATGCAATGTAAGCTTCATATGTCAACATGGGAGTGGTTTCCGTTAAGTAGAGGAAAGGGAATATGTGGACCACATGTGGTAAGAAAGTTCACTAGAATTTATGCAGATCTATCTATCTATCTATCTATCTATCTATCTACAATTCTTACGTTACAGACGCGCACATATGCATATGCATATATGAGAGAGGGCTGAAAAGCTTATATTATATAAGCTATTGATGATTTTTACCAATGGGATCCAAGCACTGCAATAACGATGAAAAAGTGTGCTGGTTATAATGGAGATTGTATTCTAATCATTCTCCCTCCAGCTATGGGTAAATAGTAGGGCAGACTAGGCTCTTCAGCTTTGGTGAGGCAACTAGTCTAGGAGAAGGAAAACTCTGAATTCAAACCTGTTAAACTTCGCTTACAAATTGACCTTGTGTCACATCCTGCCCGAGCGGAGGGGTAGGTAAATATGATAATGGAGATTGTATATAAAAATAAACCTCCATGATAGTATTTTGATCACCCCTTGAACTTTTTAGCAGACCCACAATATATATTTACATGTGTGAGTGAGTGAGTGTGTGTGTGTGTGTGTGTGTGTGTGCATAGAGGGAAATGTCATTGCTAAATCCGTTGTCAGTGTTGGGTTTATCGACTCTTCCACTTATTTTTCTCATCTTGTCAGATTTACCAAAATCTACCATTTCTCGCTGCTTTACATATGCATGACAGATAAGCGAAACCAGAGATAACACACTCGCACATACATAAGCGCGCGCGCTCACAACATACACACACACATTCATATATGTACCTACATATGCATGAATATATATACATATATATATATGAATAAATATACATTTATAGGCGCACATATACATATATGTGAATGTATGCATGCATATATACATGTTATTATCATTAAATTACGCTGTCTGCCTAAAGTTCCCTAACTCTCACTCTTTCTCTCTCTCTTTTTCTTTCGCCATCCGTCCCTATCATCTGTCGCTTCAAGTAGGTCCTCCAAACTATATCCAGTGTCCGCACAAAGCTGATGTAAGTCTTTACTGATCGGGCAACACTGACGCGTTCATATTTTGGAGTCCATAGAGAACATAACTAATGAGTTCGTTCTTACTTCACCGGAAGTGACTTGCATGTTTGTTCGTTTTATTTGGATTGTTTGTGGAATGCAAGATAAGTGATCATACAGACGTATTTATGTATGTGCATGCATATAAATATATAGATGTTTGTGTGCGTATGCGTGCGTGCGTGCGTGCGTTCGAGTTG
This sequence comes from Sepioteuthis lessoniana, assembly GCA_963585895.1. Classification (NCBI taxonomy): domain Eukaryota; kingdom Metazoa; phylum Mollusca; class Cephalopoda; order Myopsida; family Loliginidae; genus Sepioteuthis; species Sepioteuthis lessoniana. The sequence goes on from OY757915.1 coordinate 85,240,156, forward strand.
ATTTGGTTAATCTTTTCAAAGGCATATCAGTTCCTTATGAGTTATTTAATGCTAAAGTGAAATGTAAATAATTTGCGCACGTTTATATAGTTTCAAGTTAATAATGATAATAATAATAATAATAATAATGTTGAGATCGGACAGAATACTGAGAAGAGTCCTGGAGACTTGATGAGACTTGTTATCACTCAAGCTGAAAGGAGAAACTATCAGCTAACGCTGGTGTGAAAAACTCGAAAAGGAGTTAAAAATAATGATCAAAAAAGAGAACTTGCAAAATTGTTAACTTTGACGTCCCGCTGATCATAGAGTAAAATTAAAAGAAAGTCAAAAGAAGGAAAAAAAAACTCGACTTTATCAGGGAACTGAAAAAACTATGGAACATAAAAGTGACTTTTATACCAATTGTAACTGGTTCTCTTGGTATAGTCACGAAAAGATTAATAAAGAGACTGGAGGACTTTGAAATAAGAAGACGAGTGGAGACCATCCAAACTACTGCATTATTGAGATCAGCCAGAATACTGAGAAGAGTCCTGGAGACTTGAGAAGACTTGCTGTCACTCAAACTCTAGTGAAAGACCATCAGCTAAAGCTGATGTGAAATACTCTCAAGGAGTAGTAATAATAATAATCTTCTCGAACGGTGAACTTGGACGTTTCGGCCAACCCTAGACTGAAAACCAAAGAAAACCAAAAGAGAGACAAGTACTTAGACCTTACTAGAGAACTAAATAGTTATAGAACATGAAATGACGGTATACTTATTGTAATTGTCGCACTCGGAACGGTCCTCAAAATAAGGGCCCTGGAAGGGTTATAAATCGAAAGGCGTGCCGAGATCATCCAAACTAAAGCATTGCTAAGATCGGCCAAAATACTGAGAAGAGTTCTGGAGACATCGGGACTAGTTGTCACTCGGACTCCAGTAAAATACCACCGGCTAAAACTGGTGTAAAAAAACTCACAAGGAGTAATGTAATGATAATAATTTTTGAATTATCTTTAAAAATCTTTTCTTAATACAAATCATTTTTCTTTACACAAATATATTGTATCAAGTACTCCAAACCAAAACTAACAATTTTCAAATAGATATATCTGATCTATAGATGGGACTCTAACAAGAACTAACACTATTGAGCAGAGTGGACCTGGGAGTAATGGCAATGAAAGAGTACTCAACCCTTCAAAGAACTCTAGATCTTATGCCTCACGACCACATGCAATTTAGAATCATACCCAAGATATCCCTTTTCGGTGGGTGATATAGAACATTTTAGGTGATACATTTGATGTATTCTAAGCCTTGCCAACAAAACTAGTGTGTTTGGGAGTATGTTTGTGTATACGTGTATGTACTTCGTTACGTAGACAAGTAATTAAAACTTTTTAAATTTGTAAAGAGATAAGCTGCGTTTCGTTTTCAACATCCCTTCAGGATAGACCAATGAATATGCTACAATAGAAGAAGCAAGAGCCCTATATCGACATGGACGTAGGTTTTCTCTTCCCTAAACAGTAACGCATTCTGATTCTCTCCTGGTTATTTCTCGATGTGTCGATATTAAGTAAGCCATCTCAAACGCCCAGCTCAAAATCTCAACTGTCTACCATTAAGCCTTCTCCAAGGCAAAATTCACGTCACCACCACTTTAATCCTCGTCACTGAAATGGTTCAAAGCCCAATCTGTTAAACTAGTTTTCTGATTGCTCAACGACTAAACATATTAACCACAACATTGTCATTTAACAAAAATAGCCGAATTGAGTTCTTTCAATCTTGTACACGCCTAATCTCACGAAATTTATCAACCAAATGAAATAAGCCTAGTCCGCTGGAGTTTTAGAATACACCAATTGCATCTCTGTAGCGGGTTAAGACACACCCATCACGAGTATTCTGGTTATAATGTAGCTCTGGTCCTGAAGCTCTGGGGAATGTGGAGTACCTCTTCATTGCCATAGCTCCCAGGTCCACTCAGACCAGGAGTGGTAGTACATGATAAGGTCCAATAAAACTGTTTGTCATTTAAACTGAGTGCGAAAAAATAACTTACACTAAATTAAATTGTTAGAAATGAAATTGTTTGATCATTTATTTGTGTGTAAAGAAATGACGAATGTATTATTGAATTGTTCGTGATACATAGCAATATTTGGAATCATTTACCTGTGTGCTAACGAATGAGCAATATGGAATAGAATTATTTGTGTTTAATAACAGTACTTGAAACAATGTTACTGTGTGCCTGAATTAAATTATTAGTATAACAAAGCAATACTTGGAACCATTTGAATCCGTGCAAATGAATAAACTGCGGTTAATAGAATAAGTGTTTGTTAGAATTCGAGTAACTATTTTGTTTCCAGTTATGAGATTATTAATAAAAAAAAAAAGATACGGCTTGCCAGTAGGAAAACTGCAGAACGGTAAATGAATGAGGATAATTTGCCACTGATCTTATATCCTTCTAGACGTTGCTGATGGGCCAATCTCCTTCTGTTGCTGCTGACTTATACCCCTGAACTATTATTCTCTGACCAGAAGTATGGGGTATGTGGTTGGTTAGGGATCGGATTGTGTTTTTGTTATTGTACAGTCGGTCTGGACTGCTTGACATGACTGCCAGGGAAGCCCGAACCTCAATGACCTGTTTCCCCAGGCTCTCACCCACCTCGGTCGGGTTAGGTTTATTGCCTGGCGCATGAGGGGCCCTTTTTAGAGGAATGTCGATGGAGCCCGATACATTTTTGTACCTATCAGGCGTGGCTGGACTATGGTCCTACGTCTGGATCAACGTAAAACTCGGCCTTGTGTTATATTCGCCCGTCTGGTGGGACGTGTGATAAATACCTATTCTCCTTAACAATCCAACAGTGTTAAATAGCAATACTTGTAACCACTTGACTGCGTGCAAACAAACGATTAATATTAGATAGATTTATTTGTGTTAGATAGCAAAAATAGAAACCATTTACACTATGTAGAAACAATAGGAAAACTAGTGAGTGCAAACAAATAACTTCTTGCTCATTTAAAAATGAAATCACCTTAAAACTATTCCATTACAAATAATATGTTCATATCCATTTAAATGTGTACAAACAAATGACTCATATTAAATTCATGACACAACGGCACCTAATAGACATGTGTAAAATAGTCTTTCTAGATAGTCTATGTGTTTAGCACTACCCCTTAAGTCTCTGTCGAACCACGCCCTGACATTCACTATGAGAAAAGTGGCCAACGCACAAAACAACGTTCGTTGGTTTGCTGACACAAAACTTTATTTGCCACTCGTTTCATTCGTAGTCGTCGTAAAAAGAGAACCAGTGTAAGGCAACTACTTTAGAAAGACAGAGAGGAATAAACCGTCAAAGTACGAGAGAGGCAGACGCGGACTTTGATATGACCTTCCTCGTTTTCTCTTGAAGTTCTTGCACGTGACTGCTCGAGATTCCGTCTTCGCAGCTTCGCGGCCAGTGTTGGGACTCTTTCGGTGGAGCTCACCCAAAATGCGTGCCATAATTTTCGGCCCATCTTCACATCTCAGCTGCTAGCCTTCAACTCATTTTCTTTTCCTGTTTTCTAAACTGCGTCCACTTTAATGAATTTTCCGTTTGAGTTTCTTTCAGCCAATGACAGCTGATTTGCAGCTGATATATTTCTTTTTTTTTTAAACTCAGGCATTTGCTGTTATCCTCACCTGGATTTCGGGAACCTACCTTTAGCTTTCCTATTAATTTCTACCTTATCATTATGCACCCCTCCACTTTCTCTCTCTTTCCCCCTCTCTCTCTTATGGCCTCGAGTCGCTCTCTCATTTTCCCCGTCCACTGGTTGACCTCTAAGTCTTGCTCGGAAAAAAAAAACTTACTTCTAAAACACACAACCGGGATCCTTAATTAAATTACAAATTGTTACTATTACATAGTTATACTTGAAACCATTTAACTTTGTGCAAACAAATGACTAATAATAGAATAGAAAATTGGTTCAGGGTTGTTTAAAAATGTTATCGACAAAATGTGTTTACAAATGATATGTATTTATATATTTGGCATAGAAATAACCAAACCGAATCATATATATCGAATATATATGTATAAAGATGATTCGGCATTAAATAACCTAAAATAGTTGATATGTCATAGAACCAAACCAAACCAAACCGAATCATATATATCGAATATATATGTATAAAGATGATTCGGCATTAAATAACCTAAAATGGTTGATATGTCATAAAACCTAACGAAACTAAACCATATATATTTAATGAATATGTATAAGCAGGAGTTGGTATTAAATCATCTACAATAGTTGAAATGTCATAAACGCAACCAAACAAAACCAAATAAAATATTGTGTTCCTGAGTCTTTAAAGAAGTATCCAGAAACTAAAACAAGATAAGGAGACGACATCGAGTTCATAGAAAAAGAAAAAAGTCGGACAGGTGGTCGAAGAAGAAACACCACTAACTTTATGAGCACGTTTCAACCTCCCTCTAGATAGGCCTCAAATTAGAAAAAATGAGGTGGTATTTTTTAGTCCATGAAAGAAAGATCTTTTTTTTCATAAATCGTTGCCCATCACCAAAATGGGGGTTGAAGCAGTTTTCATAGCTACGAAAGCTCCTTACTTTTTGATAACTCTTAGACAGACTGTCTTAAACCTTTTAGAAATCCCCAGCTCTCGTGAGACCGTTTGTCGCACGAACCCTTTATTGTCAGTTACCAGATTCACCGGGGAGGAAAACGTCTGTTACTACATTACGATTAGAGAAATTCATCCATTTCACGTCTGTAAAATTTATATACAAAATACGTTTGTGATTGGAAAGAGATAAAACTGATACAACAGAAAGGAACGGATCCTCAAAAGTCGCTAGCGTATGCTGCAATTATTTCAAATGATGAATACTATTATCTTGGTGTTCATATGATTAAGATTGTATTATCCGTCACCCCAGGCTAGTCCTTCAAATTACATCCAGTGACCGTACATGGTTTATATAAGTCTTTAAGACAATATTGGCGCGTCTACCTGTCTGAATCCGAAAGAGAACGTCACTTATTTAATGCCCCGCATGTCTTGTTCGTCTTAATTGGATTGTTTCTGAGATGGGAGGCGAGTGGCCGTAACGATGTGTTTATTTACGTATATATATATATATATATATATATATATATATATATATAAATGTGTGTGTGTGTGTTACAAAACTTGTTTGTTCCCTCTGCATATATAGTATTGCGTTCTTTATGAAAACCAACCACATCTACACACAAACAAACACACACACACACACACACACACTCACACATACACACACACACACGCACACACACACACACACACACACATATATATATATATATATATATATATTCACAAAAGCATTATAATATATCCGAAGATGCGCATGAAGAACAATATAATCAAATTGAATGGAAAGAGAGGAGAAAAAACAATTCACAAAAAATTCATGTTTTCTTCGATTCCTACAGTTCTGAAAAAGCGGTGCAGGAAATATGAGTGTAGATAAAAAAAAACACAACCCAACAAACGGTTATATTTCAGATATTTAGACAGGATTTAAGAGAATAATGTCAATTCAAAATCAAGCAATTTCATTTTCCTTTTTGTTCTTCCAAAGGATAGACGTGTATGCGCAGGCTCATGCGCTCCAAAAAAAAAAAAAAAAAAAAAAAAAATGATTTGAAGCTAAAAACGATTTGCAAGAGAAAAGTATGGAAGGGCAGAGAATAAAAATATTGGGAGGCCGGATTGTAAATGAGAATGAAAGAAAGAAGATAAAGAAAGGCAAAAATGCGAGAAGTGAGGCCAGCAAGAATAAAGAGAGCTAATGTTTAATAGGTTGGAACTAGATTTCAAAAGAGGTAATTATTGAGAAATAGAAAATGAATTTTTTTTAATCATAAAAAAAGTGGAATAAAAGCTAACAAATACTAAAGATCAGGGTTACAAAAAGTAAAGAAAAAAGCAAAAAAAAAAAAAAAAAAAAAAAAAAAAGCAAAGAGGAATTGGTAAGAAAGGAACGAAATAAATTAAAATTTAATACACTGAGGATTGGCTTCAAAAGAGGTAATTATTGGGAAAGAGTGAAAGGAAGATTTTTTTTCTATTATTAAAGAAATATTGGATAAAGGCTTCGCATATAGCAAAAATTAAAGACAAATAAAAAAAAAAGAGAAAAAGAATTACCGCAAGAGAAAGGAAAGCATTGTTACATACAAAAAACGTAATGATAGACGAAAAAATGAACGAAAAGAAATTGATAAATAAAGAGAGAGTGAGAGAGAGCGAGAGAGAGAGAGAATTCAGAAAGTTAAGAAAGTGGTGAGAGAGAAAGAGAAATTTTTTGAAAGTAAGCAAAGAAGGTAGATAGATAGGTTTTTTTTTATGTCTTCATTTAATGGCATATTAACCTTTCTGAGCTATATAATGCCAAAGCCATCCTTATAGAAGAACAGGAATGATACGTTTTGACCCATAGATTACGGGATAAGGAAGTTTATCCCTTTCCTAAGGAAATGAATCCAAAAGTAAACGTACTAGCGCAACTGGAGTCTGAACTCGCTTACAACGATGACACAGTTCCTCGCGTTCGCCACAACGCCATAGTGACTCCTTTCATAGATAGATAGATAGATAGATATTGGTGCGATTGAGATAGATAGATAGACAGATTAATAGCCACAGGCACTCCTTTCATAGATTTATAGGATGGAAGTAAATAATGGAAAAGAATCCGAGAATGTGGAGAATTTGATATGAAGGAAAGTCGAAGTGTTATATAGTCATCTACAGCATCATAACGACACAATAATAAGGACGCAGGAAGACTTCTTTATAAATGTATGTACCTCTCACTTTATTGTAAGGGTTCGAAAAGGGTTACTCAAGGTTTGCGTGTGAGAGGGATCTGGAGACCGAAAAGAACTGAGATATTTTGACCCCCACTCTTATGGCCGTCAGCGTTGTGTTTTTCTTGTTCTCCTGATGCTCAACCGGAGGCCCAGAGGCCCACTCTGCTGGGTAATGGCTTTCTTTACTGCATCTTATCAGCATCTTCTCTGGACCCCAATTCAATCGGGGGCCCCGAGCCCCTTCGGTCTGGTGTGGCTTTCCTTACCACATCTCGTCTATAACTCCGTCCGATCTCTAACTGCAACTAACTGACTTCGGTCTTGACTGAGTTATATCATAGTTCAACGCCCACTCAGTCGCCTACTCGATATTTGAAATCGCATGTTTGATCGTCATCAAGCGGAAATAACTGTCATGCAGTTCACTGGTCACTCTCTTACGGTGCATCAGTCTATGAGTGTACCATGGGAATTTTTTTACCTCGTCCCATTTCGTCAGCCAATTTACGCCCACGCGATTTCTTCTCATAACTGCCATTAGAATATGTCACTTCCTTCCGGTGCATCACCTTGGAATGGCATTTTTGGCCGGGTCGAAGGCCAAAATACAACAGAAGTTATAACGTTTTGGTTTTAATGAACCATCTTCAGGACTCAGTAAAGATGTTATCGATCATTGATGGATGTTTAATGTTTAAATGTCCATCAGTGATATAACGACATTTGATAACTTATTTTCTATGTCCTAATGATGGTTTACTAATACCGAAATGTTATAATTTCGACTTTGTTTCATATCGAATTCTTCTCTTTGTATTACTTTGTTTTTCAATTATTCTCCACATAGATAGATAGATAGATAGATATTGGTGTGATTAAGATAGATAGATAGATAGATAGATAGATTTGGGTGTGATAGATAGATATATATTGGTGTGATTGAGATAGATAGATAGATAGATAGATATTGGTGTGATTGAGATAGATAGATAGATAGATAGATAGATAGATATTGGTATGATTGAGATAGATAGATAGATAGATATTGGTGTGATAGATAGATAGATAGATAGATAGATAGATATTGGTGTGATTGAGATAGATAGATAGATATTGGTGTGATTGAGATAGATAGATAGATAGATAGATATTGGTGTGATTGAGATAGATAGATAGATAGATAGATAGATAGATAGATAGATAGATAGATATTGGTGTGATAGATAGATAGATATTGGTGTGATTGAGATAGATAGATAGATAGATAGATATTGGTGTGATTGAGATAGATAGATAGATAGATAGATAGATAGATAATTTATTGGCTGCAATAAAGAGATGTGTGCAATTACTCCACCCTTAGGCACGGGCAGGATGTTACATTAGATATAATTTTAGATTTGAGATTTTCCCTTTCCCTAGTATAGGTTCCTAATCAAGGCTAAGGAACTAGTCTGCCCAACTATCTACCCATAGTCGAGGGGTTTATTGATGGATTCATGCCTCAAGGGCATTAGAACGAAAGGAAACGCAAACAGCGTCATCTCGGATTTGAATTCAGATCACCGATTCTATTTCCTATAGTAATAATCGATCTAGAAATATATACATCTTAATATATCCATGGACATGCGTACATAAAAAAAAATACGTATATACATGATTTAAAAGCAGTTCTCGTACCGTAGTGGCTAACTTGTTAAACGGCAACATCATCACTTTTGTGCAATTAGGTTCACTTCCGCACTATTGCTCAGCTTAACTGAAAGATAGGAGGTGCCCGTGGTGTAATACTTAGCGTCACAGGATATGGACACGGCGACTTGAGTTCAAATCCTAGACCTGACTGATTGCATTTCACATAGCACTAATACCCTTGGGAAAGGTATGAATCCAAAATATTCTCCCTCCAGCTATGGGTAAATAGTAGGGCAGACTAGGTTCTTCAGCCTTGGTGAGGCAACTAGTCTAGGAGAAGGAAAACTCTGAATTCAAACCTGTTAAACTCCGCTTAAAAATTGACCTTGTGTCATATCCGGCCCGAGCGGAGGGGTTGGTAAATATGAACTGAAATATTGTAATACCACAACTTAATTTCTACAGGGATGGTTTTGGCCTTAAAATACCCGCGAACTTTGATATGCCATTAAACTAAGAAACCAAACAAAATCATGATTTAAAATTATAAATATAAATTAAATCACATATCATTCATGACACTGTCAAGTTACGCTGAATATATCGATTCCCCCTAGATCATTGAAGTCAAGCAACGATGAACCTATTCAACTCTAAAATGGGTGACCACTTAAATACAGTATGTACCTTAATCAAATTGTAGTCTGTGTGACAAACTCCGCAATGTCTACTAAATAAAAACATACAATTTATTCTATTTCACATGTATAAACATATATATATATGTTATACTCTCTACATGATGGAGTCGCCCTCCTCCATAACCATCGTGTTGGTTCGCCTTTCCAGTCGTTGGGTCATACTTCGACCGGCCGTATTGTGCACAGCACGATTCCGGTCGGATGTGCCTCAGCACTGGAGATTCCTCTGGCCTCAGTGTGTGTGTGTGTGTGGGGGGATCCATCCAGGCTGTAACCCTCTTCGGGGGGGTTAACTTAATTGCCTGGTACCCGAAGCGCCCCTTTTTTCAGGGGAATGCCGACGGGGCCTGAGGTTTTTAGGACTGCCGGACGCATCTGGGCTACGACCCTGCGACCGGAACCACCTTGAAAACGACCTTGTGCCACACACGTATGCTTGGTAGGGCGTATGTCAAATACCAGTGCACCAATCAGCGTGATACAATCACGTGTGATACCATTTGCGTAGTGGACGGATAGTCACTACCCAACTGGACTCTCAGCTTCCTATCAACTAACTACTGTTTAACCAGGTTCAATTGTATCTTGTTTCTCTGACTTGAATATATATATGTTTTTCTATCAACCCTTTTCTGTGTTCCCCGTGACTTTCTTTTGTCAGCATTATAACAGTATATATATATATATATAAGACCACATGCGCTTAAACATATATCCTCATTCAACTCACACACACACACACACACACACACGCATATATATATAGATATAGATATATATGTCTTCACTAAAGACAACATGTGTTTATATACATTCTTTCACTCAAGACTAGACACACACATATATATATATGATTAAAAATATGTTACTTAAACGGTTTTAATTCAGTAAAATGCTGTGTAATGCAATAAAACTTCGTAAGAGTGGAAACTTATTCTGGTTTAACCCTGGTTTATATATATATATATATATATATATATATATATATATATATATATATATATATATATATAAGCAAAGTTTGCTAAACAAGAAATTCATTACATTCAAAAATATCCCTTATAGGCAAATTCATATACGAAAATGAATACGTAGATGTGCTCTTACATACAAGCACACACACACACACACACACACACACACACACACACACACACACACACACACACTGTAGCTTACTCATGTAGATATATACACATGCATCTTTATTTATAAATATAAATTGTCACTTGTATTGATTTCTTTGAAAATATCTAGGTTTCATGCAAATATGATGTGTGGGTGTGCGCGTGCGCGTAAGATGAAAGGTACAAAATGCGAAATGCGAATAATTTTTCAAATGTAACGCTACGAACTTGAAAATGAGAAATATCGGAGAAAAAAAAATTGATCCTCTAGGAACAATTGTCAATTTTTCCAAGTGAATAACTAATTCTGGACGACCGTTTTCTTTCTTTCTTTCTTTCTTTCTAAAACATTTAATCTATCTATCTATCTATCTATCTTTTCAAACGTAACGCTTTGAAGTTGAAAATTAGACATAGAGGAGAAAAAAAATTGATCCTCTAGGAACAATTGTCAATTTTTACAAGTGAATAACTGATTCTGGGCGACCATTTTCTTTCTTTCTTTCTTTCTTTCTTTTTTCTTTCTTTCTTTTTTCTTTCTTTCTTTCTTTCTAAAACAGTTAATCTCTCTCTCTCTCTCTCTCTCTCTCTCTCTATCAATCTGAAATTGTTTTTTATCTTTGAGGGTGAGCTTAAAAGTTCATATGATGATGTCATACGTGTTGTTGGTAACTCTTTTGACCAATGGGATCCAAGGAAAATCTATCTATCTATCTATCTATCTATCAATCTATCTATCTCAGACTGTCCATATCTATCTATCTACCTATCTATCTATCTGTAATTATCATTTCTTCTTGGTTTCTTTGTTTAATGGTATATCAACCTTCTTGGCTTATTCAGTACCAAAGCCATCATTGTTGAAATGTAGTGGCACTATTTAACCCATGCCTGGAGAGGATAAGAGAGTTCTTACCATTCCCAAAGTATTAGTCTGAAAGTGAACGTAATAGGGTGACTAAACAATCAGATTGGTGAGATTCCAGTAACGCTGGAGCTTTGGGAAATGCAATGTACTGCTTCATTGCCATCGCTCCCAGTCCCACTCTGGCACGGAGTGGTAGCACTTTATAGGGTCCTATCTATGGGTCAAACAGAACTAAAATGTCTTTGTGCAAAACTGAATTGTTTGAAATACGACTGATTTAACATTTAAACTGCGCAGTTATACCAAACGGAATTGTTTGAAATGGAACTATTTTTGTATCGTAAACTGAATTGTTTGAAACAGAACTGTCTTTGACATTGAAACCGTACTGAAACTAAGCTGAATTGTTTATAATAGAACTGTTTTGACATTTAACTGTGTGTAAACAAAAAAAAAAACTATACGTATGACTTGAATTGTTTGAAATAGAACTGTTTATAAATTAAAAATGGATTTATCATTAATAACCTACAATAGTTGATGTGCTATAAAACTAAACGAAATCAGCCTAGGATTGAATCCTGGTCTCCTGAACCACTGGCGAACACTCTATCCACTATATTAATTTCTTGTACCATCATCATCATATCGCGCTGGTAGCACGGATATCCCTGACCCTCTCTCGCCATTCCTCCCTATCGTTCATCGCCCTAGGTAGGTCTTCAGGACAGCATCCCGTATCCTCACATAGCTGCTGAATGTATGTTCGTGCTGGTCGTCCTGCTTTTGCACGGCCATGTGTGGGGGTGCATAAGAGTACATCACTTCTGAGTTCGTCCCTGCTTCTCCAGCAGTGTCCTGCATGTCTGGCTCGTCTAACTTGAATAGTTTTCGTGATAGGGGGCAGGTGGCCGTACAGTTGGTGTCCTGTGGGGTGTTGCTACCAGGACTTGTTTAAGATTGCACGCAGCATTCTTGTGTAATTGCCGTCTAGCTTCTTCTCCAGCCGTTTTGTTAGCGTCCATGTAGTGCAGCCATATAGCAGTATCGATGTGACCGCTGCCTGGAAGAAACTGCGTTTCATTTTATCGGTTAGGTCTGATTTCCATATAATCAATAGCCTATTGATAGCTATCCATGCTTTCGTTAACCTGGTTTCGATGTCCTTTTTGGTTGATTTGACGCTGCTTCCTAGGTATGTGAATTTGTCTACTAGTTTAAGAGGGGTTCCTTCTAGAGTGGAGATGTCCCCCGTTTGATTATAGCACATATATTCCGTTTGTGTGCATTAACATAGAGGCCTATGCTTGTTGCTGCTCGTTCCAAACTATGCAGTAGTGTTTCGGCTTGGTCAGGTGTATTTGCCAGTATCGCTATGTCATCGGCGTAGTCAGCGTCGGTAATTGTTGTTGCGGGGTATCTTCTGCTTCTTTTCTTCGTCAGTTCGAAGCCATTCTCTCTGATTTTGTCTATCGATGTTCTAAGTACGTAGTCTAGACAAATGATAAAGAGGTACGGGGCCAGCGTGTCCCCTTGTAGTACTCCTGCTACAATGTCAAAGTATTCTGTGTCTCCATCTGGTGATCGTACTTTTACTTTAGTGTTTCTATAGAGAATCGTTATTGCCGCTACGGTTTCTTTAGGTATGCCGTACGCTAGTAGGATTTGTTCCATCTTTCCTCTGTGAATGGAATCGAAAGCCTTGGTAAAGTCAACAAATATTAATGTCGCTTGTAGTTTTTTTGCCCGTACACCTTCAAGGATTCTACGGATGGTTAATATTTGTGAGGTCGTGGATCTATTTCTTCGGAAGCCATTTTGATTTTTTCTAAGTAAGTTGTCGATTTCGGGTTCTATGCGATTTCGTTGTAGGGCATTGTAGATTTTGGCTGCTATGGATGTAAGTGTTATGCCTCGGTAGTTCTTGGCTAATCCGAGGTCCCCCTTTTTATGGAAGGGGAGTATGCATCCCTTCATCCATCTATCTATCGGATTTTGATTGTATACTGCGTTGCAGTGACGGAGCAGTATGTCGTCGAATTGTCTGGTCTTCCATATTTCCGGGGGAATTTCGTCCAGTCCTGCAGCTTTCCTATTTTTAATTTTTCGGAGAACCGAGTCGAGTTCTTCTTGTGTGAACGGTCCTAGTTTTATGTCTAATTGTTTGCTAATTATTCTGGTGATTGGTTCATGTGTATTTTCGGTGGGTTTCCTAGTAAGTTTTCGAAGTGCTGTTTCCACAGTTTTATTCTTTCTTGTTGGTTTGCTGCTTTCAGTTTTGCTTTGGCTGTGTTTTTTTCTTCTACTCACTTCGTTTAATTTTTGCCAGGCTATCTTCCACCTAGTCTCTAAGCTTATCTATCTGATTTTGAATGTATTCTGTCTGTTCCTTTATATATATGCCTGCTAATTGATATCGTGCCGCTTTTAGTTTTAAGGCATTTGTGTTTGTTGGGTTTTTTCGATAGTTTTTGGAGGCTGTTTTCACTAGTGCACGTTTGTCTCTCACCGCTAAAGTTTCCCATGGGACTCAATATTTAGTTTTGAGTTTTGTTGGAATGCATTTCGCTGCTGCCTCGAGGTGTGCATTGACGAAATTTTCATATTCGTCGTTTGGTGTACTTTTTTCCGTCTTTTCTTGTAGTGTTTCGAATCTGTTTCTTAATTCTAATACGTATTTATCTCTTATATCTCTGTTGTTCAATAGGGCGCAATCATAGTGTTTGGTGGTCGCTGTTCGTTTGGCGTTTTTTCGTAGGCTTAACCGTATTTTCGCTGTGACTATTCAGTGATCGGTGGACACACCCTCAAAAGAGGAGTATGCCTCGCAATTCATTGCACTATTTTTCCATTTCTTGTTTATAAGGACGTAGTCTATTTGAGCTTTAGTATTGTTTGCGTACGTGTATGTCCATAGTTTGCCCTTCATTTTTTGGTAGTTTGAATTGAGGCATGCTAATCTATTTTCTATCATGAAATCTGTTAGATGTTGCCCATTTCTATTTGACGTGTTGTGGAGGCTGTATTCGTTGTTTCCGTTTTTCCCGATTTGGGCATTCATGTCTCCGCCAATGACTAACATGTTGTGTTTCGGGATGCTACGCACTAATGAGGATAGCTAAAAAAAAAGTCTTGTACCATAATATGGTAAAATAAGTTTTAAAATAGGGAAGATGATTTTAATAGCGATTGAAATCGATTTGAATAAACATAAACGGTGAGTCATTTACTAGAGAATAATGTATATTTTTGCCTCCTTCTGATTTTTAGATCCTTTTCTTTTAAAACCCCTTTTCCTACTCGTTCAGTCGGCTTGGGCTGTAGAATAAACCGACCATATCTCTTCAAAAGATAAGACCCCCACCCCAACGTGTGTCCTGTATGTGACTATAAACAATCTGATAGTGAGGCTCCAGTTTTGGAGCTTCGAGGAATTTCAAATATCTCTTCATTGCCATTACTCCCATGTCCACTCTGACCCAGACTGGTTATACCTGTTAGGGTCCCATCAATGAGTTAAATAGTATTTTTTTAACAAATTAACTGTGCACACACCAATGACAGATGTTGAATAGAATCGTTCCTGATAAATAGGAATACTTGAAACCATTTAACAGTGTGCAAATAAATGATTGGTTTGGTTTCTTTGTTTAATAGTATATCAACCTTTGTAGGTTATTTAATGCCAAAGCCATTCTCCGAGAAGAACAGTAGTGGTTCTATTTAACCCATAGCTGGGAGGATAAGGCGGTTCATACCTTTCCCATGGGTATTTGCCCGAAAGTGAATGTAATAGCGCGACTGGAATACGAATTCGCTTACTACGATTCCATCGCTTTAACCATTACGCCATGAGGACACCCTGCAAATAAATGAGTTTTGGTTTGTTTAAAATGGTGCAAATTATTCATTTACAATTTATATATAAATATAAACAGGACTTTGCATTTAATAACCCACAAGGGTTGATATTCCATAAAGCACCTACCAGCAAAACAAATATTCACCTACAAATCATGTACACAATGAAAAAAGGCTGCGGTATTGAATACACCATAAAGTTTGATATGCCATTAAACATTAACCCATAACATATCGATTGCAAAAAAGAAAAATAATTAGCTTTCGTCTTAAGGATAGTAATAGGTTTTAACTCGCTTATCATGGATGTAACAGTCCATCACGTTGACCAATACGCTAAGGAGACTCCTTTCCCGAGCACCTGAGAATAGCGAAGGCTTACAGTACTTACTATGAGGAAGAAATTGACTTGCCGAAAAAGATGAACGCGGTGAAAGTTGTGCAGTCAGAATATACATACTGATCTTTTTTTCTCTCTTAGTCTCTCTTACTCTGTCTGTGTGTGCGTCTCTCTTTCTCTCTCACTCTATCTCTCTCTCTCTCTCTATATATATATATATATATAGATAGATATAAACAAAATTTAGAGGTATCATATTATCATGATTATCTTTATCAAAGCGTGTTGATAGCACCAATTCCTTTGGCTTTCTCCCACCATGCAACCTTATCAGACAAGTCCTCTTGAAGGTATCCAATTTCTGTACAGAGCTAACGGATGTACTTTTTTGTTAGTTGGCCAACACTACTGTGTCCATGTATAGGAGTTCATTGGAGAACGTCACTTTTCATTTCGTCCTTACTTCGACGACAGTGCCCATCATATCTCTTACTTGATGTTTTGTGAGATTGGAGGTAAGTGGCCGTGTGGATACTATTTTCTTGGTTGCTATCTATCTATCTATCATTTACTTTTTCTTTCTTTCTTTCTTTCTTTCTTTCTTTCTAAGACTTACGCATTCTTTCTTTCTTTCTATTTTCGAGGATGAGCTGAAAAGTTAACATGATGAAGTCATATATGCTGTTGATAGTTTTGACATGGCTATTGCGTGGAAGTCAGATTTCCTAATGATAGTTAACCTGTCAACAGTCCATGCTGTATACTTGCGTTTGTTGTCATTGCTTTCAATAGATGGGATATTGCTACTGAAGTATATGTACAGGTCTGCTAATGTCCTAGTTTTGCTATTTAATGAGTCGGTGGTATCATCTTGATTAAAACTCGTGAACTTTGTTTTGTTCAAGTTTACCTAAAGACCGTGACCCTAGTTGTTTGCTCTTGGCTGTGCATCAGCGCTTCGACTTTAGCAGGGGTATCTGCAAGAAGTCCTTGATCATTTGCGTAGTCTGCACCAGTAACAATGTATCTGTTTGTCTTTCTCTATATAAATACCGGGGTTAGACAAAATAATGAAAATACTTAGAATCTTAATATAATTTTGAAACTCCTATAAAACCGTCAAACTGTTATTTTTTTATGTTTTTTGATTTATTATTAATTTTTCTTGTCTTATTCTATTGAAAATGTTGTTTTTTATAGAGATCATCAGAAGAAATTAATCAAAATTAATTAAAGTGACAGATCTATCAGACTTTAAAAGAGGTCAAATTATTAGTGCTCGTTAGTGTAACAATAACCGCTGTATTATTTGATGTAGCAAGCAATACTTTCTCGAAAGTAATGACAGCATTTGAGAAAGAACTGAAGCAAAAATCTTGAAGAAAGCGAAAGCTGTCTTATAGGGGCCGTCGGGATCCAACGCGGATTGTTAAAAAGTATCACAAAAATACAGTTCCAAACATTACAGCAGAGCTTAATGACCATCACAAGAACCCAGTTTTCTCAAAAACTGTTAGAAGGAAGCTGCACGGGAAGGCTGTAATCAGAAAATCATATTAAAATTAATCTATTTGAAATTTCCTGGTATTTCCATTATTTTGTCCAACGCCTGTACATATATCTTTTGTCATCTTAAGAACACTGCAGATAAACTTGAGAGTACTTGGCTCTTTCGGTAAAAAGTACTATGTCATTTTTCTATTGGGTAATATATACTTGTAATTTTGGTTACAGCGATTCAATGCAATTTCTCGAAAGGATAAATTCCTCGGATATTTGGTTTAGAAGGAAAGTTAAGTTTTATGAAAAAAATTGTTTAGGTTGTACTTATTTATTACCAATTCTATCTATCAATCTATCTATCTATCTATTTCAGTTTGTTCATGTCTATATATCAATCTAGTTTTAATGCCTTGGATTTTAGTCTTAAATTTAACCAAATAATATCCTTATTTCATATTGTTGTATGAATGGTAAAACCTTGCTGTTTTTGTTTTAGAAGAAAATTAACATTTACAAAAAAATATATTAGGGTTATACTTATCCATACTCTCTCTCTCTCTCTCTCTCTTTATATATATATGTATATATATATATATATATATATATATATATATATATATATATATATATATATATATATATATATGCTTCTCCATGTCTATCTATCTCGTCAACGAGTTCATATTTGAGTAATGTTGTAATTTTTGTTTCTTTTTAAAAGAAAACTAAATCCTTTTAGTTTTAAGCCTGTCTCGTTCTCCTTTTTCTCTTATCGACACTCACTTTTGTAGTGACGAATGTTTGATCGAAAACGCTTTTAAAGAATAAACGCATTTAGAAAGAAAGAGAGAACAATATATAAATAAACACATACATAAACAAACAAACCCATCAAATAAACCGATAATGTCAGTCAACCTAAGGTTTTATGGATTTTTTTGTGGTGGGGATATATTTATGCAATGTGTGTCGTAAGAACTGATTTCCATCGTTGTTTTACCTAAAATGGATTTTGATTAAAAAAAAAAAAAAGAAGCCTGGTGAAATGAAGGATATTAGAAGGGAAGAGAAACAAACAAAAACTACTTGGATAAAAAAATGGAAGAATTTGGTTGGCGATTGGAAGTGAAGAAATAAAATTCAAAATAACGAAATATAAAAAAAAATGGGTAAATAGCTTCTAATCCATTTATTAGGCTTTTATTTGTTACGTGTCATTTTAAGATTGGACGAGTTTTTTTTTCTCTATTTTACTCCGAATGATAAGGGCTAAATAATGACAGTTATGAAAATGGCAGTTATGAAACTACAACTAGATTATCTTTATATTAATAAGCTTGTTTGTAACTATGTATCTATCGTATGTGGGCGATACCCAATATTTGTCGCTGCCTCCCACCAGACACGACTTGACACAAGGTCAAAAGCCCGAAGGCCAATTAAAGTGGGGATAAAGGGGAGGGGAAGGTCGGGAAGGAGCCGAGACTCGAACCCTGCTTGTCTGTGCTGCTCATCGGCTCACTTAGTGCAATGTGAGCCTGATGAGGCAAGCAGTTTCACGAACCCAAATGTGGGTCCGGGCACGTATGCCAGTTAACGGCTTAAACTAGACGCTTGGTCTAGTGCCGTACAAAGGGGACAAAAGTGCAGCTCGCCCACCCGAAGGTTGCCCAGCCGAAGCTGGGGGCCTATTCGGCCCCGAGTCTGCTCTTGGTTTCGAGCACCCATCCGGCACGAATGCCAGACGGCCCAGCTAAAAAGCCGGGGGCGTACCCTATCACCATCTAAGATTAAAAATATATCATCTCATAAAAAACGAGCTTATCCAAAAGAAAGAAAGAAAGAAAGAAAGAAAGAAAGCTAAAGAAAAAAGAAAAGAAAAGAAAAGCTGTAAGAAGGTGGGTAAAATAGAAAAAAAAAGAAAAGAAGCAAAGAAAGAGACAAAGAAAGAAATATATAAAGTGAGAGAATTACGGCAAAGTCACGAATGCTAACTCCAGAAGGGACAGAAAAAAAATTTGAATAAAAAATGGCAACAGTTCGTCAGAGAATGTTATTTAGAAGAAAGAAAGAAAGAAAGAAAGAAAGAAAGAAAGAAAGAAAGACAGAAATTGAAGAGTGAAAGAAAAGACAAAAGAAGGAAAGAAAATAAGCAAACAGTACAAGAAAGAAAAGAATCAAAGAGTCAGATAAAGAAAGAAATGAAACTAAGAAAAAAAAAGAAGCAAAGAGTGAAAGAAATAGTGATTGCAAAAAGAAAGAAAGAAAGAAAGAAAAGGGTGAAAAAGATGAGAAATGCAAAGAAAAAAGAAAGGAAAAAATCAGAGGTGAAAGAAAAAGAAAGAAAGCAAAGTCAAATAAAGTGTTCAACTAATCAAAAAACCGACTGACTCAATTTCTTCGATTATTCAATCTTTAATCAACGACAGAAACAATAATATTTCTTATTATATACTTATGCATGACTTGTAAAGTAAATATATAAAAATCCGGTTCATTGGCCCTGCGGGTAGAGTGTTGTCCAGGAGACCGGGGTTCAATTCCAGATCGCGTCATACCAAAGACTTTAAAATGGTACTTGATACCTCATTGCTTAACCCTCAGCAATATAAGGCACGTATCAAGGGTAAAGTAGAGCAATCCAGGGAAAGGAGTAGCGCCCCCCTTACACCTCGGTGCAGTAGCTATTGAAAAGGGAGCCTTTGGGTTGCTCTCGACTACGGTCGCCAACTTTACATGACTTGAATTCGTATCTTTCTTTCTTTTAATGGCATATCAACCTTTGTAGGTTATTTAATGCCAAAGCCATTCTCCTAGAAGAACAGTAGTGGTACTATTTAACACATAGCTGGGAAGATAAGGGGGTTCATACCTTTCCCAAAGGTATGTGAACGTAATAGCGCGACTGGAGTTCGAACTCGCAGTCCATCGCTTTAACCATTACACCACGAGGACACCCCCTTGAATTCGTAGTGTAAGATACACCCAACATATCTCGACTTAGGACTTTATAATGAAGCAGAGTAAATACAACTATTCTTATTTATCGAGAAAATTTCACTGGTCTTACGATAAATAATTATATTAGTTTTTTTTTTTTAATTTTAAAATTTGCTTTTATTCCTGAATTAATGAATTTAGACAATTTTAATCAGTCAAAATATGAACCTTAACCATCTCTGCATTTCTGCCATCAATTAACAAGGTTATTAATGCCTGTACAATAAAACTGTGAAGGTTTTGATGCCAAGAAATTTTTATATTCAGTTTTTAATTTGAAACGGAATATTTGGCGTAAAAAGTATTAAGATGATTGAAAAAAATGTCGTCGATGGGCGAGAGGTCAGGAGAATATGATGAATGGAGGCAATGTATCCTATCCCAAGTAAGTGAGCTTCTGCAGTGTCATCTTGGCAAATGTAGTCGAAGATTGTTATAAAATAAAATCATGACCAAGACTGAACTTTTGTAAAAAAAAAAA
Source organism: Sepioteuthis lessoniana (assembly GCA_963585895.1). Classification (NCBI taxonomy): domain Eukaryota; kingdom Metazoa; phylum Mollusca; class Cephalopoda; order Myopsida; family Loliginidae; genus Sepioteuthis; species Sepioteuthis lessoniana. The sequence goes on from OY757915.1 coordinate 85,260,576, forward strand.
AAAAAAAAGTGAACGAATTTCTTTTTTGAGCAAAACCTGGATATAACCTTGAAACTCGAATTCTAAAAAAGTAATAGAAAATTAACAAAGAGAAAAGTAATCATTTACAATATCAATTTTTTTTATACAACTACTATTAAAAAACGAGTTAGAATTAAAACTGTTCATCCTAAAATCGGACAGGAGCACCTCGGGAAGTTTAATAGTTCGCAAGCTGGACTAGCTAGCCTTTACAAGTGAGTTCGATTCAAAAAGGTTAGTAAATTACAACTAAAATTGGGCAGCTTAGTGAATTACTAAAATCTGACAGTATTTTCCGAGCAACTTTATAACAATAATTCATTATACTCTGGTTATCTTTATAAATCAAAATGGCACATGATAGCGAGATCTTTGTTAGCACAATATTTAAAGCTAGATAGAAATTTTTTATCATTAAGAGTTTTCGGACTATTGTCTTCATCTTTATTGTTATTTCCACAACGTTTCGGCCGATATGTCCTCCGGTCTTCTTCAAGTGTTTGTTCTGCAGGACACATAGCGTAACGGTTATAGGCGTTGGTTCCCTTAGCTTCTAAGGAGACAATCATTTGGAGGTTGCAGGTTCAATCCTGACTGCAGCCGAGTAACAAACAGGAATACTTTACTCTTGTACCCGGTTATGGCTAAACGGAATCAGAACAGTCGACCGCCGTGTATTCAATAAAGGACGTAGTTCGAAGTTCAGAGAAGGTTCCTGAATTCAATAAACACCTGAAGAAGCTGGAGGACATATCGGCCGAAACGTTGTGTAAATAACAATTAAAATGAAGACAATTGTCGGAAAACTCTTAATGATAAAAATCAGCCAGCTCAGAAATTTTGACAACTCAGATAGAACTAAATTTAATGACCACGGTATGGGTTAGTAAAAGTAAGAATTTTATGGTCCTATTTACCAACCCCTCCGCTCGGGCAGGATATGACACAAGGTCAATTTTTTAAGCGGAGTTTAACAGGTTTGAATTCAGAGTTTCCCTTCTCCTAGACTAGTTGCCTCACCAAGGCTGAAGAACCCAGTCTGTCCTACTATTTACCCATAGCTGGAAGGAGAATAATTGGATTCATACCTTTCCCGAGGGTATTAGTGCTATGTGAAATGCAATCAGCCTCGTCCAGGATTTGAACTCGTGTCACCGTGTCCATTTCCTACGACGATAACCATTACACCACGGGCATTTTATGGTTGAGGCAATGAATGTATTACTCGTAGAAAAAGTAATGAGAGAGAGAGAGAGATAGAGAGAGAGAGAGAGAGTGTGTGTGTGTGTGTGTGTGTGTGTGTGTGTGTGTGTGTGTGTGAGAGAGAGAGAGAGAGAATTTTCTCTAAAGACCTGGAAATTATCCCGATGAAGTTGAAGAATCTTATGTGTTATCGAAAGACTTCTAGAGCGTAATTGGAGAATAGAGATAATCTTTTGTACAGAAAAGTTGGACAATATAAATATGGTCCTCACTTTCTAGGAAGAAAGGCTGACTGCTAGACCAAGAAAGACAGAATGAACTGAAAGATATAGAACGATAGACATTCTACTCAGTGTTAAGATATCCACGATGCATAACATTTGACAATTGAGTGGATAAGCACTACAAGGAGGACGAAGTGATAGAATATAGTGAGACATCAAGGTAAAAAATAATCTCCTTTTATAATATGTTTAAGCTTAATCTCCTAGTGTTGGTTAAAACATTTTTAGGCATATTTATAACTTTTTTGTAAGTTTGATTGAGATGAATCTAAAAATGGCAAGTCTTTAGTTGTACGGACGGAAGGACATTTAAATTTGTTGTTGCTGTTGCTTTTGTTGTATGATGATGAGATGACGAAGAAAGGCGAACAGAAAACGACAGCAATAACGGTGATGATGATATGGCCTTAAAAGATTTTGCAAACCTCAACACGCACCTGATTTTAGAAGCGGAGTGGGTTTTTTAAGCTGAACTTCACGAGAGAAAACACGCAAACGGTCGTTGTTCTTTACCTGTTCGACTCAGCTAACTGATTTATCATTGAAAAAATCCCGAATATGCAGAAATTCACAAGGAAAGAGCACCCAAGTTTATTTCTTTTTCTACAAGACACCCACAAGTTGACTGAGTATATTTCGATAGCTGTCCGCGAAGAACAGTAGGCATCGTAGCTGAAGATGATGCAAAAAAAGTATGTTTATCGTTGGAGGTAAAATATCAAACCTTACCAGACACACAATAGCTATAATTTTAACTCTTCAAATAATTCATAAAATCTGAAATAACCGAATATTCCTGTTGGCCGGGCTTAGAATATACCGGTTGCATCTCTTTGAAAAATGTTAGATTCCCCTCAAAATAGATAATCTGGGTTTGATATTCAACCATATCAGGTGGTGAGGCTCCAGTATGTGAGTACTAGGGGGTGTAGAGTAATCCTTTCGCTGCCATCATTTTTTAACACGAAAATATGCTACTTGTTAAGCCCCACATGTGGGACAAATAGGTTTGTTTGACAATTATTAAAATTAAATAGGTTGATTGGTTGGTTAGGTTTTATGGCATATCTATCCTTGTTAGTTATTTAACGCCAAATCCTGTTTTTAAATGTATTAAATAAATTATTTGTAAACGTTTAGTTTGTAGATGATTTTTTAACGATCCAGAGCTCAATTAAAGGATTTCAAGTATTCCTGTCAAACACTAAAAATTCTATTTAATATCAGTCATTTGTTTGCACCCAGATGGCCTCAAGTATTGCAATGGAGCATTATTAATGTAATTGAACATCAGTCATTTGTTTCCAAGCAGTTAAATGGATATACATATGATTTATAAGTGAATAGTTTGTAGGTAATTCTATTTTTTTTTAAATTAAAAATAATCTATTCGCAAACAATTAAGTATTGCTATTTTTTGACCACGGTTGAACCCTAATAATTTCATTCAATATTAATCATTTGTTTGCACGCAGTGAAGTGGTTAGAAGTAATGTTATTTAACACTAATAATTCAAGTCCACACGGGATGTCCTCGTGGTGTTATGGTTAAAGCGATGGACTGCGGAATCGTAGTAAGCGAGTTCGTACTCCTATTACGTTCACTTTCGGGCCAATACCCTTGGGAAAGATATTGAACGCCCTTATCCTCCCATCTATGGGTTAATAGTCTCAATACTGTTCTCCTAGGAGAATGGCTTTGGCATTAAATAACCTACAAAGGTTGATATGCCATTAAAACAAAGAAACCGAAACCAATCAACTCAACACGGTTCATTCATTTGTATACAAGCAAATGGCTCCAAGAAATAATTCAATTTTTGCACAAAGATAAATGGTTTCAAATATTGCTATTCAACACTAATAATTTTATTCAACATAAATTATTTGTTTGCGCACAGTTTCAAGTATTGTTATGTAGCACTAACAATTCAATTTAATATCACTCATTTGTTTGAACAGTTAAATGGTCACACTGTTCAATTTCACATATAAATAGAACCCTATTAAATATTACCATTCTGCTGCCCAGTCGGCTGGGTCTGTAGAATAATACTGACTGCTTCTCTGCAGAGGGATAAGACCCCCACAATGAGTGTCCTGGATATGATACTAAACAATCTGATGATGAAGTTCCAGTGATGCTGAGGCTCTGAATAGGTTGAAATTGAAATGTTTTTCACGATTAAACTGTACTTACATTTAAACTGCGTACTTATCCTAGAACTATTTTCATAAAAATGAATTTGGCATTAAATAACCTACAAAGGTTGATATGCCATAAACCTAAACAATCAACCAACCATCGACCATTCTGGGTCAGAGTGGACCTGGGAGTAATGGCAATGAAGGGGTACTCCATATTTCCCAAAATTCCATGACTGGAGCCTCACCGTAAAATATCTTGGTGTCATATTCTGAACAGTCGTTGGATATGTGGTCTATTCCTCTGCAGATATCCAGTCGGTGTATTTTATAGCCCCAGATGATTGGGCTTTTTATATTGGAATAATTGAAACACAACAACCCTGTACAAATACAGGTTCCGGTAGAATTATCAACACGATTTTAAATTACTGCCTCACTGACGCTAATATCGGTGAAGTGTTAGGAGATAGATCTTTGAGCAGAAGAAGACGTTCCTCTTTAGTTGCAATAATGGCGTTGAATGGAGAACATCATGCATTTTTAATCAAAACTTATCTCACTACGTGCAAACATTCTCCAATTTGTCCACTAGATCTATCCCCTTGTGATTACATCCTCTTCGGATAAACGTATCCCACAGATAAATGTCAAAGAGAAAAAGATTTATTCGTCAGAAAATCACAACAATACCAGAAGTAAATACTAAGCGAATGTGTGTCAGTGAGACTTTAGAGGTATCTAGCTCGTAAGGCAAAACATTTGGGCCATATATGAACTTTAAAAAGAAAGTAAGAGGGAATCCTAGCGTTGTAGTGCCAACATGCCGGACTGCTATATCGTTGTGACGGAGTTCGAACACTAGTCGTGATATTACATTTACTTTCGGACAAATACCTTGGGGAAAAACAAAAACAAAAACAAAAACAAAAACAAAAACAAAGGGTGTCATCGTGGTGTAATGGTTAAAGCGATGAACTGCGGAATCGTAGTACGCGAGTTCGTACTCCAGTCGCGCTATTACATTCACTTTCGGGCAAATACCCTTGGGAAAGGTATGAACCCCCTTATTCTCCCTCCAGCTATGGGTAAATAGTAGGACGGACTAGGTTCTTCAGCCTTGGTGAGGCTACTAGTCTAGGAGAAGGAAAACTCTGAATTCAAAACCTGTTAAACTCCGCTTAAAAATTGACCTTGTGTCATATCCTGCCCGAGCGGAAGGGTTGGGTAAATAGAACCTTGGGGAAAAATATGAACCTCACTACCCTCCCACTGATTAATTTGTCCTCGTGCTGTTCTTCTACAAGGAATGCTTTCGCATTGAATAACCAAAGAAGGTTGATATGCCATTAAACAAAGAAATCAACCAAAACAAAATGATTGTAATGATAAAACAAAATGGTAAATATTATTCTTTTTTAGGGTAACATGAAATTTTGAATTGGACATATTTTGACATTTTTATTTATGTTCCTAACCCGACTGATCACTGCCTGATCCTCTATTAAAATGTATTTGGTTTGTAATATAATTGCGTAGGGATTTCGTTTTGTATATCTTGCCTTTCGGTTTAGTTAGGATGAGAACCTTTCGGCTCAGTGCATGGGTTAGTTAGGTGCAAAGATGAGCGAAGGTGTTCCCGCGCGCGCGGAGAGGATATCATTCAGAGATGTCAAAATAATAATTCCAGATAGACATTGGGACCAGGGGATGTGAATGACGTCATGCGTGGGCTGAGGATTTTGGGATTTGAGAAAAGCAGTGAGTTGAGTTCCTGCCTCCGAACAAGAGAGTTGAGATTCAGACCTGGTCGAATTTGTGCGCTATGGGCGCCGCGCGTTGGTTGGGTTGAGAGCTGACGATGTAAAAGCAGTCAGCATAGAAAGATTGTGTCTCTCTCTCCTCATGTCGAATAACCTTTAACTCAAAGGTAATAAAGTTTCGTACCTGAACCAATTTCGTGAATGTCGTGTATTTCGGATTCCCTATGTCCATTTCACACATCTGTTTATTATGTGTATGTTACAGGTTGAGTGTTCGGCAATGGTCCAGGGTTCGATCTTAGGTTGAGTCATACCAAAGACTCAAAAAATAGTACTTGATACCTCCTTTCTTAAGACTCGGCATTATAAGGTACGAATGTTGTAAAGTTGAGCAGTCTAGGGAAAAAAGTAGCGCCCACCCTGCACCTCGGTGTAGTAGCTATTCAAAAGGCAGCCTTCGAGTCTCCCTTCACAACTTTTTAAGTTATAATAATATAAAAATTGTTATAATTGTTTACAAATAGTTTGTCAGTCAATTTTAGCGATATAATTGCTTAACAAGAACATTGACTTTAGCATTGAAGGTTGACATGCCATAAAACTAACCAACATATCGTTGGTTACACTAGTTAGAGTCTTGAGGCTACTTTAGGAAAAATTACCTTGTCTGATTGCTTTATAAGAGATGTCATAATCAGGTGTCCCAGATGACCTCATGGCTCATAGTGCAATAAGAATAAATGGCGGGTCTCATGTAAGGATCAATATATTGAGGACTTCAGAGAGGCCCAGAGGTATATAAACCAAGATAATCGAGAGTTTGAGATATGGGACTTGGCAAGCTAGGCTAATTCTTATCATTTTCAATGTACTTCAATTCTAAAAATTATTAGCTATAAGTCATGCATATATATATATATATATATATATATATATATATATATATATATATATGTGTGTGTGTGTGTGTGTGTGTGTAAACTAAAATGAGTTTTACCACAAAATATTCAAAAAAAAACATTTTTGCCCTCAGCAACCTCCTCCTTGATGATAGTATTTTTTTTTTGTTTGAAAACGCATAGAGCTGACAATAAGAAGAGTCGAAAGAATTGTGAGGTAAAACTTACAATAATTTTTTATATTGCTCGGCTTGCCGATATTCGAGCACTTTTCGTCTAACGTTTCTATTGAAACGATTGATTTTTCGCAAATGTTTTTTTTTCTTATTTATCTGGAAAGTGGGATTTGGAGAGTTACGGCTTTTTTTTTACTCCCACTTTTCTTCTCCAACAATATTCAGCCCCCTCAGCAATTGCTATTTTAATATTTTAAGCGATTTCTGGTGTAACAAAGTGTCGGACGAAAGGGTGCCTTTAGTTTTTTGGTTTTAGTTCTTAACTGATAAAATATGATTCCCCTATTTACCATCATTATATATATATATTCAAGAAAAAAACAATATTCGGTCACATTAGGATAAAAAATTTATTTCCATCCTGTTAAGAGCATTGATATGAATCAAAACTCCAAAAGTATTTTAACAGGACTTCATCAGATCCAACAAAAAAATAAATGAAATTCACATTGAGCTCTTTAGCAGGAATATTTAAATATTCTAAATTTGGATATTTTATTTTTCCTGATTGAATTGTTTCCTATTCCGGATTTACTGGATTGAATAATTCGACAACATACTGCTCCGACACTGCAACGCAGTCTAAATCAAAATCCGATAAACAGATGGATGAAGGGATGCATCCTCTCCTTCCCTACAAAGGGTGACCTCAGATTAGCCAAGAACTACCGAGGTATAACACTTATATCCATAGCAGCCAAAATTTACAATGCCCTACAACGAAACCGCATAGAACCCAAAATAGACAATATCCTTAGGAAAAACCAAAATGGCTTCCGAAGAAATAGATCCACGACCTCACAAATATTGACCATCTGTAGAATCCTTGATGGCGTACGAGCAAAAGTTTTACAGGTGACATTACTATTTGTCAACTGCACCAAGGCCTTCGATTCCATTCACAGAGGGAAGATGGAACAAATCCTACTAGCATACGGCCTACCAAAAGAAACCGTAGCAGCAATAATGATTCTCTACGGAAACACCAAAGTGAAAGTACGTTCACCGGATGGAGACACAGAAAACTTCGACATTGTAGCAGGAGTACTACAAGGGGACACGCTAGCCCCATACCTCTTTATAATCTGTCTAGACTACGTGGTTAGAACTTCGATTGATAAAACCAGAGAAAACGGCTTCGAGCTGACAAAGAAAAGAAGCAGAAGGTACCCCGCAAAAACAATTACCGACGCCGACTATGCCGATGACATAGCGTTACTGGCGAATACACCCAACCAAGCCGAAACACTACTGCACAGTTTGGAACGAGCCACCGCAGGGATTGACCTCCATGTCAATGCACACAAAACTGAATATATGTGCTATAATCAAACAGATGACATCTCCACACTAGACGGAACCACTCTGAAACTGGTAGACAAGTTCACCTACCAAGGAAGCAGCGTCTTATCAACCGAAGACATCGACACGCTGCTAATGAAGGCATGGACAGCTATCGATAAGCTTTTCAAGAAAAGAGGGAGGAAGAGGACGCTTGCCAGCATTGAAGACAGCGTTGACACATCGATACAACGACCCGAAGACTATATACAAAAACAAGAAGGAGGACTCATTACAGCCACCAGAATCGATACTGAGAACACGATGAACAACAGAATGACAATAACTAGGAAACAAAAATGGGAAGGAAAACAACTTTATGGGCGTTTTAAACGACTAATAAACAACATCTCACACCAGAAAACCTGGACATGGCTAAAAAAAGGAAACTTTAAGAGAGAAACAGAATCTCTCGAAACAGAAGCACAAGACAACGCCGTAAGAACCAATCATATCAAGGCGAGGATAGATAAGACTCAACAAAATAGCAAATGCAGGCTATGTGGTGATGAAACCATCAATCACATAATAAACGAATGCAACAAATTAGTACAGAGGGTGTATAAGGCGAGACACGACTGGGTCGGCCAGGTGATCCACAGGGAAATGTGCAAGAAATGTAAATTTGACCATACTAACAAATGATATATGCACAACCCAGCACCTGTCCTAGAAAATAACACGCATAAATTCCTATGGGACTTTAACATACAAACGGATCACCTGATCCCGGCCAGAAGACCAGACTTATTAATAATCAACAAAAAAAAAAAAAGAGAAATTGCAAAATAGTCGACTTTGCTGTCCCGGCTGACCACAGAGTAAAACAGAAAGAATGTGAAAGAAGGGAATTGAAAAAACTGTGGAATATGCAGGTGACAATTATACCAATTGTAATTGGTGCGTTTGGAACAGTAACTAAAAGATTAGTAAAAGGCCTGGAGGACTTGGAAGTTGGCGAACGGGTAGAGATTATCCAAACGACAGCATTGCTAAGAACGGCCAGAATCCTGAGACGAGTCCTGGAGACTTGAGGAGACTTGCTGTCACTTAAACTCCAGAGAAAAACCATCAGCTAACGCTGATGTGAAAAACTCTAATGAGTGAATAATAATAATGAAGCGAAAATTAATAATACACAACGGAACAGCAAGTGTAGATCATTTAAAGACAGAGATGAAATGATTAATCAAATAATAAGTGAATTCTGCAAACTAGCACGAAAGGAGTACAAGACAAGACATGACTGGGTGGGAAAGGTGATCCATTGGGTATTGTGCAAAAATTAAATTTTGACCAAAATAACAAATGATATATCCACAAACCGGAATGTCTACTAGAAAATATGACGCATAATATTCTCTTGGATACAAAAGGATCGCCTAATACCGCCCAGAAGACCAGGGTTTGAGTTAGTTTAGAATAATCCTGCAGATGTATTTGCTGTTCCAATGAACCTCAAAATGAAAATGAAAGAAAGTGAAAAGATAAAAAATACTTGGATCTTGCTAGAGAGCTGAAAAAGTTGTGGAACCAGATAATGGTGATTTCAATAATTGTTGGCCTTCTCGAAACTGTGACCTAGGGTTTGGAAAAGAGACTGGGGGAATTGGATATCAGATAAAGAATCAAGACCATATAGACCACAGCATTGTTGAAATCGGTTAGAATATTCAGAAGAGTACTTGAAACCCGAGGAGACTTGCTGTCATGTCGTGTGAAAAAAAAAACTCGCAAAGAGGGGAATGAAAACTAATTCTAGGAAGCAGACATGACTGGTGGGGTGATCTACTGGAAAGTGTGCAAGAGATCAAAATTCAGCCACGCTGACAAACGCTATTTGCCCGAAGAAAAACATGTTTTAGAAAATACGATGAAATATACTCCAGGCAGCTAACCAGAATCAACGTTAATTAAAATGAAGCGAAAAATTTGTCGCATATTGGATTTTGTCATTCCAGCCGACTATCGAATGAAGATAAAAGAACGTAAAAATATAGACAAACACCTGGATCTTCCCCGAGGAAGTGAAATCCAATCAACAATCGTATGGTATCAACAGTTATATATATAAAAAAAAGAATTCAGTGTTTGGACTGGCTATATATGTGTCGGTCTTAAGTTAACTCGATCAAATTTAATGAAATGCTTGAGTTATTCACTGATAAATGCGTAGGTACGTGGTGTATTCAATAAGTTTCCAGACTTTTTTGGTACAGGCATTTAAAATTGTCGTAGACTCTTGAAAATTCACTATGTTATTGCTATACATCTTATGAGAAGACTGACCAATTTTTATGATTTCACGTTCAAATGAACCGCTATAGCAGCAATTGGAATACACCCTACTAAAACCTGATTGTCACAGCTGGTGAATTTCAAAAATGAAATCTAGACTTGAGGACACTTTAGAAGAACGATATGCAATGAAATTCTGTTTTAAACTTGGAAAAAAATGCCACAGAAACGTATGGAATGCTTCAGACTGCTTTTCAACCATCTTGCATGAATCGAGCATCAGTTTTTGAGTGGCATAAGAGATTCAAGGAAGGCAGGGAGTCTGTGAGGGATGATGTGAGGTGTGATGGGAGTAAGGAAGTCAATACACCAGAGTTGATTGGCCAAAGGGTTAGCGTTAGGGTTATGGTTATTATGTTGAGGTTTTAAGGGAGTTCAGGAGGAGATTCCGTCAGAAGAGGCCAGCACTCTTCAAATTGAGTCAGTGGCATTTCCACCAGGACAATACACCAGTCTACAACTCCATCCTTGTCACTGACTACTCGACCAAATGGGTATCAAGACAGTTCCTCACCCTCCCTATAGTCCAGACCTTGCTTCCTGTCACTTTTGCTTATTTCCCTAAGCTCAGTGGCTGTCGATATGAGACAATTGAGGAGATGAAAGAGGCTGTGATGAAGGTCATTGACACGCTCACACAAGAGGACTTCCATGGGGCCTTCGAGAAGTTGTTGGAACGGTACAAGTGCATTGCAGCCGGAGGAGATTACTTCGAAGGTGACTAGAGTTTCATGTGTGTACTATCAATAAAAGTGCCCATACGAGAAAAGTCAGGAAACTTATCTAATGTTCCTCGTATGTGAGTTGGCTGGCTGATTCTTATACCGAGTCTCTCTTTGCTGACTGCTATAAAAATTGCGTATGTGCTTTGTCTCACACAATACGAGTTGATCTGTTCTTTTCACAGTCCGAACACCAAGTACCTTGTGACGTCAAAACTCTCATTATATGTTCATCTCTTCATCATCCAAATCTATTTCCACGCTGACAATACATCCCAAATCAGCCATTATTCAAGGGTCGTTTCCTTTGCACTTAATGACCCAAAACAATATTTCAATACTGTCAGCTCATTGCTTTCACCTCTAGTCAGCATCAAAATCCACAGCATGGTATGACCTCTCACTATTCGGGATCATACATGGTCTTCTTAACAATCAGCCTGTTCACTGTGAAAATCATAAAAATCTGATTTTTCACATTAACCCAGTCCAGATATCTGTGAAGAAAATTATAACAATGATATTCTCAAAAGCAAATAACATAACAATAAGTTAGGTTCACTTCAATTACTTGTGTGAAAAAACTCGTGAATAATAATAATAAAGACAATAAATCGGAAAGAAAAACGGGAAGAAAACAGCAACATAGATATTTCAGGCGGCAAAAGAAAGAAATCTTATACGTGAAGACCTCGACATAGGTGAGAAAGGAAAACTATAAGAAGGAAACTAATCTCTTCTAATGGCAGCAGAAAACAACGCCATAAGGACTAATCATGTTAAAGCGAAAATAGATAATACGCAACAAAATACCAAATGTAGATGAGTTGGATAAAAGTAATAATCCCATGATAAGCGAATATAGCAAACTAACGCAAAGGGAGTAAAAGACGGGATAAGACTGTGTGGGGAAGTTGACTCACTAGGAATTGTGCAAGAAACTGAAATTTGACCATACTTTCGAATGCTACATGCATACCAGAATCCATCTTGGAGAATGAAACGCATAAAATATTCAGAGATTTTGAGATAGAAATAGATCACCCAATCGCGACCAAAAGACAAGACAAAGTGATAATTAACAAAAAAAGAGAACCTACCGTATAGTGGACCTGGTCGTCCATGCGGATAACAGAATGAGAATCAAAGAAAACAAAAATAAAAGCAAGTACTTGGATCTAGCTAGAGGACTAAGAAAGTTGTATAATATGAGGATGATAGTCATACTAATTCTAATTAGCACCCAAGGAACTATCCCCAAAGGATCAATAAGGAGGCTGGAAGAGTTGAAAATGGGAGGACGAATCAAGATTATCCAGACTACAGCCTTTTTAAAATAGGCTCGAATACTGAGAAGAGTCCTGGAGACCTGAGGAAACCCCCTGTCAATTAGACTTCAGTGAAATACCAAGAACTCTCTAGGAGGGGAATAATAATAATCTTTTTTTTTTGTCAGAGTCATTGAAAACTGTTTTATGTTCAATTATTCAAATAAACCATTTGTATAGTTCCATAGAATATGAATAACGCCGTCAACACTGGCCCTTTTTTCTTTAATATCAAAGGGAGTTTGCCTTTGTAGGTATAGCGGTAGCAAGTAAAACTTTAGCAGTGATAATGCATCTGTAAATATGTATATTCATATATTAAAAAAAAAAATGAATATATATTTCTTTGTGTATAAAAGAGTTTCGCACAAAAAATCTGTAACGTTTTTTCAGCTCAAAAATGGCAAGTCGCTGAGTCAGCTTCCATCTGCTGCAATACATTTTCAAATTGCGACCTTGTCACGTCAAACTAATACCCTTGAAAAACGTATTGAACCCACTTATCCACCCCCAGCTATGGGTGGAATAGTATCACTTTTAATATTCTATAAAGCATTAAATAACCAACGAAATTTGATATGCCATCAAACAAAAAAAAAAAAAAATTGTCATATCAATTCTGGACCTGGTAACAACCACCCTTATAGTCAATGATAGCAGAGTGGCCCCAAAATATGTATCTAGGGCAGTTTCTTCGCAGTACTGGTCAACATTTAACCGTTGGACGTTATTTGTTCGCGAACCACCATTCAACTTCAAACCATTTTTGATAGAGTGATCTCTTTGGTCGTTGTATGCCAACCAGTTAAGTATGGTATTGCTGTGTCTCAGCGAATCTTACCGGAGAGAAAGACGGGATGAAGCGTTCATATCAGGAAAAAGGAAAAAGTCAGACACGTTTTCTCAGAAAAAAAAAAACCACTCACTTCATTTTGCCCAGTTGCAATCTTCCACTTTACCGATCCCAAAAGAGAAAGATGTAAATTGGTATTTCTGAGTCGATGGAGAAATCGCTAAATCATAGCCCCCCTCCACCTATTTAAGAAGGCAGTTTCACTAACATTGAAATCTAAGTTTTACTTTAACCTCGGCTTTTTTAAAAAGTTTCGTCAATGCTCGTGTGCCCGTTTTTTTTACCCACCGTGAGAGTTCACGCAGTTGACCCTTTATTGTCGGTTACACTAGGTTCTCTCGCGGTGAACGCGACTACTTCATTACACGCTGAGTTTAAACCAGGTACACTCCGTTTAAAAATTGACTTTGTGTCACATCTGGGCTATATTAATGATTCTAGTTTGGGCTTAATGTTGAGAATACGAACATCCAATTGATCGTAATTTGAAGGGAACTGATGGAGAATAGAATAAATGACCGAATAAACGGTCAGAATTGGTGTCCAAATACAGACAAAAGACCAAGTCTCATCCTTTCACATTAACCGCTTCACTGGTTTACATTAGATGAAAAATATCTTTTCAAATTGTGTTTATCACATGACTAATTTAGATCACATGTCATATATTAACTGGCTATAACATAAAGAAGGGCTTCACGCCTGAGGAGCGAACTAGAGTGGTTCTGATTCAGCCTCTATTGCTATCGATTGTCAACATCAACTCTTTACCATCCAATCAGCAGTTAAAAGAATATGTAAAGTTGTAAGTTTCGGAAATAAACATACAGGGGAATAAGAAATAATGTAAACGCACATATGGAGTATCTTTGTTACGTAATTTCAAGCAGTCTCCACATGTCTACGATCCCCATGAACACATGGAATCTACCACAGGTGATTAGAATCTTTTTTGAATATTTCTATGGGGGTGTCTTTATTAAAAAAAGCAGAACTGATATTACATAGACCACATGGGGAAGATTCCAAATAATTTGTTGATGGAGATCCTATTTACCCAACCCCTCCGCTCGGGCAGGATATGACACAAGGTCAATTTTTAAGCGGAGTTTAACAGGTTTGAATTCAGAGTTTTCCTTCTCTTAGACTAGTTGCCTAACCAAGGCTGAAGAACCTAGTCTGTCCTACTATTTACCCATAGCTGGAGGGAGAATAATTGGATTCATACCTTTCCCAAGAGTATTAGTGCTATGTGAAATGCAATAAGTCTCGTCCAGGATTTGAACTCATGTCACCGTGTCCAATTCCTACGACGATAACCATTACACCACGGGCACCTCCTATTTGTTGATGGAGATAGTGAACAGGTGAATATTTTAATATTATAATATCATAAACTCCTATAGAAATGTTAACATTAAATTTGCAATACTCTGTATTGTTTAGTTTTTTCGAATTTTCCGAGCTCAAATTCCATTTGTATTTATATATGTTAATCCAGAGCTGCTAGTTGTGTGATAATTGTAAGCGAGATGAATGAAATCGACTGACTTAGTTTAGTTTCTCCCTGAGGCTGGCCATGTTTACTTTGCATAAAGGATCTTGACAAAGGAATCAATTCATCAATTTCTCACCAGATATATTGTGAGACCGGGCTTCTTTTCTCTACCTGAAAGACAACCTCTTATCAACACGTTTATTATTATTATTATTATTATTATTATTATTATTATTATTATTTAGTCATTGAGAGTTTTTCTCATCAGCGTTAGCTCATGGTCTTTTACTGGAGTTTGAATGACAGCAAGTCTCTTCGAATCTCAAGGAATCTTCTCACTATTCCGGCCGATCTCAATAATGTAGTATTTTGTATGGTCTTCACTCGTCCTCTTCTTTTCATGTTCCCCAATCCTATCAATAATCCTTCTGTGACTGTACCAAGAGCACAAATTACAATTGGTATAAACGTCACTTTTATGTTCCACAGTTGTATTATTATTATTATTATTATTATTATTATCACCTTTACCTACAGGTTTTTCGTTCAAACATTTGCTGATGGCCTTTCACAGGAGTCTGAGTGACAGCAAGTCTCCTCAGGCATCCAGGACTCTTCTCATTATTCAAGCTGATCTCAGTAATGCTGTTGTCAGAATGATCTCGATTCTTCCCCTGATTTCCAGTTCGTTCAGTCCTTTTTCCAGGCTCCGGGATATCGTTTCGAGCCCACCGACTACAATTGGTATTACCGTCACCCCTATGTTCTGCAGCTTTTTCACTTCTCTGGCAAGGTCCAAGTATTTGTCAATCTTCTCGCTTTCTTTGTTTTTTTTTTTTTTCCCTTTGAGGTCTGCTGGAACGGCAAAACTCACAAGACGGCAAATACGCTTTTTTTTTAAAATTAACCCTGGAATGGTCTTCTGGCTGTGATTAAGAGGTTAGTCTTTAACTCGAAATCCCAGAGAATTTTATGGATCTCATTATCTAAGCTTAATCCTGAACCTTAATCTTATGCACAATTCCCACTGGATCACCTTTCCCACTCAGTCATGTCTAGTTGTGCATTCCTTTTATAGTAGTTTCCGGCATACACTCCTGTGATTTACCATTTCATCTGAGTCCCTGTATAATCTACATTACTCTTCTGTTGCATATTATTAATAGTCACTCGTCTATGGATCAGAATTATTGGTCATCACCACCTAAAACTCCTCGAATGGTTCCATCAGCTCCGCCTCCACACTATCTTCAGCATCCGCTAGATTGACTTCGTTACAAACATTGAAGTCATTGAAAAGGGGAAAATAACCAACATTGTAGTCATGTTACTGAAGACCCAGGTACGCTGAGCAAGATACTTTTCCAGAATAGGGAATGATTGCTTGCCCAGGAGCATACCGTGCGGTGAGCTTTTCGCTGACCATCACGATAGAGGGTCACCAAAAAAGTGATGCAAGAACAGTTTAAAAAAACTCTAGATGCTCATCACATCAACTTTTGCTAATGCTTCAACCTTGCTGAGAACCGTGACTCCTTGCGTTTCACCATCAAACATGTTGTCTGTTCCTTTGAAAACACCCGCAGGGTCATGATAAAGGACAAAAGGCACAGGAGGAACCACAACTTCATGGCATCAAGCCCTGAGCAGACGTTCAGCTGCAGCCGCTGTGACCGTGCCTATCTGTTTTAAAGCGACCTTATCACCCAAGAACGTGCTTATCGTCGGCGTAAACAGCCTCTTTCTTGATCTTCATTCCAGAAGCTATGCTTTTTTTCGTATTATCAACATCATTATTACTTGTTGTAGTTGTAGTATTAGTATTAGATTAGTTTTTTAAACCAAAAGAGTAAAGATTGATTTTGGCTTTAAATAATCCTAAAAAGGTTGACATTCCGTAAAATCGACCAACTTAACGAAAGTAAAGATAAGTATAAACCTTTTTATCGTTGGATGATTGTGCTGCGACAGCGTTTCTTTTTTAGTTTGGATTGGAGCCCAAAGCTAGCGTGTTGAATAAGAATCACAACTGACTTCTCTATCAAACTTTGCTTAAAACAACGCCAAATACATCAAGCGTTGACTTTTTAGTCTCATTTCTTTCAATAAAAATGACGTGTTCATATTTGAAACTGTCCATCTCGACGCCATGACTTTGGTTTGAGGCAATAGAGACCATTAACACAGATTTCTCTTTTTTTTTAGGGTCTAAATGATATAGACCGGCTGACTGCCAACTGCACCCATTTTAATCATGTTAATAACGGACAATGTATCCTTTATGATTTATTTATCTATTTTTATTTATTTATTATCTGTTGTTGTCGTTTTTTATTCTATTTTGGTGTCTACGGTATCGATCTCGGTAAAAGTGCTAAGAAATCAGCCCGGTTCCTTTTCTTTCAAGTGTTTTGCGTTCGGCCACAGATCAGATGTCGAAACTGCAGGGAGACAAATTGACTGTTTCAGGAAGCCATGAAACAAAATGCAATTAACTAGAAGAATTTCGCCCGGCTTATATGGTTGCTTGTCATATATACTAAATAGCTTTCTCTGCACGCATATAGATATTAGAAAGGTATACGCCGAACTTGTTATATAGTTATTGATTTTTTTAGACAAACAACAACTAAAAATTCATATTTATCTCTGTATAATGCGGGTTTCTAAAGGAAATAAAGACATAAACTTTTCCTGAGAATGTTTCATACATGGCAATTGATTAAATATGATACTAATATTTTTTTCGTGCAAATAGGGTATTTTGCAGAAACTAAATTAAAAGATGACATTAGTTTTGCAAGTTCTAATTTTTTTTGTTTTTTTGCTAAATAATAGGCATCCCATAAGTCATGATATAACACCAATATACTTTCAGATGGGTTAGATATTAAATTTACATCGGGTGGTGAGGTTACAGTTCTAAAATTGTAGAAAGCGTGGAGTCACCTTTTGTTGCCATTACACCCAAAGTGGTAGCACCTGATAATTTCTATTAGATGGGGATATGCCAAAATAATTGAAAATAATTTCTATTGGATAGGGATATGCCAAAATAATTGAAAATAATTTCTATTAGATAGGGATATGCCAAAATAACTGAAAATAATTTCTGTTAGATAGGGATATGCCAAAATAATTGAAAATAATTTCTATTAGATAGGGATATTCCAAAATAATTGAAAATAATTTCTGTTAGATAGGGATATTCCAAAATAATTGAAAATAATTTCTGTTAGATAGGGATATTCCAAAATAATTGAAAATAATTTCTATTAGATAGGGATATGCCAAACTAAATAAATGATAGCTAATTATTTGTATATGCAATTCTTGAAGCTACATGATTGTGAGCAAACAAATAATAATGAGCATTGTAATTATCATTTTACTACTTGCGTGTTTTTCATACTAGCCTTAGTTGGAGATTATGTGACAACATTTTCCTCAATTCTCCAGGACTCTTCTCAGTATTCTGGTAGATCTAAACAATGCCGTAGTTTGGATGATCTTCACTCGTCCTCTTATTTCCAAGTCGTTCAGTTCCTGTACTAACCCTTTGGTGATTGCACCAAGAGCACCAATTAGAATCAATATTACCGTTACTTTCACGTTCCACAGTTTTTTCAGTTCCTTAGCAAGGTCCAAGCACGTATCCCTCTTTTTGCTTTCTTTCAATTTTACTCTGTGATCTGCCGGGAAAGCAAACCCCACAATTTGGCAAGTTATTTTTTTTTTTGTTAACAGTCAGTAGATCTGGTTGTCTGGCCGAGATTATGTGACTTGTTATTATTATTATAATTATAACATTTGAGAGTTTTTCATATCAGCGTTAGCCGATAGTTTCTCACTGGAGTTTAAGTGACAGTAAGTCTACTCATGTCTACAAGACTCCTCAGTATCTTGGCCGATTTTTATAAATCTGTTTTTTTTTTTGTTGTTTTTTTTTTAATGGTTTCCACTCGTTCTCTTATTTCCAAGTCCCTGCACCAATCCTCTGGTGACTCAAGAGCACCAATTGCAATTGCTATCACCGTCACTTTTATGTTCCACAATTTTTTCAATACCTAAAAAAGGTTCAGGTACTTACACTTCTTTTCGCTTTCTTACTTTGTATTCAGCCGTGACAGCAAGGTTCACAATTCGGCAAGTTCTTTTTTTCATGTTGAATATTAATAGATCTGGTCGTCTGGCCGAGATTAAGTGATCCGTTTGTATTATTATTATTATTATTATTATTATTATTATTTTACTCCTTAGCGTTAGCTGATTGTCTTTCATTGGAGTTTGAGTGATAACAAGTCTCCTTAAGTTTCTCGGACTCTTCTCTGACAAATTAACCTATACGCATGTTCTTTCTTGAGTAAATAATCACCAGGCCTAGTCTTCTGGCTGGGATAAGAGAATTTTGTGCCTGTACCATTTGGTAGTATGGTCAAATTTCAATTTGCTGCACAATTCCAAGTGGAGTGGGTAGAGTGTTCGCCAATGGTCCGGGAGACCTGGGTTCAATCCCAGGTCACGTCATACCAAAGACTTTAAAAATGGTACTTGATACCTCTTTGCTTAGCACTCAGCGATATAAGGTACGTATCAAGGATAAAGTGGAGCAATCCAGTGAAAGGTGTAGCACCCTTCGCTACACCTCAGTGTAGTAGCTATTGAAAAGGGAGTCTTCTGGTCGCCCTCGACTATGGTCGCCCTCGACTATGGTCGCCAACTTATATTAGATAAGAATAATTACATGAATCTATATTATTAGTGTTTGATAGGAATACTTAAGCATGTAACCGTCTACACATCTTTATAAGAAAATGAATACTTGAAGTTATTATTGTTATGTTTTGACCTTTTGACCCGGCCAAAAATGCCATTCAAGGTGATGCACCGGAAGGAAGTGACACATTCTAATGGCACTTATGAGAGGAAATCGCGTGGGCGGAAATTGGCTGATGAAATGGGACGAGCAAGAAAAATTCCCATGGTACACTACAGAGTGATGCACCGGAAGAGAGTGACTTCTGAACTGCCTGACAGTAATTTCCGCTTGATGACGATTAAACATTCGATTTCAAAGATCGAGTGGGCGTCGAACGATTATATAATTCAGTTGAGTTCGACGAGCCAGTGGCAGTTGGCAGTTGCAGGGGCAGTTGGCAGTTGAGTTGAAGATCGGACGGTGTTATAGACGAAATGTGGTAGGGAAAGCCACATCAGGCCGAAGGGGCCTTTGGGCCCTGATGAGTGGGCCCTAGGCCTCCGGTTGAGCAGCCCTAGAGAACAAGAAAGACACAACGTGACGGTCATAACAGTGGGGTCAAGATATTACAGTTTATATTCGATCTCCAGCTCCCTCTCACATGCAACCCTTGAACAACCCTTTCGAACCCTTGCAATAAAGTGAGAGGTAAAATATTGTTAAAGAAGTCTTCCTGCGTCTTCCTTCATGCATCCTTATTTATTGCGTCAGTATGTATCCAGCATATATATGTATATTTCCGCATGAATCTGCATATGACCATACAACATAATAGCTAATTAGTTATTTGAAACTAAAAGAAGTTGACATGCAATAAAATCAACGAATGAAGCAAATAATCATATTATTATTATTGGTTTTGAAATAATTAAGAGCGCACTGGCCCCGAATTTTTGATTGACGATGTAAATAAATGTTCTGAAGTTTTGAATAATTTCTCCTGGAGCGTAAATAAATAGACTGAAAAGTGGTCAAAATATAAAGAAGCCAAACTGGAAAACGAAAAAGTAAGTGAGAACATAAAAAAGGAAAGGATTATTGAGAAAAAAAATAAAGAGGAAAATAAGAAACGGAAAAGTTTGTAGAAGAAATGATGGAATAATAGTAAACGTTTAGAAATCGTGGAAAGAATGACTTAAAAAGTAAGTAGATATTAGAAAGAAAGAAAGAAAGAAAGAAAGAAAGAATACAATAGTAAGAAAGAAAAAGAACAAGAAAGAAATAATAAATCTTAAGAAGGATGGGAGGTATACATCATCAGGAAAGAAAGAAAGACCACATTAGTAAGGAAGAAAAAGAACAAGTAAGAAACAATAAATCTTAAGAAGGATAGGAGGCATATATCGTAAAGAAAGAAAGAAAGAAAGAATAATTTAACGGAGGAAGACGATGGTTTCGAAAGAAAACAGTTCTCAAGCAATCATCAACAAAGAAAGGAAAAATAACAAAAAGGAATAAGAAACAGTCAGGAAATAATAATAATAGTAATAATAATAATAATAATAATAATAATAAGAAGAAGAAGAAGAAGAAGAAGAAGATAGCCTAAAAGACTAAGAGATAATGATTAATGTAAAATAAAATTGAAAAGATCTAAAAAACGAAAACAAAATCTTCAACCAACAAAGTTGTGTTAATGAGACCAAGCCGACTGCAAAATGGCGGCTGTGATCTTTTTGTAGCGTCATTCAGGCGCGAAAGTTAATTGGACCATAATTTTACGATCCGTTCCTGATCAACCTTTTTTTTTACCATAAACAAACAGCCAATTGCGACGTGACCGTTGTTTTCCCTATCAATACTTCTTCAGATTAACCTGACACCTATAAAATTAATATCATACAAAAAAATAAAAAAAATTAATAAATAGATGAACCAACACATATTAATAATGGTAATTACATCGTCATTTTTATTTATTTTCTCCTATAGGTTTTATCTAATAATTTCCTAAAGGATGTTAGTGAAATTGAATATTAATTTTCTATCTTGATACGTCTCAATATATATATATATATATATATTGATAGATAAATAGACAGAGCTTGGTTTGATGATCACATAAGCCAGAAACTGAGTGTCACCAAGCACCATGCCAATTCTAATCAAATCTCTTGTATCTTTTCAGACAATGTTATCAAAGAGAGACCGGGTTTTTCGGTGCTAAAAAGTTCCAAAATTCCTGATCTATGATTCTTCGACTTCACAGCTTACATATGTTTAGAAAAAATAGATAGATAAACAGATAGTCGAAATCAAGATAGAGATAGAAAGAAGATTAACAGTAATAAAGACAGATAGATATATCATAGAATATTAAAAATTGATTGATAGGAATTAAATAATATAAGCTTTAACATGGATAAATAGATAGATGGATAGATATAGATTTTGTTTTGAAAAAAAATTTGAACGCTAGTTGCTTCACAAGAATTAAAAACAGAGCGCTACCAGTGGAAGTGGAATTTTAGAAACTTTATCGTCTCTTCGTTTCATTTATAAACTTACACGCCCGCATGGAGGTCTAAAGAGAGAAACGTTTGAGGTTGACAAATATTTGTACAAATAAAATCATCCTTGGGAAGACCTTGTATTTTCTCATCTCTAAACACACACACACACACACACACACACACACACACACACACACACATATATATATATATATATATACATGTGTATGTGTATGTGCGTGTGTGTGTGTATTTGGGTTCTTATTTCTTCATTCATGGTGCATATTTCATTGAACTATATAGATATGTTTTTGTCAACATATTTTTCTATATGCATTTTCCAGTTGCCGAATTGATTTTACGTTGTCTGTAAATATGTGGACAAAACACGTCACAATTGTTCAATGAAATATATATATATATATATATATACGAGGTGCATACGATATGTTTCCAGACTTTTTTCGTATGGGCAATTTTATTGATAGTACATACGTGAAACTCTAGTCCCCTTCGAAATAATGTCCTCCGGTCGCAATGCACTTTTGTACCGTTCCAACAACTTCTCGAAGGAACCATTAAAGTCCTCTTGTGTGAGCGTGTCAATGATCTACGTCGCAACCTCTTTCATCTCCTCAATTGTCTCATAACGACAGCCTCTGAGCTTAGGGAATAAGCAAAAGTCACAGGGAACAAGGTCTGGACTATAGGGAGGGTGACGAAATGTCTTGATGCCCATCCTGGTCAAATATTCTGTGACAAGGATGGACTTGTGGACTGGTGTATTGTCCTGGTGGAAATGTCACTGACCCGATTTGAAGAGTGCTGACTTCTTCCGACGGAATCTCTTCCTGAACTCCCTTAAAACCTCAACATAGTAACCCTAACCCTAACCTTTTGGCCAATCAACTCTGGTCTATTGACTTCCTAACTCCTCACACACCTCTCATCATCCCTCACATACTCCCTGCCTTCCTTGAAGCTCTTATGACACTCAAAAACAGATTCTCGATTCTTGCAAGATGATCGAAAAGCAGTCTGAAGCATTCTATACGTTTCTGTGGCATTTTTCCCAAGTTTAAAACAGAATTTTATTGCATATCGTTCTTCTAAAGTGTCAGATTGCACTTTTGTAATTCACCAGCTGTGACAATCAGGCTTTAGTAGGGTGTATTCCAATTGCTGATGTAGCTGTTGATTTGAACCTGAAATCATAAAAATTAGTCAGTCACCTTATAAGATGTATATAAATAACATAGTGATTTTTTAAGAGTCTACGACAATTTTAAATGCCCATAGGAAAAAAGTCTGGAAACTTATCGTATGCTCCTCGTGTATATATATATATATATATATATATATATATATATATATATATGCATATATATATATATATATATATACTGACACAGTCATCGATGCATGGCGTTTGTCACTGCTGATGAATGAGAGATGCCACTTAATTATAGACCTTAAGACGTACTCCACTCCAGGTTAGAGAAGAACTGGGAGTAATGGTAATGAAGAGATGATTCCATACTTTGCAGATATCAAGAACACCAGTCTGACTATATGATTCAGTTTACACTCATATACTGGATACCCTTTTGGGGAGAGTGTTACCAGTCTTCAATGGATGTAGTCAGCGTATTCTAATCGTCACCGACTGAGTGGATATTATTTTATGAAGAAGATCTACATTTAAAGGTTCTATTTTTCTGAATCCTCCACTCTTTGCAGTTGAGCACGGAGGAAAGAGAGATTGATCTATTGACAAGTGTCCTTCACAGTTTGACTCAGTGTTTAACATTCGCTGCTGCTATTTAGTGCAATAAAGTTTCCCAACGGATGAATTATTTTGTCACTTATTCGTCGACTAATATAGACAAGGAATAGACTAATATAGACAAGGAATTTTTCCAAATATTTGGTGTTAAGACAGAGCACAAATTGAACTGAATTCATGTCTTTTCCAAAGCAGATACAAGATGAGCTAAAAAGTATCTAGGCAGATGTATTTTCCAGGCTAGAAATGAACAACGAAGGGAACGATAATTTTCTTCGAAATAATCTCTGCTCCGTTGCAAACTTTAGAATATGCTGGCTCTCATCAACCGAAAAAGACATCAACACGCGGCTAACGGAGGTATGGACTGCTATCTATAGACTATCGATCATATGGAGATCTCACCTGACCAATAAAATGAAACGCAGTTTCTCCCAGGCAGCGGTCGTACCGATACTGCTGTATGGATGCACTACATGGACGCTAACTAAACGGCTGGAGAAGAAGCTGAACGGCAATTACACAAGAATGCTGCGAGCATTATTGAACAAGTCCTGGCGGCAACACCCCTCAAGGCACCAACCATACGGCCACCTGCCTCCAATCATGAAAAATATCCAAGTTAGACGAACCAGACATGCAGGACACTGCTGGAAAAGCAGGGACGAGCTCAAGAGTGATGTACTCTTATGGACCCCCACATATGGCTGAGCAAAAGCAGTACGACCAGCACGAACATACATACAGCAGCTATGTGAGGATACGGGTGTAGCCCAGAAGACCTGCCAGAGGCGATGAACGATGGGGTCAGGGATATCCGTGCTAGCGGCACGACATGATGATGATGATGATGATGATTCTATGCAAAGAACTCAGAGATCTTCCCCAACGAAAATGTTTACCAGATACAACTCTAAACTGCATCTCGTCTTGTATCACCAGTCCTGGAGGATATCTGAGAAGTTCTCCTCTATTGCCAATACAACCAGATCCACTCTGATCAAGAATGTTTAGATCCCATCTACAGATCAAATAGATTTGTTTGAAAATCATTAGTATTAGCTAGGAATACTTGATACCGTATAGCTGTGAGTAAATTATTTGTATTTAGGACAGTTATTTAAAGCTATAATTATTTACTACTGTGTGCAAACAAATTATTATTGTAATATATTGACCCTCAACCGAGCCGTCAGTCAAGAGATGCACCTGTGTAAATAAGCGGAAGAACAGCGGAAGTTGGTGGACGTTAAGCAATAATATAACCAGGGCGCAGACAGCTTGAGTCAGTCGGAGAGAAGATGCCGAAGTGAGAGCCAGCTGTAGACAGAGGGCTTTGGGCCCTCAGTGACTCACGGTTGAGCAACCCAGCCAAGATGAGGAAGAAGTGCTGCTATGGTCGAGAGAAGAGGTTTGGGTCAATATAGCAGTCTGTCCATGTTTCCAACTCATCTCTCACACACAACCAACATCACCTTTTCGAGAATAAAATGTGAGGGATATATTTTTATAAAGAAATATATTAGTTCGTTATTTAAGTCGTCATTGTGTTTGATTATGTCTCTGCTTATATATGTATTATGAGAGTATACAACATTCTTATTAGATAGAAATAATTACTTTGAATCCTATTATTTGTATTAGATCGGAATACTTGAAACAATACAACTGTATACAAATGATTTGAATTAGATAAGAATGTTTGATATCATAGGTGTGTAAAACTCTTAAAAAGAACTCCACAAAAAAGGTAAATATAGACGTACTATGAAAACGATTACTTAACCTCAAGGCATAAAATAACGCAAGGCAAATCACAAATTGATTTGTCGTTAAGATCAATCAATCAAACTAATCTATTTGTCATTCAACACACTTATTCCAGTAAGTTTTCCGTTGGTCGAAGCGTCTTTGAAACTCCTTTTATGATAGGGTATGAAGCTACGTCCTCAAATGTTAACTTTACGAAAAGATTTTCAGTTTGGAAAACAATCTTGAATCAAATGAATTGTAGAGCTGCTGCATCAACAATAAATGAAGTGCCTTAGATGAGGACTATCCTTGTTATCTGGAGCGATTGATTTTAACGGCATGCCAACCAATCTAGGGTTATTTTCTGTCGAGACTTTAGGGAACTGAATACATTGAACTTTTATATCTACATTTATTTGCATTTTTTAAATAGTTTTTAATAGTTTTTTGTTTTACACAGGGTTATATGGTATCAATTATCCTTATCTAATACAAATAATTTGGAAATGAATCTGTTAGTTGGGACTCTAGAAGGTACTACCACTCCGGGTCAGAGTGGACTTGGAATAATGGCAATGTAGGCATTAAACCGTTGC
Source organism: Sepioteuthis lessoniana (assembly GCA_963585895.1). Lineage (NCBI taxonomy): Eukaryota > Metazoa > Mollusca > Cephalopoda > Myopsida > Loliginidae > Sepioteuthis > Sepioteuthis lessoniana. The sequence goes on from OY757915.1 coordinate 85,286,513, forward strand.
CACCAGATGAAGGTCAATGTAATACTTATAGCACTGTTTTTAATGGGAGTCAAACCCCTCTACAGGGGTGGGGGCAGTGGGTATAGTTCTAAGCCCTGCTGAAAGGGCTGTGTAATAATTCATAATTATTGATTGTTTTCAAACGTGTTCTAGGTCACCAATTATCAGTTCATTGCTTTCTACCTTTTTATTTCATTCTAATTTTTGTATTCATTTATCTATACAGTAAGAATTATCTATCTATCTATCTATCTTAAAAATTACGTGATAATCGAGTGTGCGAGAAATGTTTTATTAGACAAACAACATTTATTCCACTAACACTCAACGTAAAAAAAATGACCCTGTATCGCATCCTACTCATAATGAATGGTTAATTATACACACGCCCCCCACATATATTCATATATGTCTCTCTCTCTCTTTCTCTCTCTCTCTCTATATATATAAATATATATTTAAAACTAACACGCAGTCACATTAGGATTATGATATTATATTATCCTAATGTGACCGATTGTCTTTTTTTTTTTCAATTCTTTGTTCTATGGATTTTATTTACATTGTGAGCTCTTTACCAGAAATATTTAGATTAATATTCTATTTTTGATTTTTAAAAAAAATTTCCTGATTGGATTTTTCCCTATTCCGGATTTACTGGACTGAATTATATATATATATATATATATATATATATATATTTGGATAGATTTTATATTGATGCATATCCTAATTATCGAAAATACTTATGTATGTCTATTACGGGCAGCCGTTTTTCTTTAATGAGTGCATGATTTAAAAGACCAGACAATAAACAATGGCGAAGCCCACGCGGTGTAGTAGCTAACGTTATGGACTGCAACATCTTAGCAAACGATTTTGAGCTTCACTTGTGCTACCGCATTTAATTTTGGACATATAACCAAAAGAAGGCAGGGACAGCTATCAATAGGCTATCGATCATATGGAAATCAGACCTAACCGTTAAAATGAAACGCAGTTTCTTCCAGGCAGCGGTCGTGTCGATACTGCTGTATGGATGCACTACATGGACGCTAACTAAACGGCTGGAGAAGAAGCTAGACGGCAATTACACAAGAATGCTGCGAGCAATATTGAACAAGTCCTGGCGGCAACACCCCACAAGACACCAACTATACGGCCACCTGCCTCCCATCACGAAAACTATCCAAGTTAGACGAACCAGTCATGCAGGACACTGCTGGAGAAGCAGGGACGAGCTCATAAGCGATGTATTCATATAGAACCCCATATATGGCCGGGAAAAAGCAGGACGACCAGCACGAAAACATTCAGCAGCTATGTGAGGATACGGGATGTAGCCCTGAAGACCTGCCAGAGGCGATGAACGATAGAGAAAAGTGGCGTGAGAGGGTCAGGGATATCCGTGCTAGCGGCATAATGATGATGATGATGATGGTTTGAATAGGGTCACAACTGTCCTTTTACAAGGATAGCTTTAAATTAAGTACGTGTTGTATACCAAACCAGCATAATGAAGAGATGAATAGGCATTGATGAATAATTACCATAACACTTTTCTTCATAAAAATAAAACTTTCACACTTTATTTCTCGAAAGGTGTGGTAGCTGAAGTATATGTGAGAGAGACATGGAGACGGAGGGAGACGAAGACAGACCACCATATAGACCCATAACTTCTTTTTCTTCTATCGACTATTCCACGCGGTATTATATTCAGGGCCTTACATCTTTGCCTTCTCGGTTTCCCGGTTAGGGGCCACTGTGGGCCGTTGCCCACCGGGCGCCTGGTAGCCAGTCTCCTTGACAAACCGTATCTAGACCCAAGACTCTAGATAAAATACTGACCCTTGCAAGTCTCTCCGTATCAGCTGTGCACTGTGTATATATAATTTCAAAACACCAACGTTTCTGGTTGTCACCCACGTGACGTACTTCCGCTTATTTTAGCAGGTGCGTTCTGCAATCGCATAGTTTACACTGCTGGAAGATCCAGCTCTGTCAAAGGTCAATATGCAATGCACGTAGGTTGATATGCCATCAGAAGAAGAAGAAGAAGAAGAAGAAGAAGAAGAAGAAGAAGAAGAAGGCCTTTTTAAAAAGTTTTTCTTATTTGCAAACAAGGGAACGTATATCTGAATCGTCAAAAAAAAAAAAAAAATTCAAACTTTCGAACACTTTTGTTTGTGTCTCCAGCCATTGTACCAAGAATGGTACTGTTTGTTTTTATGAAATTGAAACTAGATTAATTTTCATTGTCTCAAGCCAAATTAAAAATGATGCAAACCGACATCTTTATGTATTTGATTTAAAGGATTTTCCAATGGCTTACTGAAGTATTAGTCGACATCGTACAACTGTCACTTTTATAAAAAGAATAGAATTAGCTCTTATTGTAGTATATTATGTCAAGTGGCAGGTTGAGAAGAGAAATTCAAATTGTTGAATTCATATATATATATATATATATACGTCATTAAATTTAGTTATTTTGTTCCACATAGCCTAAAATACATGTCATACATACGTGTCTAGTCACAAGTAATCTTTGGCAAGTCGGACCACCCGTTATACTATCGAGGCCCCACACACTCGCTTTCTCTCTCTCCCCACCTCTCTCTCTCTCTCTTTTACATACGCTCACACAAATATATATATATATATATATATTTGACATATAGAGATATATACTCCCTTACCCCCGTAGGGTTGAGTTCTCCGGTGAATGAAGTAATCGCGCAGCCATTAGCGTTTATGGCAAGTCTCTTCATATATGAATTGAGGTCTCGGTAGCCGTTAAACGGATGTATGTCAACAATAGTAATTGTGATTCATAACCGTTTAAAATTTACTTCGCTGCTACTGGCTTCTCGTGGCTGAAGGGTGAGAGGCTTGGATTGGCGTTTGAGTCAACCTGGTTTCGATCCCAGCTACGAGAAGCTAATATGTCTAGCCACACTGATGAGTTCTGATAGAACGAAACACATCTGTCTGTGGATGACTATATATATAAATGGACAGCAGCTTTTGTTAATGTTTGTTTGGTTTAAAAGAATAGACAAGGATGCAAATCGGACCATAAAATGGTCTTTACTTTTTTTACGAATAAAGGAACGCAAATACCGATCAAATAAAAGAAGAAATAGTTTTTAAAAAGTCAGACTTCCGATGGCTTTCGCCTTTATCTCCAACCATAGTACCAAGAATCCTACAGTTTTTCTAAGAATTTAGATAAGGTTAATTGACTCAAATCACATAAGAAATGATGTGAACTGGCTTTAAAAAAAAAAAAAAAAAAAAAAAAAAGAAAGGAGAATGAATTTCACAATGGCCATGGAAGCATCAGTTACCATCTTGAACGTGGATGGTATTAATCAGTGTGGCACCATCTTATGGTAGTGAGAGAAAGAGTGAGTTTCTAATTGTTAACTACATACAAAACACCTTACACACAAATATATATATATATATATATATATATATATTTACATTCATATTTTTAGTAAATGTATAAGGCGTGATATAATTGCTATTTACGTAAAAGTGGACGTAGTGACCCGAGTTCAAATCCTGGATGAGAATATTTTCATTTCACACAACACCAAAGCTCTTTGGAAAAGTCTCCGTCCAACAATTCTCACTCCGCTCAACAATGACTCAATTGTGAGACAAATTGGATTTTTTGATCTTGATATGACAACTAGTCTCGTAAAAGAAAAAACTCTGAATTCAAACCTGTTAAAGTACGCTTAAAAATTGACCTTGGTTCACATCAGGCGCATGGTAAATGTATATATGAATTTACATATGAATCTCTCTCTTTCTATATATATATATATATATATATATACACCACATGGAAGCTGAAGAAGCGTATGCAGAAAAAAGCTCGACAGGAACCGCACAAAAACTCTACGAGCTATACTGAACAAATTCAGGAAGCAACATCCCACAAAACAACAGTTGTACGGCCACCTAACTCTCACCCCTACAGCTATGCAAATAAGATGAACAAACTATGTAGGACATTGTAGGAGAAGTAAGGACGAACTCATAAGTGACGTTCTCCTATGGACCCCTTGACACAGACGAGCAAGTGTTGGACGAGTAACTACGACTTATCTACAACAACTCTTTATGGACACAGAGTGTAGTTTAGAAGACCAGACGGATGCGATGGATGCTAAAGATGAATGACGAGAGATAGTCAGGGAAATCCAAGTTAGCAGCACGACTTGATGATATATATATAAATATATATAGTTTGAATTAAAATACGACTGGTGAATAAGAAAAAAGACAATTTTCAAAAATCAGGTTTACATGGTTAAATTAAATTATTTAAATTCTGATGTCATCAGGTGTGATGTCTTCAGAATACAAATTACTATTTAATGGGAGGAAAGCGTAATTTATGTAAAGCGTCTGAATATTTAATTCTAACATTTCACTGTGTCGCTATGGAAGGGCATAATTTAGTCAGTTATATTTATTTTTTGGACTTTATCTCAATTAGTATTTTGCGTATTATGGGTATTGATTTGATCAAGAAATGCGGACATATGGGTTACACCACGTTTAATCCAATGATGCTTCATCGTAACATTTTGGGTGACAGTTTTGAAGAAATAAATCCCCTTTGGGATTAAAAAAAAGTACATTTGTTATGAAGACGCTGTATAAAATGTCCTTTGATCCAACAGTCATTTGTTGCCCAGTCAGTTGGGGCTGTAGAATACACTGACTGCACCTCTGCAGAGGGTAAGACTCCCCCAACGAGTGTCCTGGATATGACACTAAACAATCTGATGGTGAGGTTCCAGCAATGTTGGGGCTTTGGGGAATGCGGAGTACCCCTTTACTGCCATCGCTCCCAGGTCCACTCTGGCCCGGAGTGGTAGCACCTGATAGGGCCCTATCTATGGGTTAAATAGAACTGATATACTTATGCTAAACTGAATATCTTGAAATGGAATTGTTTTTGACAATTGAAACGTGCTTACATTTTGAACTGCATGCTTATGATAAACTGAATTATTTCAAATAGAACTGTTTTTGACATTGAAACTGTATTTACACTAAACTGAATTGTTTCATTAGAACTGTTCTGACATGTAACTCTGCATAAACAAAATCTGTACTTTTACTAAACTGAATTAGAATTGCTTGACTAAACTGAATAGCTCGAAAGAGAAATGACTTTTACAATATAACTGTACTTACATTTAAACTGCGTGCTTATGCTAAACTGAATTGTTTTAAATTGAACTATTTTTGACATTGAAACTGTACTTATACTAAACTGAATTGTTATATGTAATTGCTTGAATAGTTTGAAATAGAAATGTTTTTGAAAAACTGTGTACTCATGCTAAACTGAATTGTTTTAAATTGAACTATTTTTGACATTGAAACTGTACTTATACTAAACTGAATTGTTATATGTAATTGCTTGAATAGTTTGAAATAGAAATGTTTTTGAAAAACTGTGTACTCATGCTAAACTGAATTGTTTTAAATTGAACTATTTTTGACATTGAAACTGTACTTATACTAAACTGAATTGTTATATGTAATTGCTTGAATAGTTTGAAATAGAAATGTTTTTGAAAAACTGTGTACTCATGCTAAACTGAATTGTTTTGAATTGAACTATTTTTGACATTGAAACTGTACTTATACTAAACTGAATTGTTATATGTAATTGCTTGAATAGTTTGAAATAGAAATGTTTTTGACAAACTGTGTACTTATGCTAAACTGAATTGTTTTAAATAGAACTGATTGTTTGCAAAAAAATGGATTTGGCGTTAAATAACCTACAAAGGTTGATATGCCATAAAACCCAACAAACCAAACCAAACCAAACCAAACCAAACAGTCATTTGTATCCAATTTTCGTCCTTTTTGTATCCGCTTTAAAGTGGAATCGTTTTTCTAGTATATAATATGCATTCTCATGATAGTCTTTTGACGAAAACACATACCCACGCACACCCCCATATATATATATATATATATATATATATATATATATATAAGGTTAGCAACTGTAGTATAAGGGCGACTGGAAGGTCCCCTTTTCAATTGTTACGATACCGAAGTTTAGGGAAGGGGTCAATTCCTTTCCCTGGAGTGCTCCACTTTACCTTTGAGACGTACTTTATAACTCTGTGTGTTAAGCAAGGAGGTATCAAGTACCATTTTTTGAGTCTTTAGTATGACCCGACCTGAGATTAAACCACGGTCTCCCGGACCATTGGTGAACACTCTACTCACTTGACTATTATAGATTTATTTCAGCTGGTTGCTTCATATGAAAAACGAACCTCTTCAGATAGCCATCACGTAATGGAGAGAAAAAAATCTTTGAATATTCTTTAAATGGACACTTACTCGTTTATAGAAAGAAAGAAAGAAAGAAATAGACTGGAAACAAAACGATATGGGCTCAAAGTTAGAGTCCAAACAGGATAAAATGTCAATATCTGGTGTCAAGTATTCTTATGTATAAAGCACATTTTAACAAGACTCAAAGAATCTTCAGCAACTGAAATTTTATTCTAAATTTAACCTATTTTATTTTTAGAAAAAAAACTGTCTATTTATTTATTCATTCATTAAGGAAAATGTGGCGATAAATACTATTACACACACACACACACACACACACACACACACACACACACACACACATATATATATATATATAAATATAAATATATATATATCATCTTCAGTACCGGATATTGGCATGATGGTTAGAATGTTCGCTAATAACCCAGGAGTTCTGGGTTCAATCCCAGGTCAAGTCATACCAAAGATTTAAAAAATGTTACTTGATGCTTCCTTGTTTAACACTCAGTATTATAAGGTACGGATCAACGGTAAAGTGGAACAATCCCAGGAAAGGAATAATGACCTCCCCTACACCTTGGTGTAGTAGCTATTGAAAAAGGAACCTTCGGGTCACCCACGACTAGGGTCGCCAACTTTACCAACTTATATCATCATTATCATCATTAAGAGAAGATGATGGCACGGATTTCTTTGTCTCTCTCTTTCTATCAGTTCTTGTTGTCCATCACGTTTCTCAGGTCCTCTGGAGGTCATCTAGTGTCCATACAGAGCTGATCAATGTAAGTCTTTGCTGATCGGCTAACATTGGTGTGTGCCTGTGTGGTTGTCCACAGAATAACTTTGTTTATAAGTTTGTCCCTGTTTCTCCAGAAGTTTCCAGTGTGTCATGCTTCTTTTTTTTTTATCCGTAATATTCTCTTTGGGGTAAATATTACAGATAAGAAAACTTATATCGGGTTGACTTCCACGAAATGGAAGGGGAGGTATTCTAACCACAAATTTACCTTCTCCCACGAACACCTAAAACACCAGAATACGGCACTATCGAAGCAATTCTGGTGTTTAAAAAACAAAGGGTTAACCCCTGAGATTGAATGGTCTATTTTGAAAACATCAAATTCTCCAAATAGTTTTGACGGTAGATGCAATTTGTGCTTAGACGAGAAAATACATATATTGACATATAAATTGCTTGATAAGTTATTAAATAAGAGAAGTGAATTAATAGCTAGATGTAGACATAGGACAAAATTTAAACTATAGACTATAAATTTTTTAAAAACATAGAAATAAATAGTGAAACCAGACAAAAAAACATATCCTATATACACACATGGAAAAAATAGGTAGCTAAATAAATAGTATCGAAATTAATATAAGCATTAATATTTCCCTTAAAAGTTAATTATCGAACTTAACAAGGAAAGAAAATAGATAAAATAAAATAAATAAAAAAGTTAAATTACCGTAATTATAACTGACGGAAGAATTTTGAAAATAAAATAAATAGGTAAATAAAAAAAACGGAAATTCAATAAAACGAGGAGGTAACTCTTTAACTCTCTTCCTCCCCACCCCGTGTCTATTCTGTTTTATTTATCCATTAGATCTGAAGAAGTCCTGTTATATTTTTCTTCATGTTTTTGGTTCACACCAGAAACGAAAAACAGGATGGAAATAAATTTATAATCCTAAAATAACCGGTCTTTGGTTTTTTCTTTAAAGAAATATTGCTCTGTAAAAAATTACATTGAGCTCTCCACCAGGAAAATTTAAATGTTCACCTCCGGAATGATTTTCTTGTCCTGAAGGAATTACTCCCAACTCTGGTTTAACTGGACCGAATGATACTATATATATATATATATCACTAGATGGCGACACAGACTACTTCGACATTGTAGCAGGTGTACTGCAAGGAGACACATTAGCCCCACACCTTTTTATCATCTGTCTAGACTACGTGCTTAGAACATATATTGATAAAATGAAAGAAAACGGTTTCAATCTAACAAAGGAAAGAAGCAGAAGGTACTTCGCAAAAACAATTACGGACGCGGACTACGCCGATGACATAGCGCTTCTGGCAAATGTACCCACCTAAGCCGAAATCCTGCTACATAGTCTAGAACGAGCAGAAGCAGGCATCGGCCTCCATGTCAATACACACAAAACGGAATATATGTGCTTTAATCAAAGAAGTGACATCTCTACACTCAACGGTAACTCACTGAAATTAGTCGATAAGTTCACCTACCAAGGAAGTAGTGTCTCATCAACCGAGACAGACATCAACCCACGACTAGCAAAGGTATTGACAGCTATCAATAGGCTATCGGTCATATGAAAGTCAAACCTGACCGACAAAATAAAACGCAGTTTCTTCCAAGCAGCGGTCATGTCGATAGTGCTATATGGATGCACTACATGGACGCTAACTAAACGTATGGAGGAAAAACTTGATGGCAACTACACATCACGAGAACTATCAAAATTAGACGAAACAGACATGCGGGACACTACTGGAGAAGTTGGGACGAACTCATAATTGACGTACTCCTGTGGACCTCTTCACATGGACGAGCAAAGGCAGAACAACCAGCTAGAACCTATATACAACAGCTCCCGATATAGGATGTAGCCCTGAAGACCTGCCGGAAGCGATGGATGATCGAGAGGGGTGGCGAGAAAGGATCAGGGATATCTGTGCTGATGGCGTAACAGGATGATGATGATATATATATAGGTTAGTTCCTGACTCACAAAATAATTTTTGTCACAATTTTTCTCAATTTAGTATTGAGCACTTTTTTGCACTTGTTGCTTAGCAGGAATTACGGTGTTTTTTTTTTTCTTTTGATCAATCAATTGCGTATCTGTTGATTTTTTTCAATTGGTTTCACAAAGTTGGCCTTTTCTTTTTTTTTCCAATATATATATATATTTCCCTTAGATAGTGATTCCTTTTATATTGTTATCTTCGAATTACTTGCGTTTTTTTTTCCCTTACTGTAAGTGCTATGGGGGGTGTCCTCGTGGTGTAATGGTTAAAGCGATGGACTGCGGAATCGTAGTACGCGAGTTCGTACTCCAGTCGCGCTATTACATTCACTTTCGGGCAAATACCCTTGGGAAAGGTATGAACCCCCTTATCCTCCCAGCTATGGGTTAAATAGTACCACTACTGTTCTTCTAGGAGAATGGCTTTGGCATTAAATAACCTAAAAAGAGTTGATATGCCATTAAACAAAGAAACTAAACCATTAATAAGTTATTTAATTATACACACACACACACACACATATATATATATATATATATATATATATATTAAATGACCGTATAGTCATTTTAGAAATTATCTCTAAGAGACCCATAGATATATTTGGTTTGGTTTGTTGGGTTTTACGGCATATCAACCTTTGTAGGTTATTTAACGCCAAATCCCTTTTTATGTAAATAATCTGTTCTATTTATAACAATTCAGTTTAGCATAAGTACACATTTTAATTGTCAAGAACATTTCTATTTCAAACTATTCAAGCAGTTATATGTAACAATTCGGTTAAGTGTAAATACAGTTTTAATGTCGAAAAACAGTTCTATTACAAATAATTCAATTAAGCATAAGCACGCAGTTTAAATGTAAGTTCGGTTTAATTGTCAAAAACATTTCTATTTCAAGCTATTCAGTTTTACTCAAACAATTCATTTTAGCATAAGTATGCTGTTAATTCTATTTAACCCATAGATAGGACCCTTATCAGGTGCTACCACTCTGGGCCAGAGTGGACCTGGGAGCGATGGCAATGAAGGGGTACTCCGCATTCCCCAAAGCTCCAACACTGCTGGAACCTCACCATCAGATTGTTTTGTGTCATTATCAGGACACTCATTAGGTGGGGGGGGATCTTACCCCTCTGCAGAGGTGCAGTCAGTGTATTCTACAGCCCCAGCCAACTGGGCAACCCATAGATAGAATCGTAACAGGTACTAACACTGCTGGTCAGACTGGGTGTAAGAATAATGTTACTAAATTAGTTTCGCACAAATTTACAGTGCTCCATTTCTGAACTCTCAACATCAAATACAACTTAATTGGACTATATGATAATGTAACAATAACTGATAGTCTGGTTGAAGTCTATTTAAACACAGCTATCAATTTAGTAAGCATAATGTTCACATAGAAATGAGATCGGGTATATATTATTTGGTTGTCGGTATAGCCATCCCGATTATAACCGAAAGCAGCGTGTGAACTGCCTAGTTACCGATGCAGATACAGTAGAAGCGTGGTTGAGTTAAACGCTTCGTTGAGGATGTACTGAAGAGGAAATCTGAAGTATTGATCGGGCGAGCTTGCATCTGTCAACATGGTTGTCAAGCTGAAATTTTCTCTTGCATAAAAAAATATAAAACAGGAAAAAAGAAAAACAGAAGATAGAAATATAATAGAATAAAATAAAGCAAATAAATAAATAAACGATGCATTCAAATCTAACTTGATAGGAAGTCAATTTAAGCACCTTACTTTCTCTCTGTCAACGTTTTCCTGTGTTTCTTTCTTTCTTTCTTTCTTTCTTTCTTTCTTTCGTATTGTCCCCAGACATATAAAGCATTTGCTCATCTTTCGGATGGTTTATAATTCCTTCTCGTGTGTGAGGTCGGTATATCAAATAAAAATTGATATAAAAACGTACTTAAGTGGTATCTATCTATCTATCTATCTAATTCCATTAAGATCTATCTATCTATCTATCTATCTATCTATCTACGGTTGTTCAAATCTATCTATCTATCAAATTCCATTAAGTTCCATCGGTGTATGTATGTATGTATGTATGTATGTATCTATCTATCTATCTAATTCCATTAAGTTCTATCTGTTTTAGGAGGTGCCCGTGATGTAATGGTTATCGTCGTAGGAAACGGACACGGTGACACGAGTTCAAATCCTGGACGAGAATGATTGCATTTCACATAGCACTAATACCCTTGGGAAAGGTATGAATCCAATTATTCTCCCCCCAGCTATAGATAAATAGTAGGACAGACTAGGTTCTTCAGCCTTGGTGAGGCAACTAGTCTAGGAGAAGGAAAACTCTGAATTCAAACCTGTTAAGCTCCGCTTAAAAATTGACCTTGTGTCATATCCTGCCCGAGCGGAGGGGTTGGTAAATATGATTAAGTTCTATCTATCTATCTGTCTATCTATCTATCTAATTCCGTTTACATTTATCTGTTTATTGAGTCTGAGTACTGTATATGCAAACATTATCTATTAATCTCTGAATATACTGATTTTTATCATTTACTGCCATCCAACGATATTACGTATATGTTTAGTGTCCTGGATATAACAGTAAGCGGAATCCAGTGGTGAGGCTCCAGTTCTTGAACTCTGTAGGGTATGGAATCATCCTTTCGGTACCATTACTTTCAGGTCCTCAATGAGTCGGAGTGTCAGTACCTATTTGGATCTCATCTTTGGGTCAAATAGATCTCTTCACAATTATGAAGATTAGATAACTTGAAACCATAGGAAATTATTTGTATTAATAAAGTTACTTGAATCTACACATAATTATAATCACTAGTAAGTAAAGTAAAGTTGGCGAACGTAGTTGAGAGTGACCAGAAGGCTCCCTTTTCAATAGCTACTACACCGAAGTATAAGGGAGCGCTACTCCTTTCCCTGGATTGCTCCACTTTACCATTGATACGTACCTTATATTGCTGAATGTTAAGCAAGGAGGTATCAAGTACCATTTTAAAAGTATTTGGTATGACGCAATATGGGATTGAACCCAGGTCTACCGGACCATTGGCGAACACTCTACCCAGTTACTTGAAATGGTACAATTGCCCCAACTATGCTGTTTCTACACGAGGGTGACTTTGGTATTAAATAACCTACGAATGTTGAAATGCCATTAAACGAAGAAATCAATCGTATAATTATATGCCCCCACCAAAAAAAAAAGAAAGAAAAAAGAAAAAAAAAGAGTGTGTGGTATAGAATAAATTAGCTAGTATTGAAACACCAATCAACCAACCATGCGTATGAAAAATGATAGGGCATAAGTAATAGGGTATACAAGCTAAGAGAAATTTAGATGTAGTTTCTAATTTGCATTATTATCAGCAATCCTATTTCTTGTTTTCCTTGTGGTGATTTCAAACTAATCAATGGAAGATTTGATATTTGTGAGTATATCATTCGCCTTTGTAAATCTGTAAACTGATAAGTAAAATCAAATTTACAGTAATCGTCTTCCGCAATTAAATGATAAGACACTTTCCGATGAAACATGGAGTATATATAGAGAAAGAAGTAAGTTGGCGACCGTTGTCGAGGGCGACCAGAAGGCTCCCTTTTCAATAGCTACTACACCGAGGTGTAAGAGAGGGCGCTACTCCTTTCCCTGGATTGTTCCACTTTACTCTTGATACGTTCTTTATATCGCTGTGTGTTAAACAAGGAGGTATCAAGTACCATTTTAAAAGTCTTTGGTATGACGCGACCTGGGATTGAACCTAGGTAAGAAAATAGTGAGAAATACAGTGTGCAACGATCAAAATCAGCGATCGCTGCTGATTTAATGGAAGAGAATCTCAACCAATAGTATTTCTTTTAAAAATTTTTACCCGCGGTCAATATATATATATATATATATATAGGGGGGTGTAAATACATGCATGCACGAAAACACAAACATAAACATATTTATATGTATTTATTCATCTGTGTCAGTAAAATCTGTCTTATTTTATCCAAGTTATTGAAATACGATGTTAACATACGTAATTCAATAACGCAAATATGATTTAGAAAAATTTAGTGGTATGAACTTTTTGGAATTTGGTAAATTTTCTTTAGAAATTTATGCTCGAGGGTTAATTGGAAATATAAACATTTGAAAAAATCTAGTTAAAGTTTCGGATGTAAGTTAATTTAAACTTTAATTACAGTTAATTACCTTTATTTCAGCTTGCAAGTGCTATTTGCTTCAGACAGACACACATACAGAGAGAGAGAGAGAGAGAGAGAGAGAGAGAAAGAGAGAGAGAGAGAGACAAACACACACACACACACACACACACACACACATATATATATATATATATATATATATATATATATATATATATATCGTCATCATTGTTGCATTGAAGGCACGGAGTTCCCTGATTCTCTGCCGAAATCCATTCCAATCATCCATCGCTCCTTATAGGTCTTCTAAACTGTATCCAGTGTCCGCACCGATACGACCCTTACTTGTTAGCCAACACAAGCACGTCAATGTGAAGGAGTCCATAAAAGAACATTACTGATCACATCGTTTTTACTCCTCCATCTGAGCCCCGCATGACTTGTTTGTCTTGGATTGTTTGTGAGATGAGAGGTAAGTGGCCGTACAGCTGCTGTTTCGAAGGATGTTGCTTCCAGGATTTGTTCAAAACAACACGTAGCATTCTTATATAGTTACTATCTAGCTTTTTCTCCATTCGTTTCGTAAGAGTTGGTGCATCCATACTGTAGTATTGACACAGCCAGAGCTTGGAAGAAAACCTGTTCCTGTTTTATTTGGCAGATTCAACTTAATGGTTAACATGTCAATAGCTGTCTACACATACACTAGGAATATACTGACATCGTTTTCAGTTGATTGAGATATTGATATATATCTGAACTAGTCTGCAAAGATCGGTCTTTCGTTTTAAAGTGGAGATAGTTCTGTTTTGTTTAAAACACATAACTTTAGTTTTATTTGCGTTCATGTAGAGAGCGATACCTCCAGCTGCCAGCTCCAGGTTAAAAACCATTACTAGTGAGTTCGAGTCTCACAGAGTGCCTAATACATCAGGCCCCGGCCTTGTAGCACAACTAAGCAAAACTAAGTGAATGATTATATTAATTGTGTCGTCTGTATCTGTTTTAGTTTCTGCTGGATATCGTCGGCTACAAACCATTTTTGGTGAGTGAAACCATTTCCTTTTATTAGATCTATTGACGTTCGAAATACGTAAGAATCTAGGCAAATTATAAACTTGATGGTGCTAACTTTGCTTCTTGCAAGACTTCAGTGACAATGTTGAAGAGAGTCTATGTCTCCATTCGGTGAGAGAACCATTGCTTTCGTGTTTTTGCCTAACAACGTTATAGCGGTAACACTTTCTTTCGGAAGAGCATAGGCAAGTAATATTTTTTCCTCTGTGTGTTGAATTAAATGCCTTGGTGAAATCTATTAACAATAGTGTTGCCTTGAGATTTTGCACGTACTCTTTCGGGGATTCAATGGATTCTTTAAATCTCCGAGTTGGTGGATCGATTCCTCCAAAACCCGTTTTGATTTTTCCTAAATTTTTTCTTGATTTCATGACTGACATGATTAAAAAGCAGGGCATTGTAAACCTTATCAGTTATAAAGTTTTGTTCATTCTTTTATTATCGTGTTTTGTTTATGCATGGCATTGCATAATCGAAGTGTATTGTCAAATTTTCTGGTCTTGCGTATTTCAAGAGGTAACACATTTAGGTCTGAAGTTTTTTCTGTTTTATTTGCTTTCAGTTCTGAGTGAAGTTCTTCCACCGTAAACTGACCTTGTTTCATGTCTACTCAGCAATTGATAATTTTTTGGTCGGTTTATCAGTTATTTCAGGATGGTTTCCTAGTAGGTTTTTAAATGATCTTTCCACTTCTGTGGTCTTTCTTCTTTCCTAAGAAATTTTAATTTGCCTCTCGAGTTGTTTTTCCTTGCATTAACTTTATTTACTGCCTTCCATACTTACTGTGACCTTTTTATCATCAACCGAATTTCTGATTTTATCGATTTAGCCTTGAATATATTCTAGTTGTTCTATTTTATGTTTTAATTCGTTCTCTTTTGGCTTTCTTAAGTTTTTACATATTGGTTTCTTTTATCAAGTAGGGATGATTTTAATTGTTATCTCGTTTTTCCGTAACCGCTGTTGACTTCCAAGTAACCTCCTGGTTTGTTTGGTAAGTACTTGGCTGCCTCTTCAGTATGTGTGGTAACAAAGTTTTCATATTTGTCATTCGGAGTATGTGTTTCAGTTATTTCCGGAAGAGTATCAAACTTATTTCATACAGTTACCGTATATTGATTGCAATTGAGGACAGTCATATCCTGAATTTTTATCTATTTGTTTCTTATTTCTGCGTAGACACAGGCGAATCTTTCCTAAGATGATTCTACGATTGGATGATACTCCTTTTAAAAGAGGAACATGACACACAGTTCAAAGCGCTATCTTTCTAATTCTCATTTATGAATATATACTCTATCTGTGCTTTTAGATTTATTTGGGTTGGTGTAGGTCCATAACTTTCCTTCTCGTTTTTAGTATTTAATGTTTAGGCATATAACACAGTTCTCGAATGAAAAATCTGCTCTATTTTCACTATTTCTCTTTAGTGAGTTGTGTGAACAGAATTTACTATTTTCGTTTTTGCCTGTTTGAATATTCATGCTTTCACGAACGATTAGAACATTGTGTTTGGGAGTACGTCAGGCGTGGAAAGATAGCTCGTTGTAAAAGGTGGTTATATTCGTTTCATTACTGGCACTAGTGGGACTGAAGCAAAAGCCGATTGTTGTTTAGGGGATGCAACTTAATGTTGCGCTCATTATTCTCAGTTGGACACTTTCTATGCGTTTTAGTGATTTTAAGACACAAGAACGGAGAAGCATTACTAATCCTGCTATGGCAGAATTGACTACTTTCCATGCAAAAGCCGGGACAACTGTATTTTTATTGCTGTTATTATGGTATTTCAATTCTAATTGGCTTAGTTAATGTCTATGTTCTTGCACGCATATAATATCTATTTATGGTCGATTTGAAACTAAAAAAGGACACACAATATCAGATATGGACAATGACTCAAACGGTTCACGGTATGCCTACACAGTAACGATACCCCCTCGCCCCCCCCGTTACATCAACTTCTTCAAAACATTTCAATCTTGGCCGGTGATCATCAAGTGGTTCCGATAGGGGTATCACACATTTCCTTACGGCACAAGAAATACGATCAACGGAGTGGGAGGAAAGAACAAAGAACAAACGAGGGCTTGGGTTAACTCATGTGCAAGAAGGGTGATTCTGTGACACTGTGCATTCCTTTGTGCATCTGTAGACTAACGCTAGCGTGGATTTCTAGCGAAATTTCTTCAAAGCTACTAAGAATGCCAACTCATCTTGACTGGTCTTCCCTCACTGTTGCTGGACTCTATCTCATGCCGACTGGTCTCTTCTGCCGTCCGGTGTCGACTCGCAACTCGCGTCAACCTTCGCCAACTCACTTCTCTGGGTTCCTTTGTCCAACTCTACTCGCGTCCCCTTGCCTACTTCCGGTCGCGTCACCCCCTTCATAGTGTCACAGCACGATCATCAAATGGAATTCAGTTACCTTTTGTCTGCCTTTTTATTTTTATATTGTTTACATTATTACACCAATGAGAAATGGTGTATCAGAAGAAAAGAAAAAAAGTAAGGAAAAAGGACGAAAATAGAATAATTTCTTTCCTCCTTCTTTTACTTTCTCTCTCTTCGTTCTTTCTCTGTCTATATATATATAATTGTCCATCAAAACCATTTTTGCCGAGAATTATATGGCTTATTTTGGTGGTGAGCGGCACTACACATATCTATTTACGTGTTGATACTTTGACACACGGTCTGTTTTCTGAGTTAAGTAAAATAACTGGCATTCTAGCACTCCAAGATGCATAGTCTTTTTCTCAATGGATACCCAGTAACATTCTTTACCGGCCCATTCAGTTGGAGCTGTATTACACCGACTGCATCTCTGTCGAGGATTAATACCCACCCACTAACGAGCGTCTTGATAGGACAATAAGTTAACTGATGTTCAGGCTTCAGCACTGTAGCTTTGGGAATTGCCATTACTTCCAGGTTCACTCTGACATTTTAATCTTGCGTAAACAAACGACTTATACTAATTTGAATTATTTGAAATAGAACTTTTTGATCATTTAAATGTTTATAAACAAATGACTGATGTTTAATAGAATTGTTCGAGATATATAGCAAAAACTGGAACCATTTAACTGTGTGCAAACGAATGAACAGAATTATTAGTTAGATAGCAATAACTGAAACCATCTAACTACATTGAAACACGAGCAATACAAGTGTGCCTCAAAAAATTTCTAATTCAAAAATGGAATTTCTTACAAACTATTCACGTACAAATCACACACACACACACACACACACACATATATATATATATATATAAATTTAGATGCGTGCAAACAAATGACTGATATTAAATTGTTACTGTTACATACCAATACTTAAAATCACTTAGATTTGTGCAAACAAATGGATGTCAATAGAATTGATCATATAAGATAGAAATACTTGAAACCGCTGTGTGTAGAAAATGAGCTCAGGCTCGTATAAAAATATTATCAACCAAATATGTTTATAAATCATATATATCTAGTAGATATGTATAAACAGTATTTTGTCATTAAATAACCTACGATGGTTGATATGCCATAAAACCCAACCCAACAAAACCAGACTAAACTAAGCCAAACATTCTTTATCGTTTATTCTTTAAAGTTAATTTATTATTTAGTGCTTCGTACTGAATCTTCTATGTACCACTCGTCAGGGTAATGTTAATAAAATATTTACGGAATATGGTTTTATGGTTTTGGAAACATTGCACAAAACCTTCACACACACACACACACACATGTTGCATATTGGCCCTCGACCGAGCCGTCAATCAAAGAGATGCATCTGTGTAAATAAGCAGAAGAAACAGGTGCATCTGGTCGAAGATGTCGGAATATCCCCTTCACCTGTGGACGTGATTGAATTCGGTGCAGATGCGTACGCCCACAGGAAACAGGTGGACGACAAACAATTATATAACCAGGTGCCACAGACGGCTTGAGTCAGTTGGAGTTCGAGTTGCAGTTCCAGTTGGAGATAAGTTGTCGGAGTGAGAACCAGCTACAGACAGAGGGCTTGGGCTCTCAGGAACCATGGTTGAGCAGCCCAGCCAGAATGCAAAAGAAATGCTGCTATGGTCAGAGGAACTTAGGGTCAATATGTAGCAGTCTGTCTCCGTCTCCAACTCACCTCTCACACTCAAGAAACATCAACCCTTTCGAAAAAGTGTGAGAGATATATTTTTATAAAGAAGTGTGTTTGTTCGTTAACTGAAGTCATCATTATGTTTCTGCTTACATCTGTATGTATATGAGTATACAACACACACACACACACACACACACACACATATATATATATATATATATATATACATGTGTGTGTGTTTGATCTGATTTGTTTGGGTTTTATGGCATATAATTCTTTGTAGGTTATTTAATGCCAAATACATTTTTATACAAATAAACAACTCTATCTAAAACAATTCAGTTTAGCATAAGTACACAGTTGAATTGTCAAAAACATTTCTATTTCAAGCTATTGCTATTGCACACTGTTATATGTTTTCTAGAGGATGATCATAGATATATGGTTTCCAGCAAGTGCTAATCGTTATATAGTTACTAGTAACTTGTAATATTTATATGGTTTCTATTAACTGGCAATCGCTATATGGTTTCTATTAACTGACAACAGTTATATAGTTTCTAGTAGTTGATAATAATATTTAGTAAATGTTTACTGCGTCAAGTAACCATTCTTAATACACCAATTCGGAGATTTTCAAGAGATATTCAAAACACTTACTCCGAATGACAAATATGAGAACTTCGTCAACGCCCACATGGAAGCAACTGCAGAATGCATACCAACCAAACTAAAAGGCAAACATTGGGTTCCATGGGAGACATTATTAGGTAGGAAAAAACGAGACAACGAGAAAACAGCATCACTATGTTATAAAAGTAACTTAACTAATGTCAACGCCCAGAAACTTAAGAAGGCCCACAGAGAACTAATTAACGCATACCAAAAAAAAAAAAAAAAAAAACATTCAAGGCCAAGTCAATAAAATTTTTTAAAAATCGGTAGAAGATAGACAATTTCGGATAACGTAGAAGACAATAAATAAAGAGAGTAAAAGGAAGAACACTCCAAGAGCTAATCTAAAAGCTACCAGCCAAGAACAAATACACATGTGGAAAACATTTCAAGAATCTGCTCGGAAAAACCCCTAAAGTTACTTATAAACCTATCATGAAAATTATAATTAATCAACTCGATATCAAACAAGGACAGTTTATTGAAGAAGAACTCAACGTAGTACAAACAAATTAAAAACAGGAAAGCTGCTGGCCTTGATGAAATACCAGCAGAAATATAGAAGACAAGGAAATTCAATGATTTACACTTCCGATACTGCAATGCCGTATATAACCAGAACATAAAAGAAAAATGGATAAAAGGCTGCATCCTTTCTTCCCCTAAGAAAGGTAACCTCGCAATTGCCAATAACTACTGAGGCATAACCCTTACTTCCAAAGCGGCCAGGATTTATAATGCTACTCAATCGCATCTAACCAGAAATTGATAAAATTCTTAAAAAGAATCAAAATGGTTTTCCGAGAAACCGATCCACAAAATCATAAATTCATACAATCCATCGAGTCTGAGAAAGAGTTCGTGCAAAAAACCTCGAGGCGACGCTCTTATTCGTACACTTCTCCTAGGCATTTGACTCCATTCACAGAGGGAAGATGGAACAAATACTTCTAGCTTATGGTTTTCCCAAAGAAACTGCCGAAGCCATAATAATACTCTATAAAAACACAAAAGTAAAAGTTGGCTCGTCGGATGGCGACACAGTCTTCTTCAACAATGTTGCTGATGCTCTGCAAGAGAATACATTAACCTCATATCTGTTCATAATCTGCCTAGACTACGTAGTTCGGACGAATGAAAGAAAATATCTTTATACTAAAAAAAAGACAAACCCAACACAAACTATTACGGACGCAGACGACGCAGATTACATAGCACTTCTCGCAAATAAACCTACTCAAACCGAATCCTTCTTGCATAGTCTGGAGTATACAGCTGGCAGCATTGGCCTCCATGTGAATGCATACAAAACAGAGTACAGGATTTTTAATAAAAATTTTACATGGTGGTTCCCTGAAATGAGGAGACAAGTTCAGATACATTGGTAGCAGCGTTTCATCCACTTAAAATGACATTAATATGCGCCTTGCTAAGGTATGGACTGCTGTAGATAGGTTATTGACCATATGGAAATCTGACCTATCCGATAAAATAGAATGGAATTTCCTCCAAGCTACAGTTGTATCAATTCTATCATTTGGATACACCACATGGACGCTGATTAAGCCTTTAGAGAAAAAGCTAGACGGTAACTGCCCAAGAATGTTATATTGAACAAATTCTGGAGGCAACATCCCACAAAACAGCAGCTATACGGCCACTTAGCTCCCATCTCTATAACCCTCCAAATAAGACGAACAAGACATACGGGGCACTACTGGAGAATTAAGGACCCTTTCACACGGACGTGCAAGTGTTGGCCGATTGACAAGAACTTATCTACAACAGCTCTGTTCAGACACAGGACGTAGCCTGGAAGAACTGCCGGAAGGGATAAAAGATAGTGAAAAATGGTGAGAGAGAGAGAGGAGAAGAGAGTTAGGGAAATCCGTGCTAGCAGCGTGATATGATAATAATGAGGATATATAATATTCGAATAACCACTGAGCCTGAAATAATCTACCAAGGTTTCATCATTATTATTCTAACTTTATTCTGTTTGATGCTATGTGAGTAAAAGTAGTAATTACATCATAGCTATTACATCGAGGTGTAGGGGAGGGCGCTACTCCATTCACTGGATCGCTTCATTTTACCCTTGATCCTTATTTTATAATGGTGAGTGTTCAGCAAGGTGCCATCAAGTACCATTATATATATATATATATATATATATATATCTGTAAGTGTGTATGTTTTGTGTGTGTGTGTGTGTTTATATGCGTGTGTGGGTGTGTATGGAGGTCGTATACGAAAGGTTAGACAGATGATTGATTGGAAAGCTTCGTGAAATATCTAAATTCAGATTTACTAAGGTAATCGTCTTTTACTCTCATCAACAAACAATGTTTGATGTGTTTTTGTTATTTAAAAAGCAACCCAACCAAAAGATTTAATATTGCACACACATACACACACACACACACACTGAGATTCATATATAGTCATATGTATGTATATTATTTGGGTGTATTTTTGTCAGTAATAAGAGAATGATTTGATTATTGAGAACATTTTTCTCCTTTATGTAATAACATAACAGTGTATTTTTTTTTCATTCATCATCATGTCGCGCCATCAGCACGGATATCCATGACCCTCTCTCTCTACCACTTCCTATCGTCCATTGCTCCCGGCAGGTCTTCAGAGCTACATCCCGTATCGGCACAGAGCTGCTGTATGTAGGATCGAGCTGGTCGTCCTACCTTTGCTCGTCCATGTGAAGGGGTCCATAGGAGTACATCCCTTATGAGCTCGTCCTTACTTCTCCAGCAGTGTCCCGCATATCTGTTTCGTCTAACTTTGATAGTTTTCGTGATGGGTGGTAGGTGGCCGTACAACTGTTACTTTGTTGGGTGTTGTCTCTAGCACTTATTCAACATTGCCTTTTTTTCATTCATACAAGTATTTAAACATTGTATTTATATTTGTTGATAGGCATCGTAGCAGCCAGTTCCGTTTTTAGTGTAATGGCTAAAATGTTAGACTGCGGCCTCGGCGTAAATAAGTTCGAACCCAAGTTGCAAAATTACATAATTATTTTTAAAATACATATTTACCCAACCCCTCCGCTCGGGCAGGATATGGCACAAGGTCAATTTTCTAAGCGGAGTTTAACAGGTTTGAATTCAGAGTTTTCCTTCTCCTAGACTAGTTGCCTCACCAAGGCTGAAGAACCTAGTCTGCCCTACTATTTTACCCATAGCTAGAGGGAGAATAATTGGATTCATACGTTTCCCAAGGGTATTAGTGCAATGCAATCAGTCTCGTCGAGGATTTGAACTCGTGTCGCCGTGTTCAATTCCTACGACGATAACCAATACACCACGGGCACCTCCTTAATATAGATCAATTATACATAATTATGTGGTTTTTATTTGTTTGTTTGTTTGTTTGTTTGGGTTTTATATCACATCAACCTTTGTAGGTTATTTAATGCCATATCCATTTTTTATACAAATAACCAGTTCTATTTCAAGCAATTCACTTTAGCATAAGTACACAGTTTCATTGTCAAAAACATTTCTATTTAAAGTAAATCAGTTTTGATAAACAGTTCTAATTCAAACAATTCAGTTTAGCATAAGTATACAATTTAGTTCTATTTGACCCATAGATAGGGTCCTATCAGGCGCTACCACTCCGGGCCAGAGTAGACCTGGGAGCGATGGCAATGAAGGGGTACTCTGCATTCCCAAAAGCCCCAGCGTTACTGAAATCTCACCATCAGATGGTTTAGTGCCATATCTGGAACACTTGCTGGGTGGGGTGGGGGTTCATACACCTCTGCAGATTTGCAGTCGGTGTATTCTACTGGCCCATCCCACTGAGCAATATATGATTTTTAGTATTCCTATCGATTACTAATAATTTTAAGCAGATCTATTTGACCCAAAGATGAGGCTCTCACAAGTTCCACCACTTCGAGTCAGATTAGAAGTAGGAGTGATGGCAACAAAGAGACTTTTAAGAACTCCAGAACTGGAGACTCACTACCAGATGCAGTTAAATGTCATTCACTGGGTACATATTTTGGTTTGGTTTGTTTTCTTTGTTTAATGGCATATCAACCTTCATGGGTTCTTCAATTCCAAAGCCATTATTAAACAAGGACAGTAGTGATACTATTTAACCCGTTGCGAGTTTGAAATCGAATTGCGTAATTACGATCTCTTTCGGATTAATATTCTTGGGAAAGGCATGAACTCTCTTATCCACCAGTTATGAGTTAAATTGTATCAATGCTATTCTTCTAAAAGGATGGCTTTGGTATTAAATTACCCATGAAGTTTGATATGCCATTAAACAAAGACACCAAGCCAATCAATTCTTCATCAAGTCTCACTGACAGCACAGGTTGCCCTGACTCTTTCTCTCTCTCTCTCTCTCTCTCTCTCTCTCTCTCTCTCTCTCTCTTCATCTGTCCCTGTCATCTATCTTCCAAACTACATCCTATATCCGCACAGAGCTTATGTAAATAAATTCTTGTGTCTCGGCCAACACTAGCACGTTCATGTGTAGGGGTCCAAAGAGGAACATCACTTATGAGTTCGTCCTTGCTTCTCCAGCAATGTCTCGCTTGTCTTGTTCATCTTACTTGGATGGTTTTTGAGATAGGATGTAAGTTGCCGAACAGCTGTTGTTTCGTGGGCTGTTGCTTTCAGGATGTGTTCAAGATATCTCATAGCATTCTTGTGTATGTTTTATCTAGCTTTTTCTCTATGCATTTTGTTAGCGTCTATGTGGTGCATCTACACAGTAGTATTGGCACAATCACATTTTGGAAGAAATCCCATTTTATTTCATTGGATAGATCAAACTTCTGTATGATCGATATCCTATCAATAGCAGTCCATGCTTTTACTAGGCGTATATTAATATCACTTTTAGTAGATGAGACCCTGCTGCCGAGGTGTTGTATAGCCACATACATATACAAATATATGCGGAAACATAGTTAACAATAATGAACTACAATGATCGAACGAACACACTTCTTTATAAAAATATATCTCTCACACTTTATTCTCGAAAGAGTTGATGTTGGTTGTGTGTGAGAGATGAGCTGGAGATGGGGATAGACTGCTATATTGACCTGCAGTACTTCTTTCTCATCTTGGCTGGGTTGCTCAACCGTGGGTCACCGAGAGCCACAAGGCCATCAGTCAGCAAGCTGATTCTCACGCTGGCATCTCGTCCCCAACTGACTCCAGCTGGCTCGAACCACCTAGGGCATCTGGTTATATAATTGTCTCTCGTCCACCTGCTTCCGCTATTCTTCCGCTTATTTATACCGGCGCATCTCTTGATTGACGGCTCGGTCGAGGGTCAATATGTTACAGAGGTATGTGCACTTGTTTACTAATTTCAGATGCTTGCCACTTAGAGTAGAGATTGCTTGTTTTCGTTTAAAACAAGCATCATCATCATCATCATCCTATCATGCCACTAGCATGGATTTGCCTGCACCTTTCTTGCCATTCATCACTATCATCCATTGCTTCCGGTCGGTCTTCCAGGCTACATTTTGTGTCCGTACAGAGCTGTTGTTGATAGATTCAAAGTGGTCGCCCAACGCTCGCTGCCTTGTGTGAAAGGGGTCTATCGGATGACATCGCCTATGAATTCAACCTAACTTCTCCAGCTGTGTCTCGCATGTCTTGTTCGTCTCATTCGGATGATTGTAGAGATGGGAGCTAGGTGGCCGAACAACTGTTGTTTTGTGGGATGTTGCCTCTAGGATTTGTTCAGTATAGCTCGTAGCATTCTTGTGCAATTCCTGTCAAGCTTTTTCTCTATGTGTGGTGCATCTAGTAGTATTGAAGTGACTGCTGCTTGGAAAAAATTGCGTTTTATTTTATCGGGTAGATATGACTTCCATATGACCGATAACCTATCGATAGTTGTCTATGCCTTTGCCAGGGACGTATTGATGTCATTTTCGGTAAATGCGACGCTGCTTCCGAGGTAATCTCTTTTATTTGTGCTCAAGTCAAGGCCAATGCCTCCTGTTGATTGCTCCAGGCAATGCAGCAGGTATTCGATTTGGGCAGGTGTATTTGCAAAATGTGCAATATTATCTGCAAAGTCTGGGTCTGTTATAGTTTCTGCAGAATGTGGTCTACTTCTTGCCCTTTTTAGCGTGAAGCTATTTTCTTTTATTAGATCTATCGACGTTTGAAGTTCGTAGTCTAAGCAGATTATCAACAAATATTGATCCCCCCCCCCCGGCATGGGTATGTTGGGGCACATGGTTAATTTTTAAGCAAAGTAAATCTAATTCAAATTCCGACTTTTTCTTCTCCTTCCGACTTTTTCTTCCCCTTAACTTGTTGCTTTATGAAGGCTTAACCAAACAATCTACCCATAGCTGGTGCTAATTTTTTTTTGAAAATCCATACATCCATTAACTCTTTTCCAGCAATGCATAAATAGTAGAGTAGAATTCGTTTTTAGCCTTAGGCAATGAATATTGGAAAATCAAAACTCTGAATTGAAGCTAGTTTTACTCTGCTTAAAAATGAACATGATACGGATATGTGAAACGTACATAGAATGTTCATAACACATATACATAGAACATAGGAATCTCGAAACAGGAAAAACTCTTACGACGTCTTACTTTACGTACGAAACTTTTTTTATTACTTTTGAGTTTAAAGGTTCTTCGACATAAGGAGAGAGATACACGTTATTTCTATTCTGGCTTTTCTATCTGCTCCCCCCACCCCCAACACGTGTGGCACCCGCCTCAAGGCCACTGGCCTGGCTTCGGCAAGCAAGCGAAAGCCAACCGTCTTCTCCCGAGGCAGAACTCAACTCACTGACTTTTTCAAAATCCCCCAAATCCTCCGCGCGCTTCCGGTGCGTGACGTCACCCGCACTCTGTAGCCCCATTTCCTACCTATTGTGACATCTCTAAGTGACTCGTCCGCTCTGCGCGCGCGTGAACACCTGCGTTAATGTTGCACCTAAGTAACCCAGGTACTGAGCCGAAAGGTTCTCAGCCTAACTAAACCCTAAAGCATAAAACGAAATCTCTCGGCCATTATATTACACGTGCATCACGTTCTGTTTGCGTAAAAAGTGGTTGAGCAACTGCATTCTTAATTAACTGAAAAACAATTAGACTGCATTCGGCATTAGATTAACAAACATGAATGGACATGCCATAAAACCAACCAACCAACCATTCTTCACGCAATTTCAAAGTACTTCACTCAACAATCCATAATGTTTGATTACCGTTCGCCTTGTATTTTTCTTGGTGGATACTTATATTGTGTGCATCTGCGTTTTTCTTCCGAAATATAAAATGGAGACTTTTTTAAAAACTGTCTTTTATTAAATAAATGCTGAACATTTTATGTAAATTAAAAATTCCATTTCTGGTAGATCGTTTGAACTGTTTTTAGGAAAGATCTTTTCGTATGCAAATTAGTTAGATTTTTTTTTTTTATTGGTAAGAAGCTTTTACGTTGTATCACTTTTTACAAACATTTCCAGCTTTCAAGAGTTAACCAGGATAATTTTTGTTTATAATTTTCACGAATCTTTCTTTTTAAAAACAAATATTTTGACGATCAAATTTCATATACATATTTTTTGTATTTCAGGTGTGAAATTCTCACCGAAAGCGTTTGCTCATATATACATACTAACAATAATTTATATAACTTTTAGATTTTGTTTAACTTCAAAGATGATCGTGAAATGATTGAGTGAACTGGAAGATGAGCATATATTTTATGCAAATACTACACGACTTCAAGAGACTTTAGCATCCAATGATTAAATATCCGTGGGAATTCTGGAACCAAATCATCACAGGGACACACACACAGTCTCTGTATGTGTGTGTGTGTGTATGTGAGAGAGAGAGAGAGGCCCTGAGAATGACACGAAAATGCATCTCACTAAACTAAACCAAAGTTTAATTTTTCATTTCTAATTTTACACCAAAAATGTTATCTATCTATCTATATCAAATGTATAAAGCTAGAATACTCTACTACGTTCCAAAGCTATTAATATGAATGCTCTATCACCGATATTGAGCACAGCTTGTCAACAACAGTGGCAGACTAAATTGTGTGTGTGTGTGTGTGTGTGTGTGTGTGTGTGTGTGTGTGTGTGTGTGTGTGTGTGTGTGTGTGTGTGTAAAATAAAGATACATATGTAGGTTATAGGCCAAAAGGGCAGTCTGATCTGGGTTTACAGTTCATCTCCAGGTTTTACTTATTTCACTAGAGGCCGTATAAAATCATTTTTAGACAGTCACAGTAGGCAATCAACTAACTTTATATATATATATATAACTTTATATATATAACATTTTATATATATATATATATATATATATATATATATATATATATATATATATATATGTAAAGTAAGTATATATATATTATATATGTATATATATATGTGTAAATATAACACGTAACTTGTGCCATAAACATACGAACATATCATAAACTAAAGTTTTTAACATAGCAAACGTTGTAATAAAAATGAAATGAAAATGTCTTAAAATGTCTGAAATTACTTGCAGAGATAATTTTTAAACAGATTACATACGACCTTAAAACTAATGTTTTTGCGTGTCTTGATTCAAAACATTCAATAAACATTCACTGAAACCTTCAGTAGTAAAATTTATCTGACTTTTCCCTTTGTCTTTTGGGTGTCTGCGGGAGGCTATTTTCCTAAATGGACACTAGGGCTGCCAGGGGAAGTTGGGCAATAACTCGATATCTATATTTGTTTATAATATATTGGTCTATATCGGTGCCAAAATTGGTGAAATTTATCAAAAAATGCACGATAGGTTAACTTACCCGTAGTACTAGCGAAGGGATGAAGAAAGGAGAAAATCAATAAAAAGATTTAACAAAAGGTATATATATATATATATATATATATATATATGTGTGTGTGTGTGTGTGTGTGTGTGTGTGCGTTTGATTACATTGGTAATGGTACCGGACATTGGCTTATTGGGTAGAGTGTTCGCCAATGGCCCGGGGGACCTAGGTTCAGTCCCAGGTCGAGTCATACCAAAGACTCTAAAAATGGTACTTGTTGCCTCCTTGCTTAACACTCAGCATTATAAGGTACGGATGAAGAGTAAAGTGGAACAATCCAAAGAAAGGAGTAGTGCCCTCCCCTACACCTTGGTGTAGTAGCTATCGAAAAGGGAGCCTTCGGGTCAACCTTGACTATGGTCGCCAACTACTTTATACTTGTCTATATTATTTATTAAGATCCTTTCAAGTTTCCTGATAAGTGTCTTAGTTTTAGGCTGAAGTTGGTAGATGAATTTATCAAAATTGTCCCGAGCGCTTTCGGGCTTTTCATAGACCATCATCAGGGGTTGCTTGCATGTGCAAAGAGTGTTTTTAATGTTTTTTTTTAGTTTTTTTTTAATTACGAATTTACGTAAACGCAAAGTTTGATGCCAGAGATGCTAATAACAACGAACAAACTTAAAACAGAACGCTATCAAGAAAAATAAAATATTTTAAAAAATGACTTAAGCCATTTCAAAACATTGGCGCTATTTTCAAAATTAATATTATTGATTCAAGGTTTTTTTTATGTAGGGTTTTTTTCTACCAATTCTATCAATTTCAGTCTAAAACCAAGACACTTATAAGGAAACTTGAAAGGATCTTGATGAAATTATAGGGACAAAATGTGTCTTTATTACTTCATCAAACATGCTTAAATGAAATACTGCTGCTTAACCACACACACACCCACACTCATATATATATATATATATATATATATATATATATATATATATATATATATCAGATTTTATTATTCTCAATGGAAAATTATACGGATATGGTTAGATAATACTTATTACAAAACTCTCCACAGCTGAAACTCTGTAACCACGAATATGAAAATAAATCTGGAAAATAAACATATATATTTATGCAGTTTTAATTTCGCTAAGAGGATCTCAATCCTGCTGAGTTTAGTAATAAATAATATCTATTAATATCCGATTTGATGTCCCACAAAAAATAATAAAATTAAAGCGAACATTTTATGAAAGATGTAAATGGGAGGATTTCTATGCTTAATACTATGTGTATTTCTCTCTTTCTCTTTCTCTTTCTCTGTTTCTCTCAGGACACTAGCTCTTTCTCGCGCTGTACAGACATGCTCTGTGAGAGAGTTTTAGTATAAGCTGACTGTACTCTCTGCAGATTGGTAAGACCCTCACAAAAGGGGTGTCTCAAATATGACACTTAACTGCATCTGGTGGTACGGCCCATTTTCTGGAGGTCTAAGGAGTGTAGAATACCCCTTTTTTGCCCTTATTTCCAGGCCAGCTCTACTCCTCAGTGGTAGGAATACTTTGGCTCCTATCTATGTATCAAGTCGTTCTGTTTGAACGCTATTCGTATTTGATAGAACTGCTTGCCACAACCATGCAAGTAAATGTAAATATGGACGTTCAATGAACGCGATTCCCAAGCCTCTAGGTATAAAATATCCCTAGAGGGGTTGTCGTACTGTTAGAATCAATCAATCAATCAATCAGCCTCTCTCTTTCTCCCTATCTCTCTCTCTCTATATATATATATATATATATAGTGTGACCAAAAAAACAAAAACAAAAACAAAACAAAAAAACAAAACAAAACAAAAAACAAAAAACAAAAAAACAGAACCCATATATTTTTGACTGAAATTCATAAATTCAATTCTAACCTTTTCTTTTTTTCAGGATATGAAGTAGATTCTGTGCATGAAAAATTGGGACCATAGTATTCGCGAACATGTCCAGAAGTTCGAGTGTACAAAATTAGAATTATTTTACTTTATTTTTGTAGAAGTAATAAAAAAGTTTATGGGTCTGTTTTTTTTTGGTCACCCTGTATATATAATAGGATGAACAAGAATGATAAGACAAACGTGAATATTTCATCACAATTGCTTTGTAAATTTTAATTTTTTTCACTTAGTTTAGACGTAAGGTCAGTGTCATCCAAAACCTTTTTAAAAAGCTTTTTCTGGAAATTTTTAAAAAGTTTAAGAAAAGTTGTTATACAACAAAAGAAACGAGTTACATGAACCAGAAATACAGCCTATCAATTCTTTAATGAGGATGAGCTTTTTGTCTGCTAATATTTTGAACTTACCCGGTGTTCGCGCCGAGTAAGTGATATTTAAGTTTAACGCCTGGTCCCAGGTGACCTTTCCCCTCGAACTCCAACTACTTAACAGGTCTGAGTTTACTGCTGAACGCCTGAGGCGCCCCAAAAAGGTTATGCCAAAGAGTACCAAGCATTTTTTGATGGCCATGCAATAATCTCAATTCATGCGTGCGCCCACCTCTCGATGAAATGACCTTGTTTCAACTATGACTAGATGGAAAGTCAAGTAAATCTCTCCAAATATTTTGAGTTGATTGTTTTATGATCTCTGCGTAACGTAGCCTTGGGGAAGGTAACTTCAGCAGGTGCGGTCAGAGATTTTAAAAAAATAACCTTAACTGGTTTTTAATTAGATATTTCATTTTTAGACATTTGTTTTTTTTTTAAGTGTATATGCGATTCCATCAATCCGTGACATAATAGATAAAGTGCTGGACTGAGGCCTCGAAGTAGTAATTTACGAAGCTCTGTGTTTCCATGTGGCACAAGGCCGAATCAATGGAGCACTCAATGACACTCGAACTCACTCGTGTAGATTTGCTAGTTTAGCTTGCTTACCATTACACTGGCGGCCTCAAAGTAAGCAAGTTTTTTGTCCAGTCACGCTATTACGTTCACCTTCGGACTAATACCCTTGGGAAAAGTATGAACCCCCTTATTCCCACAAGTTATCACTCCTGTTCTTCTACAAGAATGTCTTTGGCATTAAATAACCCATTAAGGTTGATATACCATTAAATAAAGAAAATGAACCGAACCACTCTATTACAAGGCCGTATTTTGAGGATGGTTTAGCTTCAGGTTAAAATCATTTGATCTCCGTGTTTCCAGAGATATTTTATCAATTTATCTTCGTGTGGTTCTAATTTGGCTGTGAAATTGTCCAGTGCGTTTTTTTTTTCTATCCTTTCTATGGTCATGAATTTTGCTTTGGTTAAAATCATGGACTTTTGAGCTGGAATATTGGACTGTGGGAAATAGTTTATTAAAATCTATAGATCTAATTCTCTGTCAATAGTTATTTTATCTACCTTTTTAATATGTTGCTTTTGGCAGTGTACGAAATCTAAAAAATGAATTACGTTTTCATTTTCGCAGGTAAAATCGAGGTATTATAAAAATTTTCTTGTATGTAAATCAAGAGAATAAATTGATTAATTTCGGTTTGAACAATTGCAGTACAGGTTTATTCTAAGAATATACGACTGACACAATTTTGTGGATTTTACGCGAGGCTTCTTAAGGGTTTCTTTATTCATTATGACGTTATTGGTTCGTATTATTTCTGTTAGATTAAACAAAGAATTAAGAGTGGTTTTTGAAAAATATTTTTAAGTTATAGTATATTGATAGGTACAGGTATACCGTGTTCATAATGCCGCTATACAGGCTCTGTTTGCGAAGAGTTGGCGGTAAGAATGTCGTTGAATAGCAGCAGCCATGATATTTTAGTGGCTATCGTGGGGAAATATGGAGGTGCCCGTGGTGTAGTGGTTATCGCCGTAGGAAATGAACACGGCGATACGAGTTAAAATCCTGGACGATACTGATTGCATTTCACATAGCACTAATACCCTTGGGAAAGGTATGAATCCAATTATTCTCCCTCCAGCTATTGGTAAATAGTAGAACAGACTAGGTTCTTCAGCCTTGGTGAGGCAACTAGTCTAGGAGAAGGAAAACTCTGAATTGAAACCTGTTAAACTCCGCTTAAAAATTGACCTTGTGTCATATCCTGCCCGAGCAGAGGTGTTGGTAAATAGTATCGTGGGGAAATATGGTGCACATAGTGCATTTGTGATTGAAACTTGTTTAAAAAATTGGTGTCGCTATTATGGCAACGCATTAGTTATTTCGAAATTATTTCGGAGTAGATAAAAACGAAAGAGTTCCTGTCAGGAGAAACATATTTTATGAGTGAGAAAATCATAATGTTCTTACTTGTTGAAGCACAAAATTAATATGATTTCGCCGTTTTGCTAGTCCAAATATCTTTTCCATATGGTTGTTTCTTACTACTTAGCAATTATCTAAGTTATTTAAAGTCTGAGACGAAGTCATATCATTATTAACCTCTGGCCTTTTTTTTCCTTCTTCTTATCAAATAATTGTTATTGTATATGAATTATAAATCCAATTTACATATAATTATTGGGCTTTCTTTCCTAATATAACGGCTGAGACAGTTCAAACACGTTTCCAGATTTCCGAAAGACAGGTTCAACAACTGATGAACAGAAAGACTTTGCTCGTCATGAAATCGCAGCTTTACCAGAAACAATGACAAGGCGAACGCTACTGAAATTCAAGATGAGGCTCCAGAGGTTCATAAAATTTAGACGATTTAAACTTTTGAACAATTTAATGATAACAGCAAAGCAGCAAGCATTGATTTTTGTTTTATTAAAATTAACTTTTAAAATAGGATCAAATTTGCCTTCTTTAATTTGCGACCCCATTTAAGAGATCATTCTGCCTGACTTTGTCTTGAAGGAAGTTGCTAGTATTGTCTTGATCTTTTATGTAGGGAGCAACAAATATGTGTCAGCATACTATATTTCTTGTGTTGTATCTTGGGATATCTGAAAGCTCATGTCTTTAAGCATAAGCGGGCCAACGACGAAAAGTTTCTGTTCATTATGAAATCATTGTAATATAATAGCCGAGGGATTTCGGTTCATGCCTTTCGGTTTAGTTAGGCTGAGAACCTTTCGGCTCTGCACATGGGTTAGTTAGGTGCAACCTTGATGCAGGTGGTAATGCGTGAGCGCACACAGAGCGGACATGTCACTCAGAGATGTCACAATAGTCCGAGACGAAACGGTGTAACAGGGTACGGGTGACGTCACGCACCGGAAGCGCGCGGAGATTTGTGTGAGAATTTGAAGAAAGTTAGGGAGTTGAGTACTAGACGCCAAACGAGAAGGATCGACTTTTGGAGCTCGCAGACGCGAGGCGAACTAGTGCCCTATGGGGGCCGCTCGAGATGGGGGTCAAGTGAATAAGACAGCATAGAAGATTGTGTCTCTCCTCGTCGAAACCTTTAACTCAAAGTTAATAAAAAGGTTTCGTACCTGAACAAGAAGTCGTTACGTGTTTTCGAATTTCGAGATTCCTATGTTCTTTATATGTTCTATCGTTATGAACATTATATGTCTATTTCGCACATGGCCATATTCGTGTATATGGCTATGTAACGATCATGACAATACCTGGTGAAATAACTATGAAGTCGGAGTTTTCCACAGCCCCAGCAGACTGGCCAAGTTCTTATTATAGTAAAATTAACTTTTTAAATAGAATTTTTGTTGGCTTTTTTATTTTATCCAATCTGAGAGATCATTGGAGCAGACCTTTTATTCATATGAGATTTTCTTTATTATTATAATTACACATCGAATCATTATAGGTGATGAGTTTTATCAGAGATTTCTCAGTTCAGAGCCATTCGGCTGCTAAATTACCGTAAAACTGAAAACGATCTTAACAGCCGCAGGGGAAAGACATGGACTTTTATTGATAGGTTATCGACCAAATTGATCAATTCTCTCTGATAAAATAAAAAAGTAGTTCTTCTAATGTATGGCCGTGTCAGTACTATTGCATGGTCATCCTACTTGGATTCTAATAAAACGCTTGAAGAAAATGCTATATGTGAACTGAACAAGAATGCTGCGTGGTGTTTGGAACAAATACTAAAAGCAGCATCTTGCAAAACATCAATTGTACGGCCACTTACTTCTCATTTTAAAAATTATTCAATTAAAACAAACAAGACACACTGTGCACAACTGAGGAAGTAAAGAGAAGCTCTTTATCGACGTTCTCGGGTGGACTACTACGCACAGATATACCAGGGTAGGCCGACCAAAAAAAAAACTGTATTCGGTATGGTCACAGGGTGCCATCTAGAGGACTCATCAAGGGTGATGGCCAATAGAGACGGGCGGTGAGAGAAATTTAAAGGGGTTTGGGCTGCCTACATTCCTTGATGATGATGATGATGATAAACAGTATAAAATTCCAACCAAATTAAAATTCGTATACAATATCCTGTGAGCTCCGCTATCATAGACAATGCCTTAATCAGTTCATTATCAGAACGAGGCAGAAATCTAATATAACATTGTCGTTTTGCTTCTTCACATATCTCCTCCATATTCTTGCTTCTTACTATTTAGCAATCGCCTTAAATAATCTAAAGTCTAAGATGGAATCATTTTGTTGTAAAATTCTAGCTTTTCTTTCCTTTGTCATATCAAATAATTGTCATTGTATATAAATTATAAATCCAATTTACATGTAATTAGATTATTGGGCTTCCTTCATTAATCCAACGTCTGAGAAAATTACTCTTCGTTTCAAGATTAAAGAAGCGATATTGTCGCTGCTTAGTTTCACGAAAAAGAAATCAAAGACATGTAATCAAATAATTTGTCTTTATACAAAAATAATGTATTAATACACTTCTAGTAAGGTTACGTTAAAAGGTTCGTAGACTGAAAATATTATTTCATCTTCTTCATTTAATGGCATATATACTTTCGTGGCTTATTTTATGCCAAAGCTCTTCTTGTAGGAGAACAGTACCGGTACTATTTAAAACCATATCAGGGGGGAGATAAATGGGGTTCAAACCTATCCAAAAGTGAAAGTAATGGCGCAACTAGAATTCGAACTCTCTTACTTGGATGTCACAGTCCAACGGGTTAGCCATCACGTTATGGAAGTCCTCCTGGAATATTGTGATCAATGCAAAATTTGGAAATTATGGCATTATTTGGGATGTTTGGTGCAAGGTAATGTTTTTGTCGAGTCCCTACTCATCAAGAACCAATATTTGCTGTAGTATATCCATGATATACGAACCATGAATAAACGGAAAGTAAAAAAAAGACTTCATTTACATAAGCAGCAAATCTATTATATATATATATATATATATATATATAAGTAATGAAAGGAGTACACCAACGTATCTTAACGGGTAGAAATATGCACTTATTGTTTTATGAACAAGCAGTATGTAGAAAGGGTATAAAAACGGAAAACGGCCTACTTGATGATTGTGGACAGTGAAATAGTCATAGCCATGTTGACGTTACTGTTCAATGAGAAGGCAGGAGACAATGTCAAAGAACGGATTAAAAATGGTGTGAATAGTTTTCAGGAACTGTCATGCCACATACCACGAAGTGTCTAACGGACAAACCCACTTTCCAAGAGAGAGAAAAATTCAGTGTCTCCCTTCGTTTCTAATAGGTAACTTTCTATGATAAACAATAATGATTATTTGCTGAAAATCTCCCTTACAGGGAGTTGAGTGTTTGAGAAAGTTCCTCAATTGGGACCTTTGCTAATTATAAAGATGGTTTAATGGTTAGGAAACAAAATTAGCAAATCTTCACGAATGAATTCCAGTCTCATTGGGTCCCACATCTAATCAAAAAGCTTAGTAAATTACAACGAAAAAGATATAATGAATTTAAAACGCGTTGTCTAGATCATACATTATTTAAAACATTCTTCTTAAATATGTACCACTTCTCGTATTGTTATTAACTGGCTTAAGCTATCAGACTATTGCTAGTGGGTTCGATTCTCGCTTAGTGTCCCTTACTTCTGTGTTGGGCGTAACAACTGACTGTTTAGAAAATAACACAATCAAAATGTTGGGTCGCATTTAATTTAGATATAAAATTGGAGCACAAACATTTTCAAGCAATCAATTTTTTAAATATATTTTCTTACTTCGTTTTTTAAATTGAAGTAAAGACTATCAATCAATCTATCTATCGATCGATCTATTTATTACAAAGAGAAAATTTTGATTTCAAACCAGCTATGCTCTTTAAAAGTGACCTTGTGTCGCACATTACTCCTTGTGGTAGGGTTGGGTATTAGAGCATTAGTGACGTTCTTCTATGGACCCCTACACATGGACGTTCCAATGTTGGCCGACCAACAAGAACTTATTTAATCAGCTCTGAGTAAGCAGAGGATGCAGTGTGGAGAACATGCCGGGAGCAATGGATGATAGGGACCTATCGAGAGAGAGAACCAGGCAAATCCATGCTGACTGTGTGACTTGACGATGATGATGATGATGATGAATAAATAAAAGCAAAACATTCACATGAATTTGTCGCGTTGTCTTTCGTCATCAAAAAGAAAAAACAAAATTATCAACTCAAAAGCGACCAAGCCAGTCAGCTGGGGCTGAAGAATACACCAACTGCATCTCTGCAGAGTGGTAACACCCCACTAACAAGTGTTCCGGATATAACATTAAAAAATCTCATGATGAGGCTCCAGCCTTTGAACTTTGAGGAATGTAGAAACCCCCTTCATTGCTCCCAGGTTCATTCTGGTCTGGAATATATATATATATGTATAACATACACCATGGATTTTCTTCGTTCCTAGTGACCCCGTGTGCTTTGACAAGCTGTCACGCTGTGATTAGTAAACAGGGCAGCACGATCAGGGCACTCGGGTACAACAGGTGTTTAACCAGAAAGAGACCATGTGATGAGAACCACTCGGTCAGATTGAGACAGAATGCAGAGAATCGCAACCGAGCGAAGGACACGCAGCCGATCAGAGGCGTCTCTGACGAGCTTGCAAGGGGGTGCGAGCGTTGGCAGCCCCTTGCTTAAGGAAGAAAATATGGAAAGAAGAAGTCTTTTCTCTGAGTATATGTCTCTCCATCCATCTTTCAAACACCACAGAAACATCAACCCTTTCGAGAATAAGTGTGAGAGATATATTTTTATAAAGAAGTGTATTCGTTCATTCATTGAAGTTCGTAAATTATGTTTGATTATGTTTCCGCTTGTATTTGTATTACGGCTCTACAACAATAGTAGCACCTGATAGGGTCCTATCTATGGGTCAAATAGAACTGTTTAACATCTAAACTGAGAGCAAATAACTAACATATGCTAAAATGATTTGTTTGCAATAAAACTAATTGTTTAACTGTGTGTAAACAAATGCCTGATGATTAATTGATTTGTGAGTAATACATAGCAATATTTTGACCCATTTAAATATATGCAAACGAATGAGCTTAGGCTCGTTTAAAAATGTTATCCACAAAATGTGTTTACAAATCATATATATTTAATATATATGTATAAAGAGGATTTGGCAATAGATAACTTACAAGGTTTGATATGCCATAAAACCATACCAAACGAATCAAATCCGAACAGACATCAAAGCGACCGGAGAAGAGACAAAGTGAAGCGAAGAACGAACTGAAGAGAGGTGAGGAGATGGGAGCCGACCGATCTGAATGCAAGGTTCATATTCATATCCATATTACATATATATATATATACATTGATACGTTTGTAGCGTAATAGTTAGTGACGTAGGAAATGCACACACCAACCCGAGATCGAGCCCCACCGCCAGATGATGTTTAATGCTATAACTAGGACCCCAAACTAAAAGAAAAAAAATGAAAGCCAGAAAGGAAGAAAGCTCAGGAAATTGACAAAAAGACACAAAAATGATGAAAATATGTAGGCACCTTGCAAAGAAGTTGTAATATATTAGCTTAGCAGGCGACAGAGTGCCGTGGATGAACTTAGCAGATTCAATGCGGTCGCAAGATAACATCAACAAAGTTGTTTCACAGGAAAGAGAAA
This sequence comes from Sepioteuthis lessoniana, assembly GCA_963585895.1. Classification (NCBI taxonomy): domain Eukaryota; kingdom Metazoa; phylum Mollusca; class Cephalopoda; order Myopsida; family Loliginidae; genus Sepioteuthis; species Sepioteuthis lessoniana. The sequence continues at coordinate 85,324,504 of OY757915.1, forward strand.
AATCAAGGATGATGGCGAGAATGTAATTTATTGCCTGTGGATAGAATAACAGATATTTCTGTTCGCAGATAAGATCAACAAATTACCGGGAAAAAAATGGAAGTATGTAAGTTCCGATAAACAGAAAAATACGTGGGCGAAGAGACGTGTTCAAGGGACTTAAAAGACAATAAAAGGTCTGTAATTTGGGACTGAAGGCAGAGACCCACTGGTCACTCAAGCAGATTTGTTAGTTCCACCGTGTGTGTTCTCCGGCCATCGCACTTCTTCACAAAAAGAGTCCCCTCCACTGAAGAAAGATATGTGCGAACTCTCTCTCTGACTGTATTCCTACTTCACACAAAAGTTGCCATCGAAGAATAAAAATGTAAATTATGTTTTTATATATCTACGAGTTTTTCGTTGTTTGTCCAGCGGTACAATATACGACGAAATAAGTATTGGCAAGTTTATTAAGACTTTAATCATTTAATTGTGAGTAAACAAATGACTGACGTTTAATTGAATTGTTAATTATACATAACAGTATATGGAACCATTTAACTGTGTGCAAACAAATTATTAATAGTAAACAGAATTATTCATATGAGACAGCAATACTTGAAACCATTTAACTGTGTGCATAAAAATGAGCTCAAAAATCATGTATTGATATATATGTATAAACAGGATTTGGCATTAAATAACCTACAATGATTGATATGCCACAAAACCAAACCAATCTGCAGTGGGTTAAATAATACAACGTCTTTTCTTCAATCATTATGGTTTCGGTGTTGAATAACCCAAGACGGTTGATATGCCATTAAACAAAGAATCCATTGCTTAAGGCCTTGTGTTGTGTAGTGTGGACAAACACAGAAGGAAATAAAGATTTATTGAGATTAGCAATTTATTATTCAGTGAAAATATTACTCTTTGCTGTTGGTGAAGTTGATGAAAATCCAACTTTAGATAATAAGATACAAGAATGTAAAATAACAACTTTCATCTGATTTACTTGAGGCAATTTAGCACCTACCATTCATTCTGGATGTAAGTGATGCGATCGTCACTAAGTTTGGCTCGAGATAAGTGAAAAAAAAGAAAAGAAAAAGAAAAAGAAAAAGAAAGAAAGAAACGAAGTAAGGTAAACAGAATATGATTAATTTAATTAAGCATTTCTTTGAAAATATAATTAAAATAATGGATTTCAAAGTTTCGCTTGATTAATAATTAATAAACAATTCGAAATTATTAAAAGTAATGTACAAGAAAACTTGGTGCCTATTCAACTAGTAACTCCATTATGGAGGCGCTCGTAGCGTAACGATAATAATTGTAGTAAATGGAATCGGTGACCCGAATTCATATCCTGGACGGGGCTGTTCACGTTTCACTTCGTGTTCAGGCCCTTGGGAAAAACAAGAGTCCACTTGTTATTCTCTCAGCTATTTGAGTAATCTGTGTAGCGTAATGACTAACGAGCTAGATTGCGGTCTTAAAGTAAGCGAGTTTGATCTCCAGTCCCGCTATTACATTCTATTTCGGACTAATACCCTTGGTAAAGGCATGAACACTCTTATCGTCCAGCTATGGGTTAAATAGTATCACTTGTGTTTTTATACAATGATGGATTTGGCATTTATACTTCATGAAGTTTGATATGCCAATAAAACAAAGGAACTAAAGCCAGTCATGGGTAAATCGTATAGCTGTATATTTTTCTCTATTTCCAATCAGACAGAACTTGACACGAGGTCTTTTTTATAATGGGAGTTTTAGAGAATGGGGAGGTTGGGCAGGAGCCGAGACTCGTTCCCTGCTGAATTATGTGAGACAGATGACCCTGTTCGACTTGGACTCATTGGATGAAACGTGAGTCCGGTAAGTATGCCTGATCATAGCTTAAACTAGACCAGCTGGTCTAGTGCAATCAAGGTGGTCCAGCCGAAGCTGAGGGCCATTCAGCCTCGAATCGGACATTGATCTTGGTCTTGGGCTCCATCCGAATGTCAGAAATCGTAAAGCAGACTGGTTTCTCTAGACTTAGTAAGGCAACCAGTTAAGAAGCAGAAAAACACCGGATACAAACCAGCTTTTCCTCTCTTTAAAAACTGACCTCGAGTAAAATCCATTGCGGTGACTAGGGATTGGCTATATAAATATTAATAACTATACGCGTGTGTGTTTATAGCAGCAATAATACTTATAAATACACACACACACACACACACACACACACACACACACACACACACACACACACACGCGCGCATTTTCTCTCTCTCTCTCTCTCTCTCTCTTTCTCTCTCTCTCTCTGTCTTTCTCCCCCTGCATGTATATATATATATATATATATATATATATATGTACGTAAACAACAGACTACAACCACCCCCGCCAAAAAATACCCCAAAAAACAGTCATTTATTTATGTTAGCGAAATCAAGGTGCTCGTATTCCAGTCCGCAGAGCATTATAAAAATTCAAATCACAGCATCTTAGACGCATTCCATTACAAGCAGTTGCATTTAGTATTGAATTATTCATCTTGCTGTCCATTTCTTTAAAAAAAATATTCCATTTGAATATTTGGTTATCTCTTTTGATTTCAAACAAAATACGAAATGACTAGTAATATAATTGATCTAAGGAGGTGAGATTTGAATTGTTTTATTATTCTGTTGATGACAATATATATATATATATATATATATATATATATATATATATATATATATATATTTATATATATATATATATGTGTGTGTGTGTGTGTGTATATATAATATACACTATTCATCTATATATATATATATATATATATATATATATATATATATATATATATATTGTACACTATTGATGAATACATCCCGAATAATTTCTTGTTAATTTTTTCTTCTACACCAAACGTACCAAGACTGTATTATTTCCAAGGGAGCATTAGAGAATAAAAACCTATATTATTAGATAAACATTAAGTTCCATGCCGTACAGCATCGCTAATATGCTTGTTTAAAATCATAACTATTTATCTAATAAAAAAAAATCAAATATTTAATATCTAATAATCTAATATTTAAAAACGATTTTAACGTCGTTGGAATGGCTGAAACTAGAATATTGAAGAAAATGTGATAAACAAGCCTAACACATTTTTATTCAAATTTTCTTGAAATGTATATCATCACTGTGGTAAATATTTCCCTAATGCCATGCATTGACAAATAAGGAGATTATGTTGGAAAACACCTTTAACAAAGCAGTTGATATATATATATATAATATATATATATATATATATATATATATATATATATATATATATATATACAAACAAAGGATTAGAAAAACAGACGATATGCGAAAAACAAAGAAATAATCGTTTATGAATATTGTTTTGAAAAAAGGTTTGTATGCCGGCAAACAGAGCAGTATAAAAACTAAAATGATTATTTACCTCACATTCTAATATATATAGCAGTTTCTTGCATTAAAAAAAAAAATCACAATCAAGAAGGGGTAGTCTATCTTGGAAAGCAATAAATATACCTTCGTCTTACAATTGTGTTTTTGTAAAAAAAAAAAAAAAAGGGCTTTAAACTGCTCCAAATGTGTGAATGGGAAAAAATAATGATTTTAGTTTATATATATATATATATATATATATGTTTGTGTGTGTGTGTGTGCGTTGGTGATTGCAACCCATGGCAATATTACCTTATTGTTCCACGGTGAGACACCCTAATCTTTATGTATTTCTACAGCTTAGTTAAACTTGACACATAGCTGTAACCATGGGCCATTCAAGATGTATATGAATACAGGATTGACACAAAGTCAATTTTTAAGCAAAGTTTATCCGAGTTGAATTAAGAAAAAAGAATTCTTGACTGGGAGCCGCTCCAAGTCTAAAGAACTTAGCATGGCCTACTATTAACCAATAGCTGGAAGGGGTATCATTGACTGTATATCTTTTTCAAAGGTATTAGCACTATGTGAAATGCAAACAACCTCATCCGAGATTTGAACTCGGGCCTACAATTAGATTTCCTATGACAATAACAATAACACTACCTGTGATTTCTACGGTCCTTCAAGTTTTATGGTCTGTTAATCAAGTTTGTATACTATTACCTATACAACGAGTTGCCTTTATATTTCGAGCAACCTCTAAAAGAAGGCCACGGTTGGATAAGGATGATTACAGCCTGATAAAAATGTACTATCAACACCCTTACTGTGCCAGGAGTTGTCACAATGTCTGCTTGATCTGTGTTACCGCTCAGAAAGTAGATTGCTGGTTAAAAAGTACCATCTACACTCCCGCGTGTCAGGATGTTACAATGTCTGCTTAATAAGTGTTACCACTCAGAAAGCAAGTCTGTGCAGATTGCTGCTTAAAATCAAGTCTGTGTAGATTGCTGGTTAAAATGTACCATCCACACTCTTTCAATTTCAGGATGTGTCACAATCTCTGCTTAATAAGTGTTACCGACTAGAAAGTAAGTCTGTGTAGATTGCTGGTTAAAAGCAATTTTGTGTAGATTGCTGGTTAAAATGTACCACCTTCACTCCCACAGTGTCAAGGTGTGTCACAATGTCTGCTTAATAATTGTTACCACCCAGGAAGTTAGTCAGTGTAGATTGCTGGTTAAACACAAATATTGAGGAGCCTCTACCCAGGATTCCACCTCATGTGGACGCATGAGACGTAAATAACCTGGAGTTAGGGAATTAGAATCTCTCTATCGTAATGTAATATCAGCTTGTTAACCTTTAGCCACTGAAGGGTGACCAACTACATCAGCCTGGGATCTGTTTTCTGAAACTGAGAAAAACATTCAGTAGAAATGTTAATGGTTGCATTTTTATATATAGCTTGAGTGGACAGGAGTGCTTATTTTGACAAATTATGTGTACTTAAGATATATATATATATATATATATATATATATATATATATATATATATATATATATATATATAGAAAGAAAGAAAGGAAGAAAGGTTGTGATGAGTGGGTACTGGGAAGAAAGAAGGAAGGGCATTTAATGAAAATAGTTAAGTGTTGCCGGTAGACAATTTTTAGCATCTCCATTAGTCGGCGTTGTAGGGTAGCCATTCACTTGAATGATTTAATGGGACATTGTTTTGTTAAGCAAACTGGAATATATATATACATATATATATATATGGGAAACTGGAATATATATATATATATATATATATATATATATATATATATATATATATATATATATATATATTCCAGTTTCCTATATATATATATATATATATATATATATATATATATATATATATATGTATATGAGAAAGTGGAATATATATACATGTATATATATGAAACTGGAAGTGAATGCGACGGTATTAAAATGTACAAATATAAAAAAATTGCAATGTATTCAGCGAATGATTTTATTTTTAGTTTGAATTGTTTGCCATCGGTAAAGTTTTTTTTTTTTTTTTTTTTTTAAATCTTAAACTTTCATCGGAACCTTTGAATAAGTGATGTTGTATCTTCTGAATTTTGAATAAATTAGATTTTATATTTGTTAAACGAAAGGAAAAAATTAGGAAGCTTTTAAGATTCTATTTCCGTTAGTGGCCTTCTGTATCAAAACTTTGGTGTAATTAGTGTTTCCAAATGATTTGCAGACTACTGATTTTTAAAAAAAAAATATATCGGTAATTTTTATTAAGAAAAAGCTGGTTTACGCATGGGTTCGCCTCTTACAGTGTTCCTCACATGGCTTTTCTTTAAATTTCTGGAATCTGGTCCCTTTAAATATATACTACGAAATATTTCTAACTATTTTTTTTTGTGTGGATGAGTTATTACTCACATAACCACAGAATACTGATTTAATAAAAATTACGATTAGATTAATCAAAATAATTAAACCGACCTCTAAATTTTACGTGCAAACTAGAAACTAATAACACCATACCTTTTCTTGATATCTAACTGAGCTTTATCATTATCATCATATGCTGCTAGGGGTGCCCTCGTGGTGTAATGGTTTAAGTGATGGACTGCGGGATCGTGGTGAACGGGTTCGAACTCCAGTCACGATATTACATTCAATTTCGGACAAGTACTTTTGGGAAAGGTATGAACCCCCCTTATCCTTTCAACTATGGGTTGGCTTTGGCATTATATAGCCTAAAAAGGTTGATATGCCATTAAACAAAGAAATCAAACCTGCTTGTGCGGATTTCCCTGACTCTCTCTCACAGTTCGTCTTTATCTTCCATCGCTTCCAGCAAGCCTTCTGGACTACATCCACTGTGTGTAGAGAGCTGTTGGTTGGTCAACACTTGCTCGTCCGTGTAAACAGATCCATTGGAGGAAATGGCTTATGAGTTCGTTCTTACATCTCCAGCAGTGTCCTGCATGTCTTGTTCGTCTTATTTGGATGGTATTAGAGATGGGAGGAAAGTGTCTGTACAGCTGCTGGTTTATGGGATATTACTTCCAGGATGTGTTCAATATAGCTCGTAGCATTTTTGTGTAATTCTTGTCTGGCTTTTTCTCGGTACACTTTATCAGTGTACCGAGAAAAAGGTGCACCCATATCGTTAAATTGACACGACCGCAGCTTGTAAAAAAAAAAACTGCGTTTTATTTTATTGAATAAGTTTGACTTTCATATGATCGATAACATATCGATAACAGTTCATGCCTTCGTTAGTTACATACTGATGCCATTTTCAGTAGATAAGATGCTGCTTTCGAGGTATGGGAACTTGTGCCCAAGTTTTAGAGAACCACCATTTAGTATAGAGATGTCTCCCGTTTGATTAAAACACATGTACTCCGTTTTGCCTACATTCACATGGAGGCCAATGCCACCTGCTGCCTGTTCCAGACTATACAGCAGTGGTTTGGTTTGGGTAGGTGTATTTGCCAGACGCGTGATATCATTTCCATAGTCGGCAAATTTTACTAATACATAATAACAATAAAGTAGAATTTAAAGTTCAGTATAAATCCTGTCATAAAAATGACCAGATACATTTTTGTAGTGGAGGAGCCCGTGGTGTAATGGTTATCGTCATTGGAAATAGACGCGGCGACACGAGCTCAAATCCTGCACGAGACTTATTGCATTTCATATAGCACTAATACCCTTGGGAAAGGTATGAATCCAATTATTCTCCCTCCAGCTACGGGTAAATGGTAGAACAGACTGGGTTCTTCAGCCTTGATGAAGCAACTAGTCTCGGAGAAGGAAAACTCTGAATACAAACCTGTTAAACTCCGCTAAAAAATTGACCTTGTGTCATATCCGGCCCGAGCGGATGGGTTGGTAAATATGATATACATTTTTACTCACATCACAACACCAAAAGAGGATTTATCATATGTTTTTACTTTTCGGTCTCAATGTAACATAGCCAGATATGGATATGTGTGAAATGTATATAGAATGTTCATAACGCACATACATAGAACAGGAATCCCAAAATACGAAAAACACTTACGACTTCTTAGTTCAGGTACGAAACTTTATTAGTTTGATTTAAAAGGTTTTTCGACATAAGGAGAGAGGCACAATCTTTCTATGCTGGCTTTTCCATCTGCTCCCCCCAACACGTGTGGCACCCGCCACAAGGCCTCGGTGAGCAAGCGAAAGTCACCCTTCTTCTTCGGACGGCAAGACTCAACTCTCTGACTTTTCTCAAATCCCCCAAAATCCTCCGCGCACGCTTCCGGTGCATGACGTCATTCACATCCCCATGTTACATTTTCTATCTGGAATTTTTATTTTGACATATCTGAATGACACATCTTCCCCACGCACGCGCAAGAACACCTGCGCTCATGTTGCACCTAACTAACCCATGCACTGAGCCGAAAGGTTCTCAGCCTAACTAAACCCAAAGGCAAGATATATAAAACGAAATCCCTCGGCTATTATATTACATCAGGATTTGTACCCCAAATTTTAAAATGATGAATTTGACTCTGTAGACAACTGTTTCAAACAACTTCAGAACCCTAAAACCTTTATCCAACGTGCTTAAATAAAAGCTTTTCAAAATTCATAAGCATATATTTTTCTAAAAATCCATTACAATAATCTTTTCAGTAATAATTTATTCCATATATAAATCATTTTACGCAATAATTCCATCACAAACTCGATCTAAAACAATTAACCTTGGAATTAAAACAGTCATTAACTCTTAATAATAAAAATAACAATACCCACATTTAATCTAATTTTGGAGTTTACGCTATCTAGTGTTTGATTGTCTTAAAAATACGCAGGAAGAAACATCCCGTAAAATAAAAAAAAAAAAACGAATTGATGAACGCTAAGTGGACTTGAAAAACAAAATATGAATAATGATTTTCTCAGACATAATTCAGAAACTAAATTAGTGCTAAAAAGTTACTAAATCCCTTATTTAATATAATTTGTCTCGGCGTTTATACATACGTATATACATATATATATATATATATATATATATATATATATACAGAGAGATAGATAAGCATATTGATTAAACAGAGAGAGAGAGAGAGATAGAAAGAAGTAGATTGACATTAATAGAGAGAGATGGATGTATTATGGAATGCTTGAAATGGGTAGATAATAGCAGATGTGAACATAGATAGATAGATAGATAGATAGATGTGATATGAATTTATTTCGAACAGCAATTACATCATACAGTGTAGAAAGAGAATGCCACTATCTATTTTTGAAGGCTTAAAACTTTTCGTTTTATTTAAAAAAATAATCTATAAAAAATTTGGAAGATAAAACGTATATTTAAATGCCCTGATGAAGGTTTAATGTTTAAAAAACCGAAACATTAACGTTTGCAAAAAATTCAAACTATAAATAGAATCATCCATTGAAAACTTCGTGTTTGTTTAAAATTGTGCATTTTCAGATATATATATATATATATATTACAGTACATATATATTATGGCACACACACACACAGATTCATATATATATTTATATATATATATATATTTGTATATATATATATACTCTATTAACAAGGGCAGGTGTTCTTGGAAAGCAATAAACACTCAAGTAAAAACAAACGCACGAAACTGCTAGTGACAGCTGAGCAAGCGGAAGTGTGGTAAATACCTTAGTGTTTATATATATATATATATATATATATATATATATATGTGTGTGTGTGTGTGTGTGTGCAAGTAACCATGATCTAAGCCTATCATTACCCAATTGTTTCAACAGCAAGACGCTCGAATCTAGATTAGATGCATCTACCAACTTTGGCTAAGCTTAACACTTTGCTGTAACCATGGTTACTTAAGAGTATGTATTAACCGCACTCCACCGTGACATAAGGTACGTTTTGAAATGCAATAGGTTTAATTTCAGTGTTTTTTTTCCCTCCTAAACTACTTGCCATACCAAGCTTAAACAATCCAGTCTGCATTACTCTGCAAATGGGTAAATGGAAAACCTGTTAAACACTGCTTAAAACACAATTGATATTGTGTTTCATTCCTGGATGCCGAAGGGTAGATAAACACACACACACATACACACACACACACACACACACATATATATATAAATGTATATATATATATATATATATAAATTAGCCGACGCCAGTCGAGGGAAACTCAAAGGCTCCTTTTTCAACAGGTACTACACCAAGGTGTAGGGGAGGGCGTTACTCCTTTCCCTGAATTACTCCACTTACCATTGATCCGTACTTTATGACGCTGAGTGTCAAGTAACATTTTTGAGCCTTTGGTATGACTGGACCTGGGATTCAACCCCGGTCTCCAGGACCATTGGCGAACACTCTACCCACTAAGACCATAATCGATATATATATATATATATATATATATATATATATATATATATGTATATATATATATATATAAGTGTATGTGTGTGTGTGTGCGTGTGTATTTGTGTGCTTGTGCATTCGTGCGTTTGTATGTGTGTGTACAAGCATTTGAATGCATTGGCAATATTTTCGAAAAAAAAATTAATATCCTACACACACACTCACACACACACACACACACATATATATAAATATATTGGATAGAGTGTTTGCCAATGGCTCGGGTGACCTGGGTTCAATCCCAGGTCACGTCATACCAAAGACTTTAAAAATAGTACTTGATACTTCCTTGCTTAACACTCAGCAATATAATGTACGTACCAAGGGTAAAGTGGAGAAATCTTGGAAAAGAGTAGCGCCTTCCCTACACCCCGGTGTAGTAGTTATAGAAAAGGGAGCCTTCTGGTCGCCCTCGACTACGGTCGCCAACTTATACATATATATATATATATATATATATATAAACGAGGTTTTTATATATATATATATATATATATATATATATATATATATATATATATATATATATATATATATAAACGAGGTTTATTCAAAAGGTTCTAAGCTTCACCAAGATTTTACGTTTGTTGAACACCTCTCACATTTGTATGGGCCTCAACTTCACAGACATTGACAGAAATCTTAATTATTATTCCTAGTTTTATAAGAGGTGATTGTGTATTGCCACAAAAAATGTTTGAGTCATAGCTCTTCTTTTGGGGGTAAGGCTTAGAACTTTTTAAATGAACCTCATACATATATGAAGGTTTGATAGAAATTACAATATAATGTGATGTTATATACAATATTATTGCCGAGTACCCCTTTAATGCCATTACTCCAAGGTCCATTCTGGTCCGGAGTGGTAGCACCCGATAAGGTCCTATCTATGTGTCAAATAGAACTAAACTGTGTACTTGTTCTAAACTCTATCATTTGAAATAGAATTGTTTTGACATTTAACTGGGCGTAACCCCCCACCCCAAAAAAAAAGCAAAAAAACTATACTTGCACTAAACTGAAATATTTGAAATAGATATATTTAAATGTATAAAAATGGATTTGGCATTAATAACCTATTTGATTTGCCATAAAACCAAACCAAACCAGATATTATTGACGACTGCATATATTCTGTTCCTCGCTGTCCGAGAAGCCTTGAAACCAATATTCTGAAGTAGAGTAGTGGTTTGCGGATCGATAACGACAAAAGTTTCTAGGGCTATTTATGCTACGACGAATCTGTCTGTCAGAGATGCATATTTGCAATCCTTGGAGTCTCAGTCAGCCAATCCTCGAATCTAGAGCTAACGTGAAGTAATCTTCGCGAAAGAATGTTTCGGAACAGTTGGATTCCCATACCAGCCCAACACTATCGTCGGAGCTTAGAATACACTGACTGCAGAGGGACAAGAATCTTACAGAAAAAAGTTGGATACTAGACTGAATCCAGTGGTAAAAGTCCAGCTCTGAAAATCTGAGGAATGTGGAGTGGCCTTTCATTGCCATCACTCCCAGGTCCACTCTGATCTAGAGTGGTTGTACTTGTTACGGTCCCCTGTATAGGTCGAATATATCTGTTTGAAAATTATTATCATTAGATAGGAATAACTAAAACCTTCTAATTGTGTGCAAAATATTTTACATCATATACAAACAAATGATAATGAATCAATAAAATAAAATGCGTTTAAAAGAAAATTGCAACGGAAGCACTGAAAATATAAAAATGTATGATTAAAATCAGATGTTCACAAATAAATCAAAATTCGGTATTAAATAACCCATAAAGAGTTGATATGGCGTTAAACGAATGAATCAAACCAAACCAAACCAAACCAAAAAAGTAAATTTTAAAAAATAAGCAGGTAAAGGCGCCGTGGTTTATTGGTTAACGTTCTGAACTGCCACATTGTAGTTACCGAGATCGAACTCCAGTCGGGCTATTACGTTCAATTTTGGAGAAATAACCTAGGGAGAGGCGCGAACACCCTTGTCCCTTCAGTTACGGATTAAATATTATTTCAACAGTTCTTCTACAACGATTCTTTCGGCATTGAATAACCCACAAAATGTTATTTGCCATTAAAAACGAAACAAAGCTAAACCGAAAAAAAGAAAACTCCGAAAAATACACTAGCGTGAGTCATATTTTAAATTGATCATTTAAAAATTCGAAGAGAAGGTCAAACAGACTTTTGCAAGACAGTCACTCCCATCGTTCCTTGAGCACTCGGAATGGTCTTATGAAGTTCATTAAAAAGACTAGTATGTTAACCGCCTAGGTGACAACCGCGCTGTGAATGACTGAAGATCTGAAGAGACACTTGCTATCACTTGATCTTGAACGATAGCGATCGGAGGCTATGAAAATGCAAATACAGAAAGGAGAAATATAGATACTATTAATAATACTATTACAGAAGCTCATTTCGAAATATGAACATTAGCTAAGAACTAAAAATACTTTTTTTTTCACATCCATACAGGGATAGAAAGTAGAAAAAGTGATTTAAAAAGAAAACCTTCCAGTTGCACTTATATACGCTATGTTTATTTCCGTGCACATGCGCATTAGTGACCATTAAAACATTCATATGTTTGCAAACAAGGCAATATGCGAATATTTCCGGATTCGTGCACATATATATATATATATATATATATATATATATACATATATATATTTATATATATACGTACGTGCGCAGAGCAGAGCAGAATACTTTTTAAATGAAGACATTTGAAAAATAACTTCAAATCTTTTTTTAAAGCTACCAAAGACAGTGAATCATCTTCAAGGATGAATCTATGGAATATATAAATGTATAAATGCAACTGTTCCGGAAAAGAAAGTTCCCATTAGATGCACAATCCTTCCGAAAGAATTTATTGAAAAAAATTCGGAACGAGGAACTAGTCTTGAGGAAAGAAGATCTATATATATATATTTGCACACACACACACACACACACACACACACATTGATATATATATATATAATGAAAAAAATGGTAAATGTAAGCTAAAGTTACATTATGTATATTTATTTTTGTTGACACTCAGATATTCTTTTACCTTTTATTTTAACAATAACTTGGCAAAAAAATAGAATGCAAATAAATAGATTGAATATTAAATAACATCCAAATTAAATTAAATTTTGACGTCCGAACGACTTTTGTCCAGTGTTTGAAACCAAACTGCGTCTAATAGTGAGACTCCTTTTCTGTTGCTTTGGGGAGTGTTGAGTAACCTTTATTGCCATTGGGTCAACTACTGTAGCATATTGCCCTACGACAGAGCCGGTTGTTCCAGCTGTGTAAACAAAGTGATAGCAGCACACAGGTGTACCGGCAATACGTGGGCATTGTTAAATTATATATACAGAGAAACCAACAGAGTAACAGTCAGAATCCTTCCTGCGGCCAGAAGAGATTCGAGCGGTCGCGGAGAGCGCCCTGCTGAGGTAGGGGCTAAAAAGAAGTTATGGGTCAATATAGAGGTCTCCAAATGTCTAAGTCCTTCAAGACTTCTTCCGTCTGCCCCGTGAATCTTCGTCTCTCTCTCTCTCTCACACACACACATACGTCAGCTACGACTCCTTTCGAGAAATAAAGTGTGGGAGTTATATTTTTGTAGCAAAATGTTTTGGTTTATTCCTTCATCAGGGTTTACAATTGCTGTATCGTAGTAAGGAAGAGATACACAATTACATAAAGAGTTAATTATTTATTGACTGAAGTGGTACAGTTCAACAAATATCATAAGTCTCACGCTGTGGTTGTTACGTCCAAAGATGGCCTTACTTCTGACCAAGATATTTCAGTACCAACATGCTTAAGAAACACGATGTCTTTTATACCTCAGCGATACCGGAAGTCACCTGGTACGAACAACTATACATCAACAATACTAACTGTTTAAAAATTATGAGAGTTCCATAGCACTGGGTGTAGAATTTAAAAACAGAAAAAATACAAATATGAACGTAAGAAGAACGTGAGTCCTTAAACTCTGGGCTTAAAGTAAACCAAGATTAGTTGACATGGCATTAAAATCAATCAGTCAATGAATAGGATAAAGCTAGTACAATATTATAGTAATGGTACTATTTACCAACCCCTCCGCTCGGGCAGGATATGACACAAGGTCAATTTTTAAGCGGAGTTTAACAGGTTTGAATCCAGAGTTTTTCCTTCTCCTAGACTAGTTGCCTCACCAAGGCTGAAGAACCTAGTCCGTCCTACTATTTACCCATAGCTGGAGGGAGAATAAGGGGGTTCATACCTTTCCCAATGGTATTTGACCGAAAGTGAACGTAATAGCGCGACTGGAGTACGAACTCGCGTACTACGATTCCGCAGTTCATCGCTTTAACCATTACACCACGAGGACAATATTATAGTAAAGGTAATAAGATAAAAACGAAGAGCACGTAGTGTTGTTATAAAATAGCCGAGGGATTTCGGTTCACGCCTTTGAGTTTAGTTAGGCTGAGCACCTTTCGGCTCAGCACATGGGTTAGTTAGGAGCAACATTGAAGCAGGTGTTAACGCGGGTGCGCGCGGGCGGATGGAGGTGTCACTCAGATTTCATAATAGTCCGAGACGCTAATGGGTGACAGGGTGCGGGTGACGTCACGCACCGGAAGCGCGCGGAGGTTTGTGTGAGAATTTGAAGAGTGAAAGAGTCGGGTACTGGACGCCAAACGAGAAGGATTGACTTTTGGAGCTCGCAGGCGCGAGGCGAACTTGCGCCATATGGGGGCCGCTCGAGTTGGGGGCCAAATGAATAAGACAGCATAGAAGATTGTGTCTCTCCTCCATACGTCGAAACTTTTAACTCAAAGTTAATAAAATGGTTTCGTACCTAAACAAGAAGTCGTTACGTGTTTTCTAATTTCGAGATTCATATGTTCTATCGTAATCAACATTCGATGTCCATTTCACCCATTTCGCACATGGCCATATTTGTGTATATGGCTATGTAACAGTGTGTGTGTGTGTGTGTGTGTGTGTGAGCGAGCGTGCGAGCGAGCGAGAGAGAGAGAGAGAGAGAGAGAGGAGTTATATACGTGCACTTTGAGGGGAGGTGCCCATAGTGTAATGGTTATCGTCGTAGGGAATGGACACAGCGACACGAGTTCGTATCCTGGATGAGACTGATTGCATTTCACATAGTACTAATACTCTTGGGAAAGGTATAAATTCAATTATTCTCCCTCCAGCTATGGGTAAATAGTAGGACAGACTGGGTTCTTCAGCCTTGGTGAGGCAACTAGTCTAGGAGAAGGAAAACTCTGAATACAAACCTGTTAAACTCCGCTTAAAAATTGACCTTGTTTCATATCCTGCCCGAGCGGAGGGCTTGGTAAATATGATATACGGGCACTTTAAAATGCACAGTATTGATATTCATAACATTTTTTTTTGGTTCACTGACTTTGAGTCGCTTATATTTCTTGTCGGTGAGGTGGAGAATACGTTGACTGTCTCTTAAAGAAGGGTAAGCCCCCGACTCACTGTTGTATAGACATATATATGTATATATACATATACAAATATATGCGTAACATTATCAACATAATGACGAACTTCAATGAACGAACGAACACACTTCTTTATAAAAATATATCTCTCACACTTTATTCTCGAAAGGGTGATGTTTCTCGTGTGTGAGAGATGAGCTGGAGACAGGGACAGACTGCTATATTGACCCCAATTTCTTCTGACCATAGGAGCACTTCTTTCTCATCTTGACTGGGTTGCTTAATCGTGGGTCACTGAGGGCCCAAAGCCCTCATTCTGCAAGCTGTTCTCACGCAGGCATCCTGCCTCCAACTGACTCGAACCGCCTCGGGCGCCTTGTTATATAATTGTCTAACGTTCACCTGCTTCCTCTGTTCTTCCAATTATTTACACAGGTGTTTCTCTTGATTGACGGCTCGGTCGAGGGTCAATATGTTACATCACTGAAATGAGGTGTTCTGGATATGATACTAAACTGCATTTTGCCCAATTGACTGCGCATCTGCAGAGAAGTAAGACCCCAACGAGTGTCCAAGATATGACACAAAACAATCTGATAGTGAGGTTCCAGTAATGCTCGTGCTTTAGGGAATGCAGAGTACCCCTTCATTGGCATCGCTCTCAGGTCCACTCTTGGAGTGGTAGCACCAGATAAGGTCCTATCTATAGGTGAAATAGAACTTGACTGCGTATTTATACAAAACTTAATCATTTAAAATAGAACTGTTTTTGACATTGAAACTGTATTTATGCTAAACTGAATTGTTTGAATTAGAACTGTTTGACTCAACTAAATAGCTTGAAAAATAAATATTTTTGACAATTAAACTGTGTACTTATGCTGAACAGAATTGTTTGAAATAGAACTGTTCATTTGTATAAAAATGGATTTGGCATTAAATAACCTACAAAGGTTGATATGCCATAAAACCTAAATAAACAAACAAACAAACAAACAAAAGTAAACTGTATCGAGTGGCGAGACACCTTTTCATTGCCATTACTTTCACGTTCAGTCTTACTCAGAGTGGTAGTGTATGATAAGGTACAATCTTTTGGTCAATTAGACCTATATGAAAATCATTAGTATTGAATAAAAATACTT
>OY757915.1:85346014-85376014 GCA_963585895.1 Sepioteuthis lessoniana
GGATTGAACCCCGTTCTCCCGGATTATATTGGCGAAAACTCTACTCATCTGGCCAATGGCCAGTGACGATTTTTTACAGAATTAGTTACTTGAAACCATATAAGTAAAGTAAGTAAAGTTTGTTACCATAGTCAAGGGCGACCAGAAGGCTCCCTTTTCAATAGCTACTACATCGAGGTGTAGGGTTAGGGTTAGGATTTCTCCACTTTACCCTTGATACGTACCTAATATTGCTTACTGTTAAGCAAGGAGGTTTCAAATACCATTTTAAAAGTCTTTGGTATGACGCGACCTGGGATTGATCCCAAGTCTCCCGGACCACTGGTGAACACTCTACCCACTAGACCAATGAACCGGTTTTGAAACCATATACTCTGGTATAATTATTATTATATGATAGGAATTCTCGAAAACATACTACCGTGTGCAAATTATTTTATTTGGTCTGATTTTGTTTGTTTAATAGCCTACCCACATTTTTTTATATAACGACTAAGCCACTCTTGTAAAAGAACAGTCGTGGTACTATATAATCCATAGCCGAAGGCATATCTATCCCAAGATCATTAGTCCCAAATTGAACATAGCATATTATCTCTGAGATAGGAATCGTTGATATATAACTGGACGAAAAAAAAGTATAAAGAAAGAGTAAATCAGATATCTCCTCAATGGACAATCCCCGTGGTGTACTGCCTTACGTGTTTGACTGAGATGTTGTCGTAAGCGAGTTTAAACACCAGTCGCGCTATTACGTTCACTTTAGGACTAATACCCTTGGAAAAGGAATAAACCCCATTATCCTCCCAGTTATGGGTTAAATATTATCACTGCTATTCTTCTACAAAGAAGGTTTAGACATTAAATAACCCAGTAAGGTTGATATACCATTAAACAAAGAAACCAACAAAAAGCAGATATCTCATCAATTTTTAAACGACGAGGTCAAATAATTGTTTGGTGAGTATTTAAAGAATTTTCTTCGTTGTCACTTGTTTAGTCTGGCACACAGACATCAGGTTTTTTAGAGAACCAACTGTTTTTAAGTGGTCAGCAAGTAATGCTCTTAGCCCAGTCGGCAAGGGCCGTTAAATACGCGTCTCTATATGAGGAAAGACCCCATCCCAACAAGTGTCCTGGATATGACATTATAACATCTAATGTTGAAGCTCCAGTCCTGCAGCTTTGCAGAATATGGGGTGGCCCTTCATTGCCATTACTCTCTGATCTACTCTGACCCGGAGTTATGGATTAAACAGAACTGCTTAATCGTCTACTATACTTGAAACCAATGATCTATGTGCAAACAAATGACCGATTATGTATTGAATTATTAGTATTACATTGCAATAGTTGAATGTCCCAGTCAGCTGGTGCTGTACAATAAACCGACTGCATCTCTGCAGAGGGGTAGGATTTCCTCAACGAGTGTCCTGGATATGACACTAAACAATCTGAAAGTGCGGTTCCACTAATGCTGGAGCCTTGAGGAATGCAGAGTATCCCTTTATTTCCATCACCGCCAGGTCCACCTTGGCCCGGAGTTGTAGCAGCTGATAGGGTTTTATCTATGTGTTAAACAGAACTAAAATGTGTACTTAAGCTAAACTTATTTAAAAAAAAAATAGAACTGTTTTTACATTTAACTGTGTGTATACAAAACACTGTATTTATGCTAAACTGAGTTATCTGAAATAGAACTGCTGTTGAGATTTAAACAGTCTGCTTATGCTAAACTGAATTGTTTGAAATATAACTGTTTATATGTATAAAAATGGGTTTGGTATTAAATAACCTACAATGGTTGATATGTCAAACCAAACCAAACCAATACTTGGAACCATTTAAGTGTATGCAAATTTAACTATTTGTGTCAGGTAGCAGTAATTGAAAACATTTAACTTTAAAACGTCTTCTGTATGAAATAACCGAAGGTTTGACTTGCCGTAAAAAAAACAACCAACCAACCAACCAACCAACCAAGTTCAAGAAGAAGTTCCTTATCACTTAATTTCGACAATCTGGCGAGAACCAGTAATTTTGGCGCCAACAAACCGTAAGTCCCTCTCCGTCTTTGTTTGTGAATACCCAAAATGAGTAGCTTCATATACATATGTACTTTACTGAATAGAAACTCTTCCATCTCGACTCAATTATCTGGTCGAAACCAATTGCGAACACATTCGTTGATTAATCTCTTCTTCTTGGTTTTATCTTATACATCTATGATAAAGAAGTTAGTCATAACGGAAATGCTCGCCTTCTTCAATTTCCTCATTCTCGGCGAAATCATGAATACATCTCCAGACGCATGCGCAAAACCCACACGCACTGAGACAAAAGGAAAGAAAAAGGAATATACACCATTTCTGTTTCTTTTTCTCCTCCGAACTTTCTTTGTTTTCTCTCTCTCTCTCTCTCTCTCTCTCTCTCTCTCTCTCTCTCTCTCTCTCTCTCTCTCTCTCTCTCTCTCTCTTGACTTTCTCAGTCTTCTGACAGGTTTTGTGTCCATCTTTGTTCTTCATAGACTTTTCCACTTTTAATTACATGTGTTATATAACCTTTTCGATCTCATTATTTTCATTTCAGCGATTTGCAGCAATTTCTTTCTTTCTTTCTTTCTTTCTTTCTTTCTTTCTTTCTTTCTTACCTTCACGCAAACTTTGCTTCTCCGTTTCTTTTCGTTTTAAAATTCATTCGTTATTTCTTTTCAGTATTACTTTTCTTTCTTTTTTCATTTTACGCTTTCTTTCTTTCTTTCCTTATTTCTTTTCACTTTGCTAATGGCTTCTTATAAAGTCTCATACTTTCACAGAGTTTATGGGGGTATTTATTCGAGGTATAATGGCTAAAGAGCTGGCCTGCTACCTTGAAGTGAGTTCGAACCCCTGTCGCTCAGTTACGTTTATTTTCAGACTACTAATATTGAGAGAGTTATAAACTCACTCCCTCAGCAGTGGATTAACGAGTATCACTGCTGTTTTTCATCGGGTATGGCACTTGATAGCCCGAGAAGTTTGATATGCCTTAAATAAAGAAACCGAACCATAGTTTCTTACGCTTACTTTACGCATTCGTTCATTTTTTCTTTCTTTTTCTTTTATAGTTCTTCTCTTTCTTTCTTTCTTTCTTTCTTTCTTTTCCCTTTCCTTATAGTTTATCACACTTTCTTCTACTTTCTTTCTTCCTTTCTTCTTTTCACTTTACACAATCTTTCTTTGTGTCTTTCGTTTTACTTTTGTTTCTTTTCTATGTATATTTTTCTTTCTTTTCACGATATGTGTACTTGCGTTTCTTTCTTTTTCGTTCTTTTACTAGTCACTCATCCGTTTTTCTTTCATTTTGCAAATTCTTTCTTTCTTTCTTTCTTTCTTTCTTTCTTTCTTTCTTTCTTTCTTTCCAGCTTAACTTCTTTCTATATTTCTTTCTTATTTTTCTTTTCCTTTATTGTAAATTTACACCTCCATTCAATCTTTCATTTTCTTATTTACTCCTTTTTACTTTTTCTTTTACTGCTTTTCTTTCTTTTCACTTTTCTTTCTTTCTTTCTTTCTTTCTTTCTTTCTTTCTGTCAGCGTTGTGGTCACTTTGTCTTTGCAATTTCTCTCTATCCTGATTAACTGCTTTCTTTTTTTCTTCTTTTTCTCCTGTTACTCATATAATTCTCTTTAGTTCTCTTCTTTTTTTTTCTTCTTTCACACCGAGTTCATTATCTCTCTCATTAATCATCTTATGCAGCCAAAACAAAAAAAAAAAAAAAGGAATAAAAGGAAAACGAAAAAAAGGATTACGTAAAAACAATACGTTGCTTTCCGGTACTGTATCCTATTTCTAACATGCCATCGTTTCTACAGGCGATTCAATCAAGGACATCGCAATACCCAATCCTACTGCAAATTACAAACAAATTACAACGAGATAATATACAGTCCAGTTGGCATAATGCCAACAACTAACTCGAGACATCGAAAAAAAAATCATAGTCGACAAGTCCAATAAATGCGCATGCGCAAATCTACCCAAGCACATCCATTTAGAATCAGGACTGAAAAAGTAGAAATGGAAGAAGCAGATGATATGCCTTTGCGTTGGTTAGAAACTGTAGGCGAGTTTTCGTTTAAGTGGATAATGACCAAGAATTACGCTGTAGCCGATTGCTATTCAGTTATTAGCAGGTGATTAATGTGTGTTAGAAAAACTATGAGAGCATTTGTGAACTTAAGTGATTGGATAAAATTAAAAAAGAAAGAAGAAAAACAGATTAAGAAGATGGCTACTTGAATTGAATAGAGATTACAGAGTTTAACGAACAAAATTGAACGAGGTGTATACACTAGAGGCCATTAGAAGAAAACATACATATCCTCTGTAACGAATATCAACACCTGAAAAATCTACTTACATGTAAGACATTATATATATGTATATATATGTGTGTGTGTGTGTGTGTGTGTTTGTGCACTTACCACCCCTTCACACGAGCGGGATGTAACACTAGGTTATTTTTATGCGGAGTTTGATAGGTTTGAATTCGGAGTTTTCCTTCTCTTAGATCAGCTGTCATGGCAACGTTAAAGAGCTTAGTCTGCCCAACTATTTACCCATAAGTGGAGAGTGATTAGTCGGGTTCATATCTTTCCCTAGAGTATTAGCGCTATGTGAAATATAAACAGCCTCGTCCAGAATTTGAACTCCTATTCGAAGCATTTTACATTTCCAATGGCGCGAATAATCTTCACATTATTTAACTAGATAGACTCTATTACTTAATCACATTGAGCAAAGTCTTCATCGTAGTGAGACTGAAAAACCTTAATGGGGTGATATCTATTTACAAAAAAATCTCTGCTGTTTAAAAAAGGTGAGAGGTCGGTGAGGCTATTGTTTGAAGTACCAAGCAGAGTAATTTCAAAGAGGTCCACGACGCCATTTTAAATGGATCCAATATTTCTGGGCAGACCTCATAGATCCAAAATTAATATCATCATTTTAGCAGACTGAATGAGCCTTTTTTTTAAAAGTGAGAATGAATTAGACCGCACTACACTCTCTTTTTTTCATTTGGTAAATCATAGTCCACCCATTTGCTGCCCGTGGTGTAATAGTTATCGTCGTAGAAAATGGACACGACGACACGAGTTCAAATCCTGGACGATACTGATTGTATTTCACATAGCACTAATACCCTAGGGAGGGCACCTCAGGTGGTTTAATGGTTAGCAAAGTAGACTAGCAAACCTGCACGAGTGAGTTCGATTCTCATTGGGTGCCCCATTCATGCGGCCTTGTGCTACATCTAAGCAAAAAGCTTAGTAAATTATCACCAATACCCTTGGGAAAGGTGTGAATCCAATTATCCTCCCTCCAGCTATGAGTAAATAGTAGGACAGACTGGGTTCTTCAGCCTTGGTGAGGCAACTAGTCTAGGAGAAGGAAAACTCTGAATTCAAATCTGTTAAACTCAGCTTAGAAATTGACCTTGTGTCATATCCTGCCTGAGCGGAGGGGTTGGGTAAATACGATTGCTGCTATTTTTTCCTGATCCATTCGAACCCGAAATGACTGGTTCTGTTAGCATCCCATCTATGTATAAAATGGAAAATGATTTTCAAGTATATAGATACATTGTCTCTTAAAATATTTGTTCGACTGACCCACTGTTTTTGTTGTTTTTTATGGCATATCAAATCTTTCGAGTTATTTCATGCCAATTCCTGTTTATATAAAAATTAAACACACACGCAGATACACACACACACACACACACACACATATATATATATATATATATATATATATATATATCATTTGTAAGTGAATGGTTTGTTGGCAACAATATTTTAAACGAGGCGGGGCTCATTTGTTTGCACACAGTTAAATTGTTTTAAGTATTGCTATCTAACAATAACGATTATATTCCTTATTAATCATTTGTTCGCACAAAATTAAGTGGTTTCAAGTATTGCTAAAATTAACAATTCTAAATATTTACATGTCAAAACAGTCCTATTTTAAGCAATTCACTTTTGCATAAGTGCACAGTTTAGTTCTATTTGACCTATAGATGGGACTCTTATCAGATGCTACCACTCTGGACCACAGCGGACTTGGGAGGCACTCAGCATTTTCCAAATCTTCAAGACTGAATTCTACTCTCCCAGCTGTTGTAGATAGAATCTTCACAGGTATTACCACCCTCAGTCAGAGTGGATCTGGGAGTAATGATAATGAGGGGGTGCTCCAAAACCCCAAATACCCAGGGTACCATATCCTTTTCGAACAATTTATATATTAAATGTCACTGTCTTCATTACGACATTTGTTCTTAAAAAAATGTTGCAATGATATTAACTCGCTAAGATCATTGTAATGATACAATTTTATACGAATGTACCCAACCCCTCCACCACGGGCAGGATGTGACATAAGGTTAATTTTTTAATCGAGGTAATGTGGGTTCCGATGAGGAGTTTTCCTTCACGTAGATTTGTCTAAACATGGATTAAGAAACCGGTTTGCTGTATTATTTACCTAAATTTAGAAAAGAAATTACACAAGAATATTGTGAGCAATATTGAACAATTCTTGCAGGCAGCACCCCACAAAGCAGTAGCTGTACGACCACCGACCACCCATCACGAAAACTGTCTAAGTAAGACGAACCAGGCATGCAGGACACTTCTGGAGAAGTGGGGACGAACTCTTAAGCAACATACTCCTGTGGGCCCCTTCACATGGACGAGCAAAGGCAGGACGAGCAGTTAAAACCTATATACAACAGCTCTGTGCCGATACAGGATGTAGCCTTGAAGACATCCCAGGAGCGATGGATGATAGAGACATGTGGAGAGAGAGAGAGTCAGGGAGATCCGTGTTACCGGCACGACATGATGATGAGGAGGATAAGGATGCATGCGTTTCTAAACTGCATTAGCGGGATGGGAAACGTAAACAAGTTCGTCTATTGTATACCAGGAAGAAGAAACAGCATTATAAAAATATAATCTGCTTCTAATCTTGTTTTTCTTTTATTACGAAACAGTCAACATAGTTGCGTGAGGAGAGACCGGGAATAGCTGAAATATACGTACTGTGAGAGATACAGAATCTTTGAGAACGCTTTTTCTTCATTCTTCTTTCGGGACTGTTTCAGAGACTACTTAAAACATTTAGTCATCATTTTGAATTTAGCGACCCTGTTTCTTCTCATTACTCTGCATTATCATCTTAGCTTCTATATTTATTTACCAACCCCTCCGCTCGGGCAGGATATGACACAAGGTCAATTTTTAAGCGGAGTCTAACAGGTTCGAATTCAGAGTTTTCCTTCTTCTAGACTAGTTGCCTCACCAAGGCTGAAGAACCCAGTCTGTCCTACTATTTACCCATAGCTGGAGGGAGAATAATTGGATTCATACCTTTCCCCAGGGTATTAGTGCTATGTGAAATGCAATCAGTCTCGTCCTGGATTTGAACTCGTGTCGCCGTGTCCCTTTCCTACGACGATAACCATTACACCACGGGCACCTCATCTTAGCTTCTATGTGTTTTTCAACTCAGGCCTTTAGCAAGGCACCTTTTTATTCTTTCTTTTGGGATTAGCGAGTCTCAAATCTTTCCGACCTTTCTTTACCTCTCAACCCTGGGCCGTCTGGCACAAGGCTCGCGTCCAGAGTTGCCTAACGTCCCGTCATTCTTCTGCCAGCTCCCTTCTTCTCTCCCACGGGTCAAAAATCTTCAGTGGTTATATCATTTTCCGGACAGCCACACGCCTCGTAGTTACTCTTCCTTTCGACATGCCACCCATACAATTCAAGTGGCATTTCCGATGTGTTTTGTCTACCTTAAGACACAGGTGCATCCTGTTTTGATATTCTTGTAACTTACGCAGCCTGGCAACAATTAAATACCTAACATGTCCAAGATTTGAATTCAGGTCACTGATTCTATTTCTTTCTACTATAATCGTTAACTAAGCGCGCCTCCAAACTAATACTGTATGTATACAAATGATATTCCACAAAAATATTTTTCTGACCTTTTTTCGCTGGCAAATTATTGGTGTTACGATAGGAACACTTAAAGCCATTTGTCTGCATGGATGGATAAAAATTCTGCATTTAAGACTGCATTTCATAAGAATTGAAATCATAGCCCACTGACGTTGAACTAGAAACGTTATACAAATAATTTTTAAAGCCCCAAACAGTAGAAAACATCGCACAGTACTCCAATCTTTCATTTCCTATCGTCATAGCGTGACTCCTTAAACATCTTGTATTGTATATATTTGGATAGCATAATTATTAAAATGACTTCATAACATAGTAACATTCGTTATCATCTAGGAAAACCAACCAACCAACCATTTCTGTACAGACTACGTAATAATGAACATTATACGGTAAGAATAGGCACGGCACAACAGCGATTGTTTTCAGTTGTTCTGCAGTAAAGCATGGAGGTTCTATGGTGATAACAGTGGTGTTGGAGATTTTTGGAGGATTGACAGTATCTTTAATACCGGAATTTACAAGCAGATTCAACACGTCAATCCTTCTGAAAAACAACCGATTGTGATCGGCTTAACCTTTCGGCAAGAGAGTAATCTCAAACACACTGTTAATAAAGTGGATTAAATTTAAAAAAAAAAAAAGAGAAAGGAAAAAGAAAAAGAAAAGAAAAGAAAAAAAACGGCTGAAAGAATCTTGATCGATATGAACTGGATTCTACATATCCAGTAACCAAATATAGAAATAGAAATGGATCCATTGGATCGAGTTAAGAACTAAAGAAATCCCTTAAAATCTGAAGAAGAGCTCTGGGAAGATTCGGATAAAGCTTGGTAAAAAAAAAAAGGGACGGTTTTGAAAATCAGATTAACATGTTTCGCCGGAGATCTAGCATCATCAGAATGTTGATGATTTTATAGGCAGAAACGAATCTCCATTAACAGGAGAGAAAGGAAATTTATTTAGAGTCTCTGAACACTTCATTTCAAGATTTTGCTGCATCCTTTTAAAAAGATAGATTTACACTATTTACACCTCTAGGATTTTTCTACCATTTCCTCGGAGGACATAGCGGCCAAAACGTTGGGAATATAACAACATAAATAAACAATATCTCAATTTCAAATCTTACACAGAGATTTCAGACAACTATTTTTATTTTCGATGTTTATGTCTTGCTATTTTGCTTTCTATTTGTATATATTTGACGAGTAAAGGGGATGTATTAAAAAAAACCGTAAAGAGATCTATTGAAAACGCTGAAAAGAGATATATCATTAAAGAAATTGAGAGAAGATAAATGGTAAAAAAATAGAAAAGGGATTTACTGCAAAAATAAATAAATAAATAAAAAATAAAAATACAAAACAAAGAAAACATTACAGAACAAAAAAAGAAAGCAAAAAATCCCGGAAAAGGGATATATTGCAAAAAAACAAAAAAACAAAACAAACAAACAAACAAAAAAAAAAAATAAATAAATAAAAAGAAGCACATTATAAAAAATTAACAACTGGGTTGTTATGAAAGCTGGAATGGGGATATTTTGCAACCCCGCCAAAAAACCAAATCAAACAAATTAAAACAGAGCAAACAAAAAGATCTGAAAGTATATATGTTATATAATTGCGGAAGGATTCTTTTTATTTTATCATTTTTCGTTTTATATACCTTATCTTTTGGTTTAGTTAGGCTTAGAACCTTTCAGTTTAGTGCATGGGTTAGTTAGGTGCGCACATTGTGTGCAGGTGTTCACGCGCGAGCGGGGAGGATCTGACAATCACAGATGTCACAATAAAAAACCCAGATAGGAAATGGGATGAGGATGTGAATGACGTCATGCCCGGAAGCGATGGGCTGGGATTCTTTGGGATTTTGAATAAAAGCAGTGAGTTGAAATTTGGACTTAGACGAAGCGAGTTGATTTTTCGGACCTTGGCGAGGCCAGTGAGTTTGTGGACTGCGGGGTGCGCACGCACGTTGGTTGAGTCAGTGAGTTGAAAGCTGATGATGGACGAACAGTCAGCATAGAAAAATTGTGTCTCTCTCTCCTCGTGTCGAAAACCTAAACTTAAAGAAGGTAATAAAAGTTTCGTACCTGAACTAAGAGAGTCGTCAGTGTTTCGTGTTTTTCAGTTTCCTGTACGTATGAACATTCTATGAACGTTGAATATGTTACATATACATTAAATGAAAAAAGACATATCGCACCCCCCACAAAAAACAGAAAATAGATATATTATAAAAAAGAAATAGAAATAGGATATATTGTAAATATCGGAATGTGAGTCACAGTAAAAAAAAAATTGAAAATGAAATCAGAAAGGAGTTCTAAGTAAAAAAAATTGAGCGTATATATTGAAAACGAACAAATAAAAAAACAAAGAAAAATCCACAAAGGGGTAAAAAATAGGAAAGGGGCAAGATGTAATGATAATGCGGATGCAGTGAGAGATTCTGTCGGAAGGAGTCTGAAAAATTCCACCGAAGATGTTCCCAAGAACTTTGTCTTTCACGTGCATCATTGCAAAGAATTTTGAAGAAGGATCTTCTGCTGTACCCATACAGAATCTAGATCAAACATGAACTCATACCAGCTCACATGGAGTTTCTTGTTTCAGTAATAAATCATAATCATGGGTTAGATCCATTTTGAGACAACCTGTACAAAGAGGAACTTTCTATATGTTTTCATACCCTGTTGGGTGGCAAAAGTTGCTGGTTGCACCAGGGGTGCAACCTAAGCCACCGAAACTGAGGTATCACCCCTGCTTGGTGGCTGGTGAGGACAGGGTGTTGCGTGTGTTCTGACACGGAGTATGATAAAATCTGACGTGTGTGATGTTGCAGAATGACGTAACATTAGACATAATGAAGTTCACTGAACAGAAATTTAGTCTAGAAAAGTACCTTAAAAGCAAATATAACATCGGCCTACCTTTCGCAAGGTCCGGTCTCTCTCTCTCTATCTATCTATATATATATATATATATATAACAGCGTTGGTTGTCACCAAATCACTTTGTGGAGTTGTGGCGAACCCAGTGCAATATAATATAGAAAGTGGTCAATATCTAGGATAGAGCTATTATACAATAACAATAATACGAGATAAATATATTTTAGGTTTGTATATTTAATGTCATGGAATTTAGTCTGCGACCCCTGGGTTTCATGGAGTTTTTACAAAACAACAATCATCAGGCAGTTAGCAAAATGAAAAAGAAATTAAGAAAAGGAAAAAACAATCATCAGGCAGTTAACAAAATGAAAAATATTTTTCATTTTTTTAACTGCCTGATGATTGTTGTTTTGTTAAAACTTCATGAAACCCAGGGGTCACAGTCTAATTTCCATAACATTGAATATATATATATATATTAGATCGAGACAAAATTTTGGTTTAATAATTTCGGTTTTTTAGGGAAAAAAGTTGTAACAGTGCATTTCAAACTTCCGTTGTTTTCAACATAACCGGTATTTACCTGTTTAAAGACCGTCTTCATGAGTCATTCTTATTTCAGTAGTGAGAGAGTTCGCATCTTATTCTAATCTATGATCTCACACCCCTAAATCGAGGAAGTGAAAGTGCATATTCAACATGCAATGTTAGAGGATTTTAAGAATAATCAAAAAACACTAAAAACAAAACAGTAAAGAAAATGTCCAGTGTTTATGGCCATGGATTCATTACTGACCGCCAAGACCAAAATTGGTTTTCAAAAGTTCCTTCTGGTAATACGCCATTTAGATATGAACCCAGACTAAGTCACTCATCGGAACTCGATCGAGGTGCTTGAAAAAAATTGGTAGACTGCAATCCACGCAAAAGTACTCGACAATTAGCACTTGACCCTAACATATACCAATTCACAGTCTGCCGTCAATGAAACGGATGGGAAAAGTGAGCAATCAAGACGTTCGGGTTCCTCATAGCCTTAGAAGAATAAGGAAGAGCTCATATCCATAGTGGCGGGTCTTTTTACAAGGCTGAGAAATGGCCCGTTTCTTTATAATATCATTGCAGGCGATGAAAAATGGGTCTTTAATGCCAATGTGCAATTCAAAAGGTAAGGGATTCACAAGGATTAATCTATGCAGTATACACCAAAAGCGGAGCTTTATGGAAGAAATTTTATGCAATCTCTTTATTGTAGGGTCACCATGTTATTATTCATTTTAAAGTTTTGAAATCATAATCAGACACTTAATGTAGACATACTCTCAACAGCTACCGTGTGATCATGAAAATCCTCTAAGAAAACGCCCCGCATTCGTCAACAGGTGAAACGTTGTGCTTCTCAGATAACGCAATTTAACATTCAGCAAGGATCACGAATGAAAATATTCGATTTCGGCTGGTATTTTCAAACCCGTCAACCAAAATCAATAAGCACTGCATCAGGTGATTTCCATCATTTTTGTTTTATTCAAAATGCTCTGAATGATAATTCTTTTTTATTTCTATTTTTCTCAAGAGTATTAAATTTTGGGAAAACGTCTTGAGCTCAAAAGCAGCAAAATTTTACTTTAGAGGGATCAACAATCTATCTTATAAATAGCAAGAACTGATTCAAAATATTTGCGGTGGGGGGTGTCCTCGTGGTGTAATGGTTATAGCGATGGACAGCTGAATCGTAGTAAGCGAGTTCGTACTCCAGTCGCGCTATTACGTTCACTTTCGGACAAATACCCTTGGGAAAGGTATGAACCCCCGATCCTCCCAGCTATGGGTTAAATAGTACCACTCCTGTTCTTCTAGGAAAATGGCTTCGGCATTAAATAGCCTACAAAGGTTGATATGTCATTAAACAAAGAAACTAAACCAAACCATCAAAATAATTTCAAATATACTATTGATTGAAATGAATTCATTGTTAAAACCTTTATGAATGATTAATAGAAGATCATTTATCCCAGCTATGTGTTGAATAGTACCACTATTGTTCTTTTAGACGGATGACTTTGGCATTAAATAACCTACAAAGGTTGATAAGCCATTATACAAAGAAACCAAACCGAAAATTATTCATGACTCTGCTCATCTGTGTGTGTGTGTGTGTGTGTGTTTTCTTGTTGTATACCCACGATTTACGTAATTCAATGAATGAAAGAATACACTTCTTTATAAAAATATATCTCTCACACTTTATTCTCGAAAGGGTTGATGTTTCTGTGGTGTGTGAGAGATGGGTGGAGGCAGGGACAGACTGCTATATGGACCCAACTTTTTCTCTTGATCATAGCTTTGGCCGGGGTTGCTCAGTCTGCAAGCTGGGCCTCACTCTGGCCTTCCTGTCTCTAAATAAGTCAACGGCCGTCGCATATGCCTATATTCTCTCATAACGTCCACTTGCTTCCGCTTCTTCTTCCGCTTATTTACCCAGGTTCATCTCTGATTGACGGCTCGGTCAAGGGTCAGTATATAACATTTTGCGTGATGATATTTAAATCCTGATATTTTCTTTGAAGCTCGTTCTTTTTGCCAAAAATCTATAGTTTTACCTTATTTTGGTAAAAGTCATGGGCAAATTTAAACTACACATTGGTTACTGTTGATTACATATGTTTAGTCCCCACTCCTGCGGCTGGTATTTAGAATACTCTGACTATACCTCCTGAAGAGGTACAAGACCTAGGACTATCAAAAATGGACTTCCAGGGTATGATGCTAAACTGAATCTGGTGGTGAGGATTTTGTTCAGAAGCTCTGGGAAGTTAGGAGTACCTCTTCATTGTCATTACTTCCAGGTCCACCAACCCAGAATGGATTGTACTTGTTAGGGTCATACCTAAAGATCAAATTGATCAGTTCTCAAATTATTTGTGTTTGATTGGAATATTTGATATTATATAATCGTGTGAATAAAGAAAAAAACGTAAGAAATTGTGTTATATAATTAAGGAATGATTTTTTATATTAATCATTTTTCGTTAATTATATTTTATCATTCAGTTTGGTAGGGCTTTGCACCATTCGGTGAAGAGTCAGATGGTGCAGTCTTACGCCCGCGTGCAAAGGATATGACAATCACCATTTGTCATAATAAACCCGAAACAGGAAATGGGGCTGGAGTGTGAATGACGTCATACAGAGAAGAGATGGTCCTGAGAATTTGAGGATTTTAATAAGACAGTAGTTGGGTATTCGACCGTTGAGGCGTGCATTTGAGTTTTTTCGGATCTCGTCCGGCAGAGATGAATTGAGATCTTAAACATCATAAGATGCACCGCGCGTTGGGGTGGAGTCAGCATAGTATGGATAGCATAGGCGTTTAAAAATTGTGTCTCTCTCCTCGTGTCGCCATGGACCGAAGTCAGGAATTAATAAACCCGTTCCTATCCTAAACGGCAGAATCGGCTTCTATTTGTATCGGTATTATTATTACTGACTTCATCAAATTATACAACAACTGCATAAAAATAAATAAATATAAACATACAATGTACACAGTTCCCTAACCTCTTGGCATAGAATAACCCCATCGGGGTTGACACTAATCAATAAACCGTGTTTAATCATGTAGCAAAAGATTACAGAGTTGATAAGTAGAATGGCAGATGCGATAATGTGTCAGCAATGGTTAACAATGCTTGCAAAAATCATGTGATCAAGACAAAAATAAAAATAATGAAAAAAAACTCTAGACGTAAAAACTGATAAATCGGGGGAGATTTTGAAGGAAGATGCATAAAAAATAACATCTGAAGCAGAATCTATAACAGATAAATAAATAGATAGATAGAGCTAAATCTGTTAACTCATTTGAATGACGCATCCAAAGAGATTTTTTTTGGTTCGAGATAAGGAATTCGGTCAGTGATTTTCGTTGCATGACAGCATCCGTCCTCATACGGCAAATGCAATTCAGTGAATGATTACTCAGCAAGGTTTGGAAACTTCTTCCACATTTGGCGTATTTGTTCAACCTAGTCAGCTGCAAGTAGTCCCAGTATGGTTGGCCTTTCAAATGATTTTTAGTTCTAAAAAAAACTTTCCCTGAATTATTCACGAAAGTTAAACCGGACTTTTTTCCACTGAAAACGAATTTTGTAATTTACCTAAAAAGCGGGACAAAAAAAAAAAAAAATTAAAAAAAGGGAAAATATATCAATAACCATATATCAATTTATATAAATACAACGGCTTTTTAGGAAAAAAATTCGCCGGAGGTACATCTACAGGGATTGCAGAAATGCTTCATTCAGACCAACAAATAAAGAAAGTAGAACCGTAAAACGTAGACACTTTTTTATATATATATATATATTCAGCTAACAGTCAAAACTACATGCAATATTGGTTATTAGGTTTCTATAATATTTGTACAGGGTGTCTCCATATACATGGGACCAGTGTGACTGCTAATAATTTTACTGATGATAATATTGCGTTCTATATTGTTTCAGATTTGAAAATAGTATACTATAACAACTTTTGATCCTCGATCACAATAACTTGGACAAGAGAGGAAAAATATTTTGCGTCACTTCTTTTTTGGAGATAAAATTATTCAAAACTGTCTCAATATAAATGCAACACATTATTACGATAATCATTTATTATTGTGATAGGAAATTAAAAAAAAAAGATTGCATATCCTGAAGCTGATATAATAACAATAAAAAGATATTGATTTGATGTCTCTAGCTAACCCAAGTCCTTTGTTTGTTCTTCTTTCTTCCTCTCTCGGTTATATATCGGTTGTATATTTGTAAAACATGGGAAATGCCCTCGGTCGGAGATGAGAGGAACCACTAGACGATCGAATAGCGATGAGCTGATAGAAGAAGTTGAGATAGTGGGGACCGGCCGTGTTGGGCATATTGTCATACTATTTAATCCTTAACTTGGGGAGATAAGGGGGTTCATACTTTTCCCTAGGATATTCATCCGAAAGTGAACGTAATAGCACGACTGGAGTTCGAACTAACTTCTAATGATGTGGCAGTCCAGCACATTAGCCTCTACGTTACGCGGAATCATCCTAAAGCAGAAATAGAAAAAATATAGATGATCATTTTTGATCTTTGAGAAAGATGAAAGCTTATTTCGCATAAGTCAAAGATTTAACACCCTCTACTTCTGTGATAATTCTGCGTTTTGTTCTTTGTTTTTTTTTTTTTTGTTTTGTTTTTTTTGTTATTTTCGGGTAAGACAAAACACAAAACAGAAGCAGGTATTTGGTCTCCGAAGATTTCAACTCAAAGTCAATATCCTTGCTTTTCCTTAAAGCAGAATAACTGTGTTTCGCCCTGACAAGGGTTTCGTAGAAAGGGCATTATTAGCATCAACTCGCCACGCATGCCTACGGTAGCCACATATTAAACAGTTCTTCCCGGGGGAAGTCAAATAAATACGAATATTTTCTATTCTGGCATTTTGTTTTGTAGTAATATCTTCAGCCGAATCGTTATTATTAAAAATTTATACAGAAGAATCAGTTGTGGAGCTCTTGGGAGTGAGAAGTCATTCTTTTGTTGCCATTACTCAGAGATCCACTCTGACCCAGAGTGGCAATATTGTTAACCTCTCAAAGTATTGTTACGGTCTCATCTATGATTCAAATCTGGAGAATATTTAAAATGATTTTGAACTGCCGTAACGGTTATCGTCGTAAGGAAATGGCGTGAGTTCGGTTCTTGAATGGAGTTGCAGACATTTTATTTCACGTTTATACCTTTTGAGAAAGGCATGAGCCCATCTCTTCTTCTACCAGATTTGTTTGGACAACCTATCTAAGAAAAAGAAAAACCTGAGGAGTATTGCTTGAAAGAATCTCTGGTACCACTAGCCGTTCGAATGGCCATGAGCTGATATAAAAAGTTGAGATAGTGAAGACCGATCGTATGAGGAGTATTGCATGAAAGAATCTCTAGTACCCTGGGGTACCATTATTCTGTTTATCAGCTTAGTCAAAAAGAGTGACTGGTTCTGTATAAGCCCTCACCACTATAAACAAATCACCTCTGAAACAATTTAGTGGTTGATATCTTTAACTGTGCTGTAGAGCCTAATATACCGAGATCCACGAGATCCACACACACACACACACATATATATATATATATATATATACCGCGATCAACAGGGTAGTTGAATAGACATGGTGCATTCAATAAGTTTCCAGACTGCGGAATTCACCAACGGCATCTCAACAGTGAGTTAAGACTCCATCAATGAGTGTCCTGAAGAATACATTGACTGCATCTCCTCAGAAGGGTAAGACTCCCCCAATCAGTGTCTTGAATATGACATTAAACGACCTGATGGTGAGGTTATTGAGATTATTATAAAGCGCCGATGACTCAGTGACTACGCTATCCTAACACACACATATATATATATATATATAGAGAGAGAGAGAGAGAGAAAGAGACAGAGAAGAGATAGAGATCGAGAGTAGGTTGCTGATATATTAGAAATATCAATTGTAATGCTAGAGATTTGAGGAATGCGGACTGCGCTTTCATTTTCATCGCTCCCAGGTCCACTCTGGCCCGGAATGGTAGCACCTGATAGGGTCCTATCTGTGGGTCAAATAGAACTAAACTGTGTACTTATGCCAAACTAAATTGCTTGAAATAAAACTGTTTTGGCATTTAACTGTGTGTAAAAAAATTATCTTTATACTAAACTGAATTGTTTGAAATAGAACTGGATGGGCATCAAGACAGTTCCTCACCCTCCCTATAGTCCAGAACTTGCTCCCTGTGACTTTTCGTTATTCCCTAAGCTCAGAGAATGTCGTTATGAGACAATTGAGGAGATGAAAGAGGCTGTGACGTAGGTCACTAACACGCTCACAGAAGAGGACTTCCATGGGGCGTTCCAGAAGTTGTTGGAACGGTACAACAAGGGCATTGCAGCCGGAGGAGATTAGTTCGAAGTGGACTAGAGTTTCATGTGTGTATTATCAATAAAAGTACCCATACAAAAAAAGTCTGGAAACTTATTTAATGATCCTCGAATATATATATATATATATATATATATATATATATATGTATAAGGGTTTGAAAAATAAAGGTTTAACCCCTGAGATTCAATGGTCCATATCAAAAAGATCAAATACTCCAATGTCTTTCGATAGTAGATGTAATCCGTGTTTAGACGAAAAAATGCACATTTTGCTTTATCCAGAGCCAGAAAAACTATTAAATAAGAGAAGTGAATTCATAGCTAGGTGTAGACATAGCGCTATATTTAAGCTATAGATAATTAACTTAATTCTTTTTTTAAAGAGCATAGAATAAAACTGAGAATTAATATAAATTGATAAATAAAATAAAATGTTTGATAGTTAATTGTGAAAACATATCAAATATACGTACTAATCATTAAAAATGTAACTGATTAATAGGTTCTAAATAGTTTTGATTTAAAAAAAAAATTAAATTTAATTAAATCTTGAGTTTAATTTAATATAATTATTACTGTATCATTACGTAAAGTTATTGAATAAAGTTAAAAATCTATTTTGATATTAAATCTGTAGTTTAAGTCAAAATGTAATTAGAATTTAAAAATTAAAATAAAAATTTAAAATATTTTAAAAATAAATTTACTACAATTCTAACCGAAATTAAAATAAAAAACGGAAGTGGGCTAAATGAGGAGATAACTCTTCATCCCTATTCTATCCCCTCCCACCTTTTTTCTGTGACTATTCTGATTTGTTTTATCCATAGGATCTGAAGAAGTCCTGTTAAATTTTTTCGTGTTTTTGAATTTTTCAAAAACGCGTAACAGGATGGAAATAAATTTATAATCCTAATGTGACCGGTTTATTGTTTTTCTTAAAGAATATATACATATATATATATATATAATCATCCTCAAGACGTGATGCTAATAGGAATTTCTCTGACTCTCTCACATCATTCGTCCCGATCATCCATCGCTCTTGGCTGGTCTTCTAGACTACATCCTGTGTCTCTACAGAGCTTCTGTAGATGGTTACAAGTCTTTTCTCTATACACTTTGTCTGCGTCCGTTTGGTCCACCCATACAGTAGAATTGACACAATCGCTGCTTACCATAATATATATATATATATATATAATATATATATATATATATATATATATATATATATTGTCCTTTATGGTGGGATTAGAGTCAATTAATTTCCCTTTGACCTCACGCGGGGCCCTGCAGATAAAAGATTTGAACCTTGTGACTGGAGTCGGTTGATTTTGGCTTTGCTCATGTAAATGAACCTTAGTTTCCTCATTAAACTGGCCACAGGTCAAATACTACAGCTGAGAGGAAATAGTTAAATACCCCCACACACACATACATGTACTCTCACGCACGCACGCACGCACGCACCAACAAACAAAAAGTTGCCTCGGATACGAATGAATCTATCTATATATGTAAGTATATCTGGACTAGAGCCTCATAATTTTCTACTTTTTGCTGAATTTTTTGTGTGAGTGTTTTATCGAAAATCAGCGCCAATTTGAACAAGCCACGAAAAGATGCCGGTTAACAATTGGACATTGATTCTTTTAGCATTCCTCACATATCTATACAACACAACTTTTTTTTCCTATTCCATAGACTCACTTGTTGGCGCACACAAAAACTTGATTATTTAAAGTATACAAAACAATAGCTGTATGTATGCAAATTTCATAGTACTTGTCCACAATAGTTACACGCATTTAAACTCTAAATGACATGATGAGATTATGACATAATGACATTATGAGCTTTTAATTTCTATTCTTACTCTAAAATATATTCAGAAAATGAAATGAAATCGAACCTTACACTAACAAAAGCGATACGAAAAATAAATACATTGTACATTAATGAATAAGCAAGATAAAAGATCTTAAATAATATTAACTTTAATAGAGAAACGGAATCCCTCCTAATAGCAGCACAGGACAACGCCATAAGAATCAATCATATCAAAGCGAGAATAGGTAAGACGCAACAAAACAGTAAATGTAGGCTATGCGGTGACAGAGACGAAACGATCAATCACATAATAAGCGAATGCAGCAAATTAGCACAGAAGGAGTATAAGGCGAGACACGACTGGGTCGGCAAGGTGATCCACTGGGAAATGTGCTGGAAATTTCAATTCGACCATATAAACAAATGGTATATGCACAACCCAGCACCTGTCCTAGAAAATGACACGCATAAACTCCTATGGGACTTTAACATACAAACGGATCACCTAATCCCGGCCAGAAGACCAGACCTCATAATAATCAACAAAAAAAAAAAAGAAAATTTGTAAAATTGTCGACTTTGCTGTCAGAGCGGATCAGAGAATAAATCTGAAGGATAGTGAAAAGAAAGATAAGTACCTCGACCTTGCTAGAGAATTGAAAAAGCTGTGGAACATCAAAGTAACGATTGTGCCAATTGTGATTGGTGCGTTAGACACAATAACTAAAGGATTATTAAAAGGCCTGGAGGACTTGGAAGTTGACGGACGGGTATCCAAACGACAGCACTGCTAAGAAAGGCCAGAATCCTGAGACGAGTCCTGGAGACTTGAGGAGACTTGCTGTCACTAAAACTCCAGTAAAAAACCATCAGTTAACATGGATGTGAAAAACTCTTAAGGAGTAAATAATAATAATGACAATAATAATAATAAACGTGAAAATGACGGTGATACCAATTGTAATTGGTGCTATGAAAAACTCTAAAGGAGTGAATAATAATAATGAAAAAGAATAAACAATTAGTAGAGTCTATTTCGACTAGTAGGCCACTTTTATGCAACTATGTCTATATTATTTCATGGAAGAAAAATAGTTAACTTTTGAAGTAGGGGATTCGATTTGCAATAAGGCTAACATTGCCGGTTCGCGTGATGGTCAGCCGAGAATGATAATAAAAGCTAATTGTAAAATTCAAACCGATAGTAATGATTACCTGAAACTTGTGAGCAGATATTCGCTTTTGAAAATCTGTTCATTTGATAGGCAAAATTCAATTTTCTGTAATCTTTTTCCGGAATAAGAAAAAACACGCCCCGTCGAAATATGTAGTAAATTTAAGTATACTCAGGGGGCGTTATCGTGGCGTAATGGTTAAAGAGATGGACTGCGGAATCGTAATAAGCGAGTTCGAACTACAGTCGCGCTATTACGTTCACTTTCGGGTAAATACCATTGGGAAAGGTATGAACCCCCTTATCCTCCCAGCTTTGGGTTAAATAGTACCACTACTATTCTTCTCGGAGAATGGCTTTGGCATTAAATAACCTATAAAGGTTGATATGCCATTAAACAAAGAAATCCAACCAACTAAGTACAATCAACGAATCATTAGGGAGTTGCAGATTTGTGAAAAATTGGTTTAATTTTGTTGCTTATGATAATAGCAACATTCGATCGTTATTCAGCGCCTATGTCATCCTGAAAGAGGGACAATAGTCGGACAGTTTAGCTCATAGCTCGAGATAAAGTGGGGTTCATATGTTTCCCAAAGGGAATTAGTCCGAAAGTGAACGTAGTGGCGCGACTTGAGTTTGAACTCGCTTATTACGATGTCACAGTTTAGCACATTAGCTACTTCGCCACGCGGACGCCTTCTTTTGGTGAAAGAGAAAGTGAGCCAATATTCAAAGCGGCCTTCCATCTTTTTTTGTCCGTATCAGTTTCTGTATCGATTAGATTCATAAATTATTATCATGATTCTTGAAAGAAGAAATTTACCTAACTCAGTTTTCCATCCCAGTCGTGTGGGGCTGTAAAATAGACCGACTGTATCTCTGCAGAAGGATAAGACCCCCAACGAGTAACGTGGATGTGACATTAAATCATCTGATTGCAAAGCTCTAGCCTTGGAGATTTGGGGAATGCTAAGTAGCCTTCATTGCCATTGCTCCAAAGTACACTCTAACCTGGAGTGGTAGCACCTGACAGAGTTGAATCTATGGGTCTAATAGAAAAATCTGCGTGCAAACAAATGACTTATGTTAAATTGTTACTGTTATAAAGCAATATTTGAATATTTATTGAGTACAAAAAAAAAGAGCTCAGGCGCGTTTGAGAATGTGATCTACAAAATGTGTTTATAAATCATATATATTATAGTCAATGTCTTTGATGAAATGAAATATGTCTAAACCCTTCCCCTACTCCTCCATCTACTTTCCTTTCTTTCCCTATTTCTTTTTCTTTTTCTTTTTTCGCACAAAGATTACTTCCACTTCCATCTGATCAAAAATCTCTGATGAAACCTGATACGTTTGACTCCATCATGCTCCACCATACACAGTCAAAACTAATAACCCCTATGACCATCACTTAAAGCCACATCTACCCCCTCTCTCTTTCTTGCCTTGTCTGCCTCTTTAGACACTCTCTGCCTTTTATACCTTTATTTTCTCCGTTATTTTATCTATTTCCTTATTTGCTTTAATGTAAGTAAAATAGTAAAGTTGGCAACCGTAGTCGAGGGTGACATGAAGGCTCCCGTTTTAATAGCTGTTACACCGAGGTGTACGGGAGGGCGCTACTCCATCCCTGGATTGATCCACTTTACCCTTGATACCTACCTTATAATATTGAGTGTTAAGCAAGGCAGCATCAAGTACTGTTTTTTGAGTCTTTGGTGTGACTTGACCTAGGATTGAACCCCGGTCTCTTGGACCACTGGCGAACACTCTACTCATTAGGCCAAAGAAATTCTTGGAATGAAAGAATGAAATATCACTACTACTAAACCCTTTGTAAGTGTCTGTTTTATCCATCTTTCCGGTTATTTTATCATCTTGTCACATTCACCACAATCTACAATTTCATTACCCCCCATATATATATATATATATATATATATAATTTATATGTATAAACAGGATCGGGAATTAAATAGCTTAAATAGTTGATATGCCATGAAACCGAATAAAACCAGCCAAACCTACCTCAAATTGCGGCATAGTCGAAATAAGCCTGAAAAAATCTCTGCGAAACAAGGAGTCGACTTATACAGCAGGGCTAACATAAAAACTTTTACCACAGAGTGGTCAACCAATGGAGCTCTACTGCCAATCGATACACAAAACTTACCCTAACTCCAGCAGACTGCAGCAAACATTTCTAACTCGTCTTTTATGAACATGTTTAAAAAATTAACACAGATTTATATAAAATAATAAAACTTCAATATGAATTAAGTATTGTATTAATGCTCAATCACACACCGTTTCCAACAATTGATGTACGGACAGTAAATCCCAATCTGAACATCAAAGTTGCCTAACTGTATATTTTGGGCTCGACCTATAAACCAGCTATAGGTTTTACTCAGATTTTTAAGAAAAAAATCTTGAAGTTCACTTATATGACAAGTTGACTTGTTCGTCGAAATTTACAGTGAATAATTTAATAAGCAAAATGCTAATTCAATGGAATAAGATTTTCTTAATCTGTCAAATTTTGGTTTAAAAATTTTGCTAGGTTTACGAATTTAAACATGTAAGCTTCTTATTGAATTAATAAAAATAATTCCTTTTTTGTCTTAGCTCATAAGAGTCTTATTTGCTTACTTCTGCATATTTTTCAGAATAAGCTTATATATATATATATATATATATATATATATATATGTATATACGATGAATTTGTTAATAAATTTTGGTGTTAGCAGATATCCCCTCTTTTTGCCGTACACGTCTATATCTTAAGTATATACTACATTTCAATGAAAGTTGAAGTCAGTAGCTATTATGAAAATTCTTATTTTCATTTAAAAGAACTTTAAAAATCACGTGTCCAATATTTTGAGTGTCACTATATATATGGAGAAAAGGTAGATATTTTTGGTAGGTCTGACAAGATGATGAAAAATAAATGGAAAAAGTGGATATACTAAAAACACAGACAACGGATTCAATTCAGAATATTTCGTTCTTTTTTAAGAATTGAAAAAGTTCGTTTCAATAAAATACAAGAAATATTCTAAACTGAATCATTGTCAGTATTTTTAGTTTAATTGGCCAAATGAGTTGAGTGTTCGCCAATGGTCTGGGAGACTGGGGTTCATTCCCAGGTCGAGTCATACCGATGACTCAAAAATGGTACTTGATGCCACCTTGCTTAACACTAAGCATTATAAGGTAGGGGTCAAAGGTAAAGTGGAGAAATCCAGGGAAAAGAGTGACGCCCTCCTCATCACCACGGTGTTTTAGCTATTGTAAAGGAAGTCTTCAGGACCCCCTGGACTATGGTAGCCAACTTTACTTTTATATATATATATATATATATATATATATATATATGTATATAAATTTTTGTTGTAGGTTCAAAGAGAGGAAAATATTTTTAAATGAGTTGGCCCATTATGAGATTTTTATTTCTTTAGGATTTATTTATCTTGTTCTTACGTTCGTATATGTTTCCAGCTTGTTGCATTCGTCAGAGAACGTATATAGCACAAGGTGTTGTGGCCTTGATAGGGGCCAGAAATAAAGACACAAGAAAGGAATTGAACTAAACAAATATATTAACAAAAGAATATTAACACAACATATAAAAATGAGAGGGTTATCAGCGAGACTGTTTCGGTCCGCCTGCCCAGGCTGTCTGCTGGAATATTGTCTTCTGCCTAAGAGTAGTACCTGCTGGTATTTATTGCTGGAAGAGTTAATGTTTGCGTGGGAAAATTATCATAATACAAGGTCTTGTCAATGGGTACTCAATGTATCTTGAACTCACTCGTGTTTTCAGTTTGAATGGTTTTCAGTTGGTTATGAGTTCATATGGTTTATACTCACATATATATATGTGTGTGTGTGTGTGTGTGTGTGTGTGTTTGTTTACCCCTGGGTTTCATGCTTTACGCATTCGTTAAACATAGAGAAAGGTTTTAAAAAATAAGACCGATTGATATGGTTAACGTTCTGTTTGAAAGGGGGATTTTGTTTGTGTGTATGTTTGATAAGTTTATTTGCTTTTGAATGATACCATGTTTGCATATGTGCTGTTGCTCGCGGTTACATATATATGCATATATGCGCATTTAGTTTCATGCATCCTTATATACATACATGTTTCCGTTATCTGTTGTTAGGAAGGGGTGAAGCAAAAGAGAATGTGAGAAGGGAAGACTGGTTGATGTGGGAGTAGAATTGTTACAATCAGAATGATTTCTATCATTCAGGGTTTTCGGATTATTGTCTTCATCTTTATTGTTAAATTTTATAACGTTTCGGCCGATGTATCCTCTTGCCTTCTTCAGGTTTTTCTGGTCGAACTCGGGAACCTACACGGAACATCAAACCACGTTCTTTATTTAATCCCCTGGTGTCGCAAACGATCCCCAGGGGATAAGATAGAGGACGTGGTT
The DNA here is from genome assembly GCA_963585895.1 of Sepioteuthis lessoniana. Classification (NCBI taxonomy): domain Eukaryota; kingdom Metazoa; phylum Mollusca; class Cephalopoda; order Myopsida; family Loliginidae; genus Sepioteuthis; species Sepioteuthis lessoniana. The sequence goes on from OY757915.1 coordinate 85,371,356, forward strand.
CGAAGCTCCGTATATGGTCCCGAGTTTGACAAGAAACGCATGAAGAAGTCCGAAAGATATATCAGCCGGAATGTTGTGAATATAACAATAAAGATGAATACAATAGTCCGAAAACCCTGAACTGTAGAAATCTTCAAGCTTCACCACAGGAATTCAGACAACCAGAATGATTTCCGTTTCTCTTAATCCTACCAATCTTTCTGATCGCTTAAGGTTTATTTGATGTGAATGTGAAATTTCTGGTTCGTGGTTGAATCTTATCGAGTGATGATGATGATGATTAAAATTAAAATCATCATCACGTTAACTTTTCTTTTTTTGAAAGATTCTTTTAGATTAATAATTTGTTGTTTTACATATATTTATAATGATAATAGTTATGTTGTCGACGGTTATAGGTGGTGCTTACGGGTTATGTGATGTCGTATTTATGGGTTGGTAATAAAAATGATGTTATGTTTTCGGTATCTTTTGCAATAATAATAATAATAATGAATTATTATTATTATTATCATTATTATTATCATTATTGCAAGAGATACCCAAAACATAACATCATTGCATAACATACTCAAAACATAACCAGAAATAATAATGATAATAAATGCAACAATTATAATCATAAAAGATTTTGACAATAATGGTAGGTGCTCATAATGCAATAATGTGGAAAAATAATGCTTATAATTATTGACAATACTAAAAATATTACTTACATTTATTAAATATATATATATATATATATATATATATATATATATATATATATATATATACCATCAATTCAGCTGTTCCTAAACCAGTGCCATTGTAATTGCATGGGGAACATTTTGTAATGTTTACAAAACACGTTTTTTTTTTTTTAACTAAGTGTTAATAAGAGCAGATTGTTCATAATAATCTTTTTGAATGTTATATATATATATATATATATATATATATATATATATATATATATATATATATGTGTGTGTGTGTGTGTGTGTGTGCGTGGGGATGTGAATATGGGTTTGTTTATCTGTCAAGAACACTAGACAATATCGCTCGTCCTTAGTCTTGACAGGTGGTACAAACCGCTGGAAATCTCGTCGAAAGAAATGATATGAATATCAAAACAAAATCTCTATCGTTGTGAGATGTTAGTTACTAATCCGTAGAATTTGAGTACTTAGAATAAAGCAACCTATAACTGCAGATATTATTATCATTTTTATTATCATTATTATTATTATTATTATTATTACTTACTCCTTGAGAATTTTTCTCATCAGTTTTAGCGGATGGTTTTTTCACTGGAGTTTGAGGGAAAGCAAATCTCCTCAAGTCTCCAGGACTTTTCTCAGTATTCTGGCCGTTCTCAATAATGCTGTAGTTTGGAATGATCTTCACTCGTCCTCCTCCCACCAAGTCCTCTAGTCCCTTTAATAATCTTTTGGTATCTGTACCAAAAGCACCAATCACATTTGGTATAATTGTCACCTTCATGCTCCATAGTTTTTTCAACTTCTTAGGTAGGTCCAGGCACTTATTCTACTTTTCACTTTCTTTCAGTTTTATTTTGTCGTCACCCGATTCAGCAAAGTGTACAATTTTGCAAGTTCTTTTTTTTTTGTTGATTATTATAAGGTCTGGTGGTCTAGCTGAGATTAGGTGATCCGTTTGTATGTCAAAGTCCCATAGGAGTTTATGAGTGTCATTTTCTAGGACGGATGCTGTGTTGTGCATATACCATTTGTTTGTATGGTCAAATTTGAATTCTTTACACATCTCCCAGTGGATCACATTGCCCACCTATTCGTGTCTAGTCTTGCTCTCCTTCTGTGCTAATTTCCTGCATCCGCTTATTATGTGATTGATGGTTTCGTCTCTATCATCACAACCTACCTTTGCTATTTTATTATAATCCTTGTGAGGTTTTTCATCGCAGCGTTAGCTGATGGTCTTTCACGGGAGTCTGAGGGAGAGAAAGTCTCCTCGGGTCTCCAGGATTTTTCTCAGTATTTTGGCCGATCCCAACCTTGCTGTAATTTAGATTTTCAACTTTTCCAAATCCTTCACCAAGCTTTTAGAGATGGGTGGTCTCGATTCATTGTCCATTTTCAAATTCCTTCCGTTCTTCTTCCAAGCTTTTGAAAACCGTTCCAAGAGCCCCTATTACAATTGGTATTAACCTCTCTCTCATGTTTGCAACTTTGAATATTATTATTATTATCATCATAATTAATCCGTTGTGAAAATTGAACATGTCCAAACTCTCTTATTTAGTCAACATAAAAATGTGATTATTCAGAATAACAAAGCAATCCCACACGTATTAAAATAAGGATAGTATCAGAAGGATGAGTGATTCTGGTTTTAGCATCTCTATGCTTTAGATTCAACACCTTCATATTTTCAGCTGTTCTGATTAACGCTTCCTAAATAACGTGTTCTGTAAAAGTAAAGAAAAGATCAATTCACCTCATCGTTCAGATTCCTTTTCATTCAGGAGTGCATATTTTTTTCAACAAAGAATAAAAGAATTAGCTGCATAATAAGATTTTACAATTGCTAGTAATGATCGTCATAGTCGTGACAAATTTTTGTCTCTCTAAAAGTGTGACATCGCTTTATAAACTCGAATACCCACATTTACACTGGTCAGTCAAATTAGTATGAAATACTGTTAGGTAGGAGCAACAATGTATACAGTTTGAAGCACCTAAAATGCCAATTTTAAAAAAGTTCCGTAAAAGTTGCTTAATTTTAGGGTTTTAATAAAATTTTCGGTAATTACGAAAGAAAAAAAAAACGGGATGAAATTTATTTCAAGTCTTCGTTAAAAAATTTTAAGTAAGGATGTTTTTGCTATCCAGTCTCTCTAAATATTAAAATAGCATTTTTAAATTGGTATACGTTTGAGTTAATTTTTTTTTTTTTTTTTGCTTAATTTTTAAAATGTATTGTCTTATATAGTTATATTTCGTACATTTTCTTTTTTCAAGTAAAGGAATTATATTGTAAATTCCAGCGAATACATTCACGCCACGGACTGAACTACTGGAGAGATGTTTCGACCTTATCAGGTCTCATCAGCAGAGTATACAGCGATCTCCTATACTGGAGGCTGAACCAGCAACCAGAGAGGGCAGAGCCGAAACTCTACCACTGAGCCAACGGAGGTGCCCGTGGTGTAGTCGTTATCGTCGTAGGAAATGGACACGGCGTTATCGTCGTAGGAAATGGACACGGCGACACGAGTTCAAATCCTGGACGAGACTGATTGCATTTTCACATAGCACTAATAGCCTTGGGGAAGGTATGTATCCAATTATTCTCCCTCCAGCTATGGGTAAATAGTAGGACAGACTAGGTTCTTCAGCCTTGGTTAGGCAACTAGTCTAGGAGAAGGAAAACTCTGTTAAACTCCGCTTAAAAATTGACCTTGTGTCATATCCTGCCCGAGCGGAGGGGTTGGTAAATAGTACCACTGAGCCAATGGTCCACATCGAACACAAGAGATGCCAAATTAATTAGTCATGGCAACTGCGCGACCAATTAACCTGAATTTGCCATGACTGATGAGACCTGATAAGGTCGAAACAGCCGTCTAGTGGTTCCGTACGTCGCGTGCAAGTGTTTCCAGGAATTTTCTGGTCATGTTAATTCAATTTACAATAGTTATATTTTGTTAATCTTATAATTAGATGGTACATTTTTTAATGAACGCTGACTTTTAGTGATGTTGAAAACGCGAATGATAAAGTGAATATCTCAAAAAAATATTTTTAATAGGAATATATTCATAAAAAAAGAAAAAACATATTCACATTAATTTAATTCAAAAATGTTTTTTCCAAATTTACAATCGAAAATTTTCTTTCTTAGCGTGTACTAGATTGACATTCGGTTGTGTACTTGTTGAAGAATTAAATATGACTTAAATGTTAAAAAAGATATTAGGTGCAAATATTTTGAATAAGTTTTTCATCTGACTTGCGAGTCTTTTTGCATAGAAATCCTTTATTAAGCCAACAAACTGACTGAGTAGATTTGATTATCATCTGCTGAAAAAATCGTCTGTGTACGTTTTTTAAAGTTTTTTTTTTATTTCTTTTCTGGGAAGAAATGCTGGCTTTTTTTCTGATTTGATTCATAAGATATGCCGTTTAGGAGTCATAATCCACAAAAATAAAACTCAAAACGCAAATTATCTTTGCGATATTCTTACTTTTGAAATTTAAAGATATCAAATGTCTGTATCAGTCAATGAACTGCCGATATAATGTGAACAAAACACAGAAACTGATCCATTAGCAAGTTATAATTGATGAAAAAAATATTTAAAAAAAAATTCCTCAGACATTTTGGATTGTTTCTTTAAAAAACAAGAAAGAAAAAAGACAAAAAGCAACAACTTAAGAACGACATTTTATACCTATTCGATATATATTAAAAATAGAGACTGCTGATGTTTCCTCCCCCAAAATGAGCGTCGCTTTTTGTCTATGCCTACTCCCTATCCAATAAATCGTTTGTCCTCTATAATCTCACAAAACAAGGCTAAGTCAATCAGGCATGAACTCTAGAAAACATTTGGATTTTGTGTAAGAGCGTTAAAAGCAAAATCCTTAAACTAAGATTTGCAGGCCAAATAAAAAACAACATAAAAAAACAAAT
>OY757915.1:85378514-85391205 GCA_963585895.1 Sepioteuthis lessoniana
ATAAAAAGTAAACTAGTCGACACATGTTTTCTTGTGTAGACTTCATTTCTTTGTCAAAAATGGAGTCAAAGAAGTTAATACGAGCAGCTTAGAGTAGAATTACTGGACCATCCTACTTGGCGTAAGCACAGGATTATGAACCGTCTCGGCTTTGACCTAGTCGGCTAAAGTCAGAAGGATAATAATAATCATGGCCGATCGATTTTGGAGACGGACCGAAAAATCAAGGCACCACATTTCAGATTTTAGTATGACCAGTTTTGCAGAAACTGCCTCAGGTTGGACGTCATTTTCAATTGTTCAGTGAAATAAGGAAATACCCCCCAACCGAAATTAATAGCAGAGAAGCGTCTATTTTTTTTCAATTATTCAAATTCTTCTTTGCTCATGATTACTACGAGATGAGTTTTCTCAGAACTTTATATTCTTTCTCCATGCTCTTAGCGTCTTTTGTGATACTTAAAAAAAATTATTTTGTAATGGTTTTCTATTTGTTCCAGTTTTCCCGGGAGGAATCTGAAAACCATTTGATGTTCTCAGACGATTAAGTTGACAATTATCATTTTTATATCGCGTAAAGTATTACGATATGGTTATCAAGCATTTTTTACTTGAAAAGTTTTAAAGCAGATTTAGAAATATTGATAAAATGAAAGATTCAAGAACTGAATAATAATAATAGAGATAATATATATATATATATATATATATATATATGTTGAAACCCCTCCGAACAGTTCCTTCTCTTCCTTTATATATATATATATATATATATATATATATATATATATATATAAAGGAAGAGAAAGAACTGTTCTTTCTCTTCCTTTATATATATATATATATATATATATATAATATAATATATATATATATATATATATATATATATATATATATATAAAGGAAGAGAAAGAACTGTTCGGGGGGGTTCAAACATAATTGAGAGAGAGAGAGAGAGAGAGAGAGAGAGAGAGAGAGAGAGAGAGAGAGAGAGAGAGAGAGAGAGGTGGGGAACATGAATGTGACGGTGGTACTAATCGTTATTGGAAAAATTGGAACAGTGACCAAGAACTCAAAAAGGAGGGTCGGTATACTTGAAATCAGCGAAAGAATTGGAACAATCCAATCCACATCATCACTAAAATCGGCTATGAAACTTTGAAGAGCATTGGAGATTTTAGCAGACTTGTTGTCACTAAGAATCCAGTGGAAAATGACAAGTTACAGCAGTGGAGAAAAACATAGAGGGACTGCACAACCCAGCATCTGTCCCGGAGAATGAAACACATAAACTCCAATGGGATTTTAGGGTACAAACGGATCATCTAATCTCAGCCAGACGACCAGACCTTATAATAATCAACAACAAAAAAGAGAACTTAAAGAATTGTGGACTTTACTGTCCCGGCTGACCAGAGAGTAAAGTTGAAAGAAGGCGAAAAGAAGGATAAATACCTGGACCTTGCTAGGGAATTGAAAAAACTGCAGAACATGAAAGTGACGATTATACCAATTGTGATTTGTGCTTTTGGTACAGTCACCAAATGATTTTAAAAATGATTGGAGGACTTGGAAAATAGAATACTGAGAAGAGTCCTGGGGATTTGAGGAGACTTGCTATCACTCAAACTCTAGTGAAAGACCATCTGCTGACGCTAATGCGAAAACTCTCGGGGGTAAATAATAATGATATGCGACCTTTCCAGAGAACTATGAAAGGTATAGAATATGAGGGTGATGGTCAAACCATTTGAAATTGGTGCGCTTGGAACAATCTGCAAAGGGCTTGGAAGGGGTGACTGTAAGAGTTGGAAATTAGAGGAAGAAGTGAGACTGTCCCAACAACTGCATTGTTGAGATCGGCCAGAATACCGAGAAGAGTCCTGGAGACCTGAGAAAACTTACTGTCATTCAGGCTCTTGTGAAAGAACACCTACAACAGCTCGTGTGAATAACTCATGGGGTGTAGAATACGAATATTACCACAAATAATAATAATAATAAATCCCGGCGGAACACTTAGTGAAAACAAAACGAAAAAAGAAAACGAAAAGGGAGACAAGCACTTGGATCTTGCCAGAATACTCAGAAGAGTCCTGAAGACCAGAAGAGACTTGCTGTCACTCACTCAAGTGAAAGACCATCAGCTAACACTTGATGTGAAAAAACCCAGCAAGGAATGATTATAATAAGAAGAGTATAAAGGAGACAGAGATACATTTGTAATTTATGCGCTTCGAACGATTCCCAAAGGGTTGGTAAGAAGGCTGAGAGAGCTAGAAAACGGAGGGTGAACTAAGACCTGTGGAGACCTGCCGTCACTAATGCTGGTTCGAAAAACTCGCTAGGAATAATAATGATGATTATAATAAAAATTATGATGATCAGCAGACTGGAAATAACCAGATAACAAAAAGGAGAAGTGAAACGACTTTATGGACGTTTTAAGCGGCTAACGAGTGACATTTCACACAAGAAAACGTTGACGTTATTAAGAAAAGGAAACCTTTAGAGAGAAACAGAATCTCTTCTAATAGCAGCACAAAACAACACCCCAAGAACCAATCATATCAAAACAAGAATAGATAAGACGCAACGAAACACCAGATGTAAGTTATGTGGTGATCGAGACGAAACCATCAGTCACATAATAAGCTAATGTAGCAAATTAGCAGAGAAAGAGTATAAGACTTGATACGACTGGATGGGAAAGGTGATCCACTGGGAACTGTGCAAGAAATTGAAATTTGACCATAAGAACAAATGGTATATGCACAACAAAGAATCTGTCCTGGAGAATGAGACACTTAAAACCCTCTGGGATTTTGAGATAAAAACTGATCTCCTAATCTCGGCCAAACGACCAGATTATTAAAATAATCTCAAAAAAAAAAAAAAAAAAGAAAAGAAAAAAAGAAAAAAGGGAACTTGTTGTCTTGGCTGACCACAGTAAAGTTGAAAGAAAGCGAAAAGAAAGTTGAGTACCTGGACCTTGCTAGGGGATTTAAAAAACTGTGGAACATGAAAGTGACGTTTATACTAATTGTAAATGGAGCTCTTGATACAGTCACTAAAGGACTAGTACAAAGACAGGTGGACTTGGAAATAAGAGGACGAGTGGAGACAATTAAAACTACAGTATTGTTGAGATCGGCCAGAATACTGAGAAGAGTCCTGGAGACTTGAAACTTATTGTCTCTCAAACCTCAGTGAAAGGCTAACGCTGATGTGAAAAACTCCTAAGAAGCAAATATAAAAAAAAATAATTATAACAATAGTATCACAGTGACTGAGATAATATCACCCAAAGAATCAGCAAAAAAACGTAAATCCATAAAATACATATAAGCACTAGTTTCCCCACAAAAGGTCTTGGTTAAAAACTCAGTGAAGTATTGTAAAAAACTGAAAGACTCCCGGCATTGTTGATAGCGTCGATGCATGGGTAGAACGACTTGAAGACGACATAAAAATGCGCAGTTGAAGACTGATTACAGCGACCAGAAACAATACAACAAACTTCAAGAGAACAAAAATAACCAGAAAACAAAAATAATAAGAAAAAATGTATGGACATTTCAAGAGGCAAACAATCAAAATCTCAGAATAGAAAACTTTAACATGGCTAAGAAAGAGAAAACATTAGAGGGGAACTGAATCTGATTACCACACAAAACAACGTCATAAGGACTATGTCAAAGGAAGAATAACCATAACGCAACAAAATAATAGATGTTGATCATGTGGTGACTGAGACGATATTTCACATTTGAAGTGAATGCATTAAATTAATGCAAAGAGAATTTAAGACTAGATAAGTCTGGATGGGGAAGGTGATCCACTGGGAATTGTGCAAGGAGTTTAAACTTGACCATACTAACAAATGGTATATGCACAACCCAGAATCCATTTTAGAAAGTAAAAGAAGCACAAAATTCTTTGCGATTTTGAGATACAGACGAATCATCTAATCTCGGGCAGACGACCAGACCTAGTGATAGTTAACAAAATAAAGAAAAAAGAGAACCGACCAACCCCAGCGTAAAACTGAAGGAGAGCGAAAAGATAAGTACTGAGACCTTGCTAGAGAGCTGAAAAAACTATGGAACATAAAAATGATGGTTATACCAATTGGAATTGGCACGTACGGTGCAGTCACCAAAAGATTAATACAGAGACAGGAGGACGCAGAAATAAGAGGACGAGTGGAGACCATCCAAATTAGAGCATCGTTAAAATCGGCCAGAATATTAAGAAGAATCTTGAAGAATTGAGGAGACTTGCTGTCACTCAGACTCCAATGGAAAAAAATCTGCTTACGCTGTTGTGAAAAACTCAAATGAATAAAATAATAATACCAGTCCTTGGAACGGTCTCGGAGACTCTTGTTAAAAGGTTTCAATTATAAAAATCTTTGAAGGAAATTAATCGTTGAAATTGACAATACGAGTGAATTTTTAAAATTCTATTTTCAGCAAATTCTTACTATATCTTTCAAAAAGTCACGCGTCACTAGTATCTTTAGCCTATCGATCTCAATATATATATATATATAGTCATACACAGACAAACTGTTAAGTTGTATCACAACTCTTCGGTGTGGCTAGATCACGAGATGCTTCAAACTAGGGTCGAAACCGGGCTGACTTTACGTTACTATGACATCTTACCCCAGATCGTCATTCTCAGCGTAAATGAAGGAATTTTTAAGCCTATGTTTTATATCTTTCTTCATATACATCATCGACTACATGTTGTGCTCAATTCTTGAGGAGAGCTTATTCTGATGAGCATTCTATTTTCAGTTACAGCAAATTTATTCATTCTTTTTACCGTTGATGGATTTGATGCGATACATATTTTCAGGATGTCAAATGAAATTACCTTGAAAAGAAAACAAGATAAATTTGCAAAAAAAAATAAAATAAAAATAAAAAATAAAAAAAAAAACAGACCAAAATGTTCCTTTAAAAATTGTATTGAACACGAAACCGTTTGCATGTATAAAATAAATTACAGTGATTATTATTTTTTTTGTATGCTAGTTTTTTTTCACACCAATGGTGGATTTTTACTGAAGTGTGATTAACAGCAAATTTCTTTTGGTCTTTTGGACTCTTCTAAATATTCTAGTGTAATTTTAACAGTGCTGGGGTCAAGATTGTCTCCATTTTTTATCTGCTTTTCAACTCTTTTAGTCTACTTTGCAAGCCATTGGAATCATACAGATGATGGATCTTTGACATTGACTGTGGCAATTTAGAATATTTTTTAGTTAATTCAGTTTTACTTGATGTCTTTTAAATGTCAAGCAATCTATCTATCTATCTATCTATGTCAATTCATATATCGTCATCATCATCATTAAGGAGTGCTGATGGCACAGATTCCCTCTCGCGATCCATCCCTATCGGCCATCTTTCTTGATAAGACCTCTAGAAAGCCCCTAATGTCCTCACGGAGCTGATGAATATAATCTTTTTTCTGATCATTTAACATTGGAATGTCCATAGAAGAACGCCACTAATGAGCTCGTTTTTACTTCTCTTACTGCGCCCAGTATGTCTTTCTCATCTTCCTTTGATGGTTTGTGCGATGGGAGGTAAGTGATGGTACAGTAGTTGCTTTGTAGGGTGCTGCTTTCGGGATTTATTCTCCAAGTGTTTCGTGAATGTCCATGAGATGCAACTAGAGATTAATAACGGCAAGTCTAATGCTTCGAAGATTTCGTTTCATTTTATCAGAGAAATCAAAATTTCATATGGTTGTCAATCTGTCAATTGCAGTTCACGTTTTACTTGTGTGTATGTTGATGATTCTGAAATTAGTTGATTAACTGGGCAATCAATTAAACTACAGAACCATGAAGACCATTACCCACGTCGTTGAACAAAATCTGGGGGAGTCGTGGAGTTGCCGAGCAACCAAAAGTGCAATGTGTACATTTAAGAGAACTGGCGGGTAATCATGCGCAATCTCAGCTTCCCTGATTGATAAACCCGATTGCTGACGCCCCTTATTGTCCCTAACCTTTCACTGATGCCGGAGACATGGGATACCTCAATGGTTTGTGGACCCCTACAATGACAATCAAAAGACTGGCCTATTTCTATCGGCAGGAATTTAAATGTCAAACTACCATTCATGTAACACCAGCACGAAATCCCCACATACCATACCAGAAAAAATGGAGGACGCTCAGGATAGGTAAATCGGAAGCGATTGATTAATTGATTGATTGGTTTTATGGCATATCAACCTTTTCAGGTTATTTAATACCAACCTCAGTTAATTTAGCTATCATTTTTTTTTTGTTTTAATATTAGTTTCGGAAGTGATAGAAAACCCTACAATTATAGAAACGAATGAAAGAAATGTAAACACACACACACACACACACACACCTATACTTATATATATTCATATATATATATATATATATAGTGTTTCTATCTTAACAGATATACATCTGAACTCATGATCCAAAATGCCGAATAAAAATACTTGAACCAATAAAGAATTCTTAAAGTTCACTTACCGTCATCAATAAAAGCTCCCTTGAATTTCCACGAGACATGGAGGGCCGGGGAGGCATCAGCGAGACAGTGAATCAAACCGCTTTCATGGGTCACCAAGTGCTGCACAGGTGGACAATTAATATAGCTGATTGGCCCTGAAACATAAAAAAACAGACTTTCTAAGTACGAGAGTTGTACTATAAATAAACTAATTTTGGTCAAAGGAGTTGACAATAAGAAGCACTGTTAAGAGGGAAATCAATAGTGATAGGTCCTTTCATGACCCCGAAGACTGCCAGGGTCGCCTTTTTTACAGACTATTGCGCATGGAAGTTTTTCTCTACCGGAGAGTGGATGTGTTTTCCATTTCATGGATTGACCATTTTTGATCCGGTCAGTTTCGCCCATATATGAACATTTTTTTGAGTAAAACATGCTCTTACGTACACATCACACATTCTTCTGAAAATTTCACATTGTTTACATTTCCCAGCTAGCAAAATTTGATTACGGACCTCTGTTCAAACTGAGAGTGGTCTGTCAGATAATCCGTTCTTTTCAATAATCCCAAAACAAATAATTTCAGAAGATTAAAATAATCGTAGAAACATTCTGAAAAAAGAAATTACTGTTTATTTTTTAAATCGACTTATTTATTAAGGAACATTATATATAGTTTCTCCACAGACAGACTGTTTTCGTTCTATCAGAACTCTTCAGTGTGGCTAGACACTCAGGACGCTCGAAGCCGGGATCGAAACCCGTCCAACTTTACTTTAGACTAAGCTTCAGACCACTCAGCCACCAAGCAAACCACGTTGGCTAAGGGAATTTAAGGTATTTTCATTTTAAAAACAGCAGCAGAAGCCTTTGTTTACATTTTTTTATACCCTATCGGCTACCAGAGTGCTCAATTCTTTCGAAGGGCCTTGCATTACGCTAGCGGCGGCCGACAATTCCTTCGCTAGAGAGGCTCAACCCCCATGGGGGAGCATATATATATATATATATATATATATATATATATATATATATATATATATATTTAAAAATGTTATCTAGAAAATCTGGTTTACTTATCATATTTTTATATATACGCATAAACAGGATTTGTCATTAAATAATCAACAATGGTTGATATGCCGATTACCCAAACAACCAACTTATGTATGTATACACACACACACAACACACACACACACACATATATATATATATATGTGTGTGTGTGTGTGTGTGTGTGTGTGTCTGTGTGATTGTGTGTGTGTTATTTGCTTTATTGAACGTTACAGACATATTTACTTTGCAACGTCATGCTAAGTGGCAGTGCTAGACATAGTCCTCTTTTTGTAAAGCTTTGGTCAATAGTTTTTAAAAGAATGAATAATGGGTTATTTAATAAGACTTTCATCATTTGATGTTTGAATTCAATAAACTGCATCTCGTGTAGAAATCACGTCACTTCCTGTGTGGCCACTGTGAACGAATAAATAAAGACCGCAAAAAAGGTTCAACTATCATTCTCAAAGAATTATGTTTTGATAACAATTATTGAAAAGCGTCAGTTTAAGAAATAAGGAAGAAAAAATGGAAGCTAGAACCATGAAGCAAAAAATGGTGGGTGAAGGTAGAAGAAATTCAGGTGAGGAAAGAAACTGAAAGAGAAAAGTAGAAATGTGTCATGTTTTATAAAAACTGACGAAAATAAAAAGGAAGATTCTTGTGATTTTAGAGAGGTAAATAGAAAATAATATGGTGAAATATATTCAAGAGAAAGAATTAACACGAAATAGCTCTAGATAGATTGAACACCAGTATTCCTGGTTGGAAGAATTTCCACGATTAAAGAAATGAAAAAAGAAAGAAAAATGAAAGAGAGAAAACGCAAGGAAGAAAACTAATTCATTCGATGTTAAATCTGCATCAAGGAAATAAAAGCAAAGAAAAAAAAGAAGATAATGAGGTAACCCTCTTCAACTTCATAAGAAAGAAAGAAAGAAAGAAAGAAAGAGAAAGAGATAGATAGATAGAGAGAGAGAGATAGATAGATAGATAGATAGATAGATAGATAGATAGATAGAGAGAGAGAGAGAGAGAGAGAGAGAGAGCTTTCTACATGTAGATAATGCCGTCTTGAAAAGAAAAGGAAGCGAAGAAGAAAATGGAAAAGAAAAAGAATGAAAACGAAAGGTAATCTCTTCAGATAAGACTACTTCCAAGTGAAAGAAAGAAAGAAAGAAAGGGAAAGAACTAATCCTCCCAAAAGTCATCAGATAAAGAAGGAAAGAAAAAAAAAAAAAAAGGAAGAACGAAAGAAGCAGATAAAAGAAAAGCTTTTATATGGAGGATAACCCCCAACTTGAAAAGAAAAGAAAGAAAGAAAGAAAGAAAGAAACTAATCCTCCCTAATGTCATCAGATAAAGAAAGAAAGAAAGAAAGAAAAAAAAGGAAGAACGAAAGAAGCAGATAAAAGAAAAGGTTTTTATATGGAAATAACCCCAATTTGAAAAGAAAAGAAATAAAGAAAGGAAGAAAAAAGAGAAAAAGGGAAAGAAAAAAGAATGAAATGGAAAAATGATGATTTTAAATGAGACAACTTCCAATAGAAAGAAAGAAAGAAAGAAAGAAAGAAAGAACAAGGCAACCCTTTCAAATTTACCAATGTGTATGTTTACATCGATTTTAGTGGATGAGATATTGCTCACGAGGTATATGAACTGGTCTACTTATAGGCATAGCAATAACCAGAAAAACGGAAGAAAGAAAGAAAGAGAAACATTATATGTAAATCCTATAAATAAAATAAGAAAAAAGAAAGAAAGGAGGAAAAAAGACAGGAATAAAGAAAGAAAGAGGCCATTCTTTCATTCATAAACCACATCAATGAAGAAAGAAAGAAAGAAAGATAGAAAGAAAGAAAACAAACAAATAAACAAACAAACAATGAAAATAGATCTCCATTTTTCTCGGCAATATAAGTTTAGAAATAAACGTATAACTATCTTTTAAATAAGAAAGAACGAAAGAGAAGAAAAAAAAAAGGAAATAAATAAAAAAAAAGATTTAAGAAATGAGAGAACGAAAACTCTTTGATGTTTCATTTCTTATTCATTTTTTTTTTGTTTTTATCCAAGAGGAGAGAAAAAAACCCGCATGAGAGAGAGAGAGAGAGAGAGAGAGAGAGAGATAGAGAGAGAGACAAATACACCCTCAACAGCAAATGTACAAGGAGACACAAACACACAGAGAGATACACACACACACAAAGGCACATAGACACACACACACACACACACACACACACACACACAACGAGAAAAAATGGCGGAAAACAAAGAAAAAACCTTGGTCGTCGAATAAAAACAAAATATCCAGGATCGAAGTTGGAAAAAGATTAGAATAACCTGCCTCATTTAAAGCAAATACGAACTGGCATTACAAGATTACTTCTCTCCTTTTTTCTTTCTTTCTTCCGACGACCCAATCAAAACTTAACCAAAAAAAAAAATGACGACTTCACACAATAAAACATTCTTTATGAATATAAATCTTAGTTGCTGGATTCTCGTACATTCACCATTTTTTTAAATTATTTTTTTCTATTTTTTTCTGTTTTTTTTTTTTTTAACTTCAGCAATTGGGCAGGTATATTGTTAAGAAAGATTTTATTGCTGTGGTTGTTAGTTTAGAAAAGGAAGAAAAAATTAAGAGCACATTCAGATATCTTAAAAAAAAAAAAAAAAGAAGTAGGAAAATAAAAATGAATACTGTAATTGTTAAGACGTGATGAGCACAGCGAAATATGATTACCGCGGAAAGATTTTGCTGACAAAAATAAGAAATACAATTGTAAAAAAAAAAAAAAAAAAAGAAAAAAGAAAAGATAAAAGAGACAGAGATTCGCAAACAAGGAGACTCATAACAAAACGGAAATGAAAGAAACAAGAAAAAAAAAAAAAAGAAATTAGTGAAAAGCGAGAAAGTCAAATTATAAGACGAGTACAAATAATTCCAGACGTGACCTTCATTATTTTAAAGCAGATGTAAGCATTAAGGAGAGACATTTTGAATGGGAAACGAAAAAAGACTCTTATATACAGAGAAGCGGAGAGAAAGAGGAGCAAACAAGGTAGAGAGTGAAGAAGTGGGGTACGGGAGAAAAGATTGAGAGAGAGAGAGAGAGATTGTGAGGGAGAGAGAGGGGGGCGGGAGAATGAGAGAGAGAGAATGAGAGATGGAGAGAGAGAGAGAGAGAGAGAGAGAGATAAGGGAGAGAGGGATGATGAAAAATGTAAAGATTATAGCATAGTGTCAGATATAATGGGGAAAAATTAAAAAGTTGGTAAATAAAATAATATATATATATATATATATATATTGTATGTCAAGACGAGAGAAAAAATGAAGTGCCATAGAGCATGAAGATAGTCATAGATAAGGAGAAAACTCATTTGTAAAAAGGAAATAAACAAAGCTAATATTAATATATATATATATATATATATGTGTGTGTGTGTGTGTGTGTATGTGTGTGTGTGTGTGTATGTGCGTGTATGTGTGTTTGTGCCAGGTGTTTTGAAGTGCTGTGAAAATATGGGAAATATCATGCTCATTTCCTGTTGATGTGTCATATGTACACGGACGCATTCGTGCGCGCGCGCACACACACACACACACACACACACGTGTTTGTGTTTATTTTAAAATCAGTAAAAATAAACGTATGAATTTTTAAAACAGTTCTTCCTGTTTATGAAGTAAGCAACGTAAATCCTGATCGAATAAATGTAGAAATCGTACAAGAGATTCAAGGTTTCGAATGCTCTCAAGATGTGTCACAAACCATTTAAAGATGGTGGTAACTTGCTTATTTATTTCTTTTTAATCGAAGCTGCTGTTCAAACAACAAATATGTAAATAAATAAATAAATAATAATAGCACCATCTCCAAAATAGTTTCAAAATCGAATTTAAAGACATGTAAAAGACATTTTTATATTTTTTTAGGTTTATACTTGCTCTGTAACTATAGTATCAAGCACACTTTCCATGCAATTCTCTTATTTGCTATTCTTTTCTCTTATATATATATATATATATATATATGTGTGTGTGTGTGTGTGTGTGTGTGCATATATATATGTGTGTGTGTGCGTGTGTGTGTATATATATATATATGTATACACACACGCACACACACATATGTATACATTTTTGTTGGTCTAGCGAGAGGTAAGTACATTTTTCAAAATAAATAGATCCACTACACACACGTACATGCGCAAAGAGAACAAAACTTCACGCTCAAACTCTCAAACGCAAACTATCTTACTTTCAACTCCAAGAGGAGGAGATGTTTAGGAAAAAAAACAATAACCCTGAAAATATATGTGTGTACATAGATATGCCTTCATGTATACGAATGTACATACACCCACAGAAACGCTCATGTACATACAGATTATACTCTCGTAAATATATACAGGAGCAAAAAATCTGCTAAAGCTAAAGGTTTTGACGGACAATTAAATCTAACAGGACATTCACAGATACAAATCCAGGAATTAAAAAGAACCAGAGTCCTATGAAAACAGTCTTCACAATAAAAACCAGGAAAAAGGCTACTCTAACCATTATTAATTTCCTGAAGAAGACCCTAAAGTTGGAAACACGTGTAGATTATAGTTATACGAAAAAAAACCCATCTAAAGTATAATATTCATTTGTGGATCTCTATATATATATATATATATATATATATATATATATATTATATATATATATATGGGGGGAGTCCTTTTTGTTTTATGACATATTATGGTATATTAACCGGGTTATTTTTTGTTTCATCATTTTTATACAAATATATATGATTTGTAATCGAATAGTTTGTAGAGTAACATTTTTAAACGAACAAGAGCTCATTTGTTAGTCTACAGATGGTGTGAAATATTTCTATCTTACACTAATAGTTTTATATGCACTCAGTTAAGTGGTTCCAAAACTTGCTATGTGATTCTAATAATTCAATTAAACTTCAGTTATTTGTTTGCACATAGTTAAATGGTTTCAAGTGTAGAAAATAATTACATATTTCTATTTGACCAGAAGATGAGATCCAGACTGGTACAACCACTCCGAGTCAGTGTGGATCTAAGAGCAATTTAAC
>OY757915.1:85391405-85396405 GCA_963585895.1 Sepioteuthis lessoniana
CATCGATAGCTTATTTAATACCGAAGTCAGTATTCATTCAAATAACTATATGATTTCATGAAACTTCTTATTTGATAAAAATTATTTATTTATTTCCGTATTGTTATATCGTTTCAAATATTACTATATGATACTAGAGCTTTGGCAATAGATCTATTTAATATATAAATGAAACCCTAACGGGCACGACCTCTACGGAGTGAAAGTGGACATGGGATAAATTGCAAGAAAACTTTGAGTCCAACCACCCCAGAGCTTTAACAAAGAGTTCTGCCTCTGATTTCAGTTTAGCGTAAGGCTACAGAACAACTGAAAGTTCTCATCTATATATATATATATATATATATATATATATATATATATATATATATATATATATATATGTGTGTGTGTGTGTGTGTGTGTATGTGTGTGTGTGGAAGATCCTTTATTTAAATTAGTTTGTATAATCAATTTTTTTTATTAAATTTTATGTTTTTCAATAATACATTTAGTCATAATTCCTCCTAAATTACAAACACCGACCGAATAAAGAAAAAAATGCAAAGAAAGGGAAGGAAAAAAAGAAGGTAATTGAGTTAAGGACAATATATATATATATATATATATATATATATATATATATATATATATATATATATATATATATATATATATTAGATTTTTATATTTAATGCAATGGAAGTTTGTCTGCGACCTTTGGTTTCATGAAGTTTTACAAATAACAATCATCAGGCAGATAACGTTACTACCTGATGATTGTTCTTTATTGGTATTAAATATGTAAAATGTAATATATGTTTATTCATTATTATCATATAATAGCTGTATCTCAGATATTGAGCACTCTCCAAATTATATCACACTTGGTTCGTCACAAACCCACCAAGTGAATTAGTTAAAACCAACACTGCCGTAATATATATGTATGTACATATATATGTTATTTTTTCATATATATATATTTAATAAAAATAATACACACACACACACACACATAGAGAGAGAGAGCATTTACAGTCGTAAACATATTCGATTTACTCATATATATATATATATATATATATATATATATATATATATATATATTTGCCAATTCTGTTCAGCTTTGAAACAAATTTCACACGGTAATTATGTCACATGTTACAGAACAGAACATTAATAATGGCGACAGAATATTCAGAGTTCTCTCATTTTTTCGTTTTATACACAGACACACACACACACACACTGAGGTCCCAGTATTATTGGAGCTTTGGGTAATGCGGAGTACCCCTTCACTGCCATTGCTCCAAGGTCCACTATGGCCTGGAATGGTAGCACCTGATAGGGTCCTATCTATAGTTCAAATAGAACAACGGCAGTTTAGAGAGTGTACTGTTTTGCATTTAAAGTGCGTATTTATGCTAAATTGAATTGCTGTAAATAGAACCGTTTTTGATATTGAAACTGTATTTACGCTAAACTGAATTGTTTCATTTAGAACTGTTTGACTAAACAGAATAGAAACGTTTTTGACAATTAAACTGTACTCATACTGAACTGAATTTTTTGAAAAAGAACTGATTATTTGTATAAAATGCATTTGTCGTTAAATAGCATACAAAGGTTGATATGCCATTAAACCCAAACAACTAACCAACCAACAATCTAAGCATAGTTTAAATGAGTACAAGGTCACAAGTAGAAGGCATTCAGTTATATTCAAACTTACTAAAAATAACCCGTTGATCTAACATTCAATTACACTAGGTTCCCATTGATGGAAATGGTTTGATTAGAATAGATAGATAGATAGATAATCATTGGTTACTCTCATCATATTTTCTTTGTATGTACGCTTTTCTATCTACTTGTGTGAGTAGATCTTCACCATTGATAAGCGAGGTATAAAACAGCTTTGCTAAAACTCACAAGGCATAAGTAGTGAACCTGATTTAATTGGTTCTCGTTCTACGTCTTGCATCATCGGTTTGCTCAACGACCCAGAAGTAAGCAACAGTGAGATAAGTTTGCTAAACCTTAAAACACAACCGGTCAGTTTTTGAGCAGATACCTAAAAGTACATAGACCCTGGCAGCCTGATCGCTTATAACAAGCTACAATACAACAGTGAGGTTATTAAATAACGGATTATAACACGACACTTTCCGCTATTTTTCAATAATGAATCCAGGGTGGATACCCATGGGATGGAAAGGATCAGAGTTAAGAATTGCTCTATAGTATATATCATAGTCTTTGTGAATGTATTTCTAAATTCACATCTATCTCAGTGGGATTTATTATATGTTGACTGTATACCCTGCAGAGTGATTGGTTGGTTGGCTTGTTTTGTTTTACGCAGTGTCAATCCTTTTCGAGTCATTAAACACCGAATTAAATTTCAAGCAATTCAGTATAAGTATAGTTTTTGTTTACAAACAGTTAAATGCCGAAACAGATCTATTTCAAACAATTCATTTACATAGTACATATGTACAGTTTCAATGTCGAAAACAGTCTTATTTCAAACATTTCAGTTTAGCGTAAGTACACAGTTTAGAAGTTTTTATAAACAGTTCTATTTCAAGCAGTTCAGTTTAGCATAAGTGCCCAGTTTTGTTCTATTGGACCCATAAATAGGATCCTATCAGGCACTACCACTCCAGGTCAGAGTTGTCCTGGGAACGATGGTAATCAAATGGTACTCTGCATTCCCCAAAGCTTCAGAATTACTGGAACCATGCAATAAGATTATTTAGTGTCATATCTAGGACACTTGTTGAACAGGAGTCTTACCCACTTCAGAGGTATGATCTCAATAAAAAAGGAGTGTCCTAAGTATGACACTATTGTGCATATCATGGTGAGGTTCCATTTCTAGATATCTAGGAAGTGTGATATACCCATATATTTGCTATTACTTCCAGATTCTCTATAACTCAAGACTAGTAGTACCTGTTATGATCTGTGGGTTCAAGTAGTTTGGTTTTAAAATTATCTTTATTAGACGGGAATACTTGATGTTATTATAAATTATTTCTGTAAAGAATAATTACTTGAAGTTATAAGTGTTTGTTAAGAATTATTATTACCAAGAATGATGATATCATATTACTGTGTGTACCCCCCCCAAAAAAAAAAAACGAAAAAAAGCAAAAATAGCGGAAGCAGTCACGTAGTTCAACGGGAATATTTGGTTGCTATGAAATGATATATGAAGATGCCCACGTGAGTTACGAGGAGTCTCAGTCTTGAGACAGGGGTCAGTCCTGGGCAACGCTAGGAAGTGGCTAGGCGCCCCGCTGGGGCAGAGGCTCACAGTGGGGCTCCGGTTAAGTACTCCCTTTGTCTCTCACACACCTACAGAAGATTTGACTCCAAGAAAGAGATATATATTTTATGGCCAAGTGTGGTGGTTCTGTCCTTCATTATGTGTATACAACAGAAACACTTCCACAAAAATATAAATATAAACCTTATAATGAAAGCGATTCTCTTAACTTTAGGCATAAAATACTCCAAGACGGACTGATATACTGTTAAAATATATCTATTTATCTATCCATGTTCATAAGTCTCCAGTGGTTAGGCTACTTGTTCTGGAACGCTTGAAATTAGGGACTCACTCCCGTGTTCTCTCTTATGCAGACTAGACATCCTTGTAATGATTCCATTTAATGGGGTCAAATAGATTCGTTTCAGATAGTGTCTAAAATAATTTTGATCAACATAAATACAACGTCTCTTGAGAGATCAATATTGCCACTAAGTAAAACGATTGATTGATTTTAACAGTACACCAACCCGTCTATTGTTATCTTATATCTAAAGGCTAGTGAATCGCGTTCATTATACGTTCATATCTATATTTTTGTGTAGTTTTTTTTCTTAAGAATCTTTTAAAAACGCGATCGAATCAAATACGAGGATTTTTAAAAAGATCAATTTAAATTGTGTCCTAAAATGTACAGCCACTTTGAATAAAAAAGGAACTGGCAATGAAGAAGTAGACCACAATTTGCATGTTTCCTGAACTGAAGCCTCACCATCAGATCTAGTTTAGTGACATACATAAGATCTTTTTTTTTTTTGAGGTGATGGTGGTGGTGTGATCTTTATCCTCTACTTGGGATACAATCATCGTATCATTAGTTTAAAGTGTTTATCAGTTTAAAATAATTGTCAAGATATACCTTATACCTTATGTATAACCATAGATATGGTAACCATAGATATTTAACTGAGTTGCACATAAAATAATCTAATGATTGTTGACATGCAATAAAACCAACCAAGTGGTTTAAAATGATTGTGAAGATTCATTTTTGTACTGTATATAATTGGTGCCCTTGGTGTAATGGTTATCATCGTAGAAAATGGACATGGCAACACGGGTTCAAATCCTAGGCGAGACATTTCACATTGCACTAATACCCTTGGGAAAGGTATGAATCCAATTATTCTCCCTCCAGCAATGGGTAAATAGTAGGACAGACTGAGTTCTTCAGCCTTGGTGAGGCAACTAGTCAAGAAGGAATACTCTGAATTCAAAAAAATTTTAAAATTGACCTTGTGTCATATCCTGCCCGAGCAGAGGGGTTGGTAAATATGGTATATAATTGGTCTAGTGGGTAGAGTGTTCACTTAATGGCCTGGTTCAATCCCTGGTCGATTCATACCTAAGACTTAAAAAAACGGTAGTTGATACATCTAACGCACAGCATTATTAGGTGCGTATCAAGGGTAAAGTGAAGCAATACATGGAAAGAGGTAGTGCCCTCCCCTACACCACGGCGTAGTAGCTATTGAAAAGGGAGCCTTCGGGTGACTCTCGACAATGGTCGCCGACTTTACTTACTTATATAATTGGAGACTATAATTGTTAAACTGTCTTTGGAGTTAAATAACCCAACAAAGGTGGACATGCCGTAAAACCAAAGAAACAAACTAACAACGAATAGTAAACGTTATATATTCAGCAAAACTTCTCTGATCAAATCGACAGTATCGGATTT
>OY757915.1:85398905-85401405 GCA_963585895.1 Sepioteuthis lessoniana
TAATGTACTTAAATGTCTTTAGCTACTGGCACTAATTATAGAATTACATTTAAAAGCAAACGCCATAATCTTCAACGGCAAAGACGCCCTTACACAGTAGTAATATGCTAAAACAAAAGTTACATCACTTTTGTAATAGATCCTCCCCTGATGATGGCCCAAAGTCGGGCAGAAAGTACTCGGGATACATACAACTATGGACAATACATAAATCAATTCCCCCCGAATACGATAAAAGTAATACGGGAATTCGAACGGATGCAGAAGAAAATATGTAGACATAAAATGTCTATTATATTTAGTATATATATATGTGCGTGGAAAAGTGGATCAATCAAACACTTATAACGGGGTTAGTAGTAAAATTTCGTTCTTTATTCAAGGAAGTACTTCCTCAGACAGTCTTATGGTTTTATGGTCTTGTCAGATTCAACAAACTCTACTTATTCTCCATATCTCTGTGTGTGTGTATGTGTGTGTGCGTATGTGTGTGTGTGTGTCTATGTGTGTGTGTGTGTGTGTGTGTGTGTGTGATGAACGAAATAATAGATTCATAGATGTTGGAAAAATAGATTATATGTATATGTATTAATTTGTTAATTCTAACCGGTTTCAGCCTTCGGCTATAATCATATAATGTTTATTGAATCACTTTTCGTGTTTTAAAAATGAAAGAAGTGTAAAGCTATAGAATCAACAGAGAATGCATTTGATTTTTCTCATTTGTATAAATATTTTCCTGTGCTTTATTTTATTTTTAATTTTTTTATCTTTTTACTTTAGAAGATGTTGAACTGGAAGATCCATCTAAAAAGGTAACGAGTGTTTAAATAATGCATTTCTAGCATTTAAATAAATATTTGAAGGTTAGAGTGTAATATTTTCGTGGTTTTCTTGGTTGTTGAGTTCATTTGGTGTATATGGGTTTCAAGACGCAATGTTCATCTATTTTTATAGGTTTCTAGAATTGAAGTTGTGTTTGGTAATTTTTTTTCGATCTTCTCTATTCTTGTGAATTTAAAGTCTCTTTTAAAATCATGACGTTAAATGGAAATGGTGTTCTACTGGGAGAAGTTTCTTGTAATTCAGAGATTTAATTCTGGATCTATAGTTATTTATTCTAAAATTGAAAGACCATTTTAATTTCCCTATATATTCCTTTGAGCAACAAGTGCATTTAAAAAATTTTGATAGTGTTTTTGTTATTACTGTTTGAAGGAATGACAGTAGGTGATGTGTTTACTCTAGAGCTCGTTTCAACCCGTGCATGGCTGGCAAAATGTTCTTATTTTCTTTGTAGATTTGTTTCGAATAATATTTTTCGTTAAAGATTTTAGGCTTATGATATGAAAATACACCTGGTTCTAGAAATGCATCCCAAAGTTTAAGTTTTGTTTTAAGAATTTCTTAACGATTTTTAATAACTTGTGCCCGTGAGAAGGTGTAACATAGCCAAATACGAATATGTGAAATATATGGATATGTAAAACGTTCATATGCATAGGAATCCCGAAACACTGACGACTTTCTTTAGTTCAAGTAAGAAACTTTTATTACCTTCTTGACTTTTAGGTTTTCGACACGAGGAGAGAGAGACACACACACAATTTTTACTATGCTGACTGCTCCATCTAACCTAACAACGCACGGCGCATCCTGTAGTTCCACTGGACTTGCCTCTCCCAGCCTCAAAAATCAACTCGCTTCATCCAGTGTTAGATCTCAACTAACAGTTTTTTTTTCAAAATCACCAAGAATCCCAGCCCATCGCTTCCGGGCATGACGTCATTCGCACCCCAGTCATATTTCCTATCTGGGGTTTTTATTATGACATACGTGACTGTCACATCCTCCGCGCACGAGCGTGAACACCTGTGCTCAATGTGTGTACCTGCACGTGCACTAAGCCGAACAGTTCTAAGCCTAACTAAACCGAATGATAAGATATAACCAACAAAAAATGAGAATACAAAAAAATCATTCCGCAATTAAATGACAAAAGGGTATGATTGAACTGATTGAACGTTGTTATCCAGAGGGGTTTTGTTTTAATATAAACTATACATTTCGTAACCATCCCGTCATTTGAGGCTGTAGAATACTGCGCCTCTGTAAAGGGTTAAAAAAAAAGTTCAACAGGTGTCCGAATATAACATTAAGCTATATCTGATGGTAAGACTTTAGTCCTGGAGCTTTGGGGGAATGTGTAGTACACCTTCGTCGTTATTACTCTCAGGTCCACTCTCGCCTCGAGGGTTAGTATTTGTTAGTGTTCTACTATGGGTTAAATAGAACTGTTCAATCTTTTACTTGGGATTCATATTATTCATTAGAAACCATACAGCTAGGAGCACTTTCTTCAAATTAGACAGCAATATTTGATGAATAGAATTTATATTGTTAAACAGCAATACTTGAAAGCATTTAACTGTGTACAAAAATGATTATTATTGAATAGAATTATTAGTGTTAGGAATACTTGAAACCATTTAACTGTGTA
>OY757915.1:85403905-85468905 GCA_963585895.1 Sepioteuthis lessoniana
AGACTCAAACTCGGTTAAGTCGTCATAATAAATTTATTTCGGCGGAGAATATTACTATACTCTCCGTCTCGTCAGATGACTATTTACATGCTTCTCTCTCGTTGGAGAGTTGCGAATGTGGAGTTACAGTTCGTATTCAGAAAATAAAATAAAGGAATTAAAAAATAGAAAAATAAAAAAGTAAAATGAAAATTAGAAAAAAAAAAGGTGGAAATCAAGTTACAAATTATTTCATTCACAGGCGTGGGCAGAGGGGGTTAACATGTTATGCGTTAGAATGATTAAGAAACAGGAGTGGAATTAATCTACTGGTAAATCCCTTATATATATATATATATATATATATATATATATATATATATATTGGTTGATATATATGCATGATAAACAGATGAACGGAATTTGGAATTAGATAAGCTGTAAGGGTTTACATACCATCAAAGAAATGAGCTCTGGTTTGTTTAAAAATAACTTTTCCTACAAAGTACTCGTTTCCACGTTATACATATATATGCGTGCGTGCGCGAATGCATTAATAAGATTCAGTATTAAATAACCAACAAGGGTTGATATGCTGTAAACTACAACTAACTGACCAACCTATAACTGTACTCAGTTCTTAAGGCGTTGAAGAAGTCATAAGAATAGAAATTTAAATGTGGAAGAAATGAAAAAACAAACCAGGCAATAAAAAACAAAAGGAAATAGAAAAGCAAACTGTATTGTCAAAAAGAACAGTCAATGAATAAATAAATAAATGAATTACGTGAGATAAAATAGAATCTAAAAAAATGAATTTGAATTAAACGTTAAATCAAACTGTACGACAAGATAGTGAAATCATTAACATTAAAAGAATAAGATATGAATACATTGTGTTCAAATGTTACACCTTATTTTTTCTGAATATAAATGATAGACTATTCTGTTTCTATTGTGATAAAACAAAAGAATGAAAGAAAGAAAGAAAGAAAGAAAGAAAGAAAAGTAAATTGAAGAAAGAAAGAAAGAAAGAAAAGTAAATTGAAGAAAGAAAGAAAGAAAGAAAGAAAGATCGAAAAAGGAAAGAAAGAAAGAGAAGAAAGAAAAGCTAATGAAGAAAGAAAGAAAGAAAGAAAGAAAGAAATTGATGAGGGGAAAGAAAGGAAGATCAAAAAAGAAAATAGAAAGAAAGAAAGAAAGAAAGAAAGAAAGAAAGAAAGAAACAAGCAAGCAAAAAGAGCCGGTTTGGTTTGGT
Organism: Sepioteuthis lessoniana; assembly: GCA_963585895.1. Taxonomy (NCBI): domain Eukaryota; kingdom Metazoa; phylum Mollusca; class Cephalopoda; order Myopsida; family Loliginidae; genus Sepioteuthis; species Sepioteuthis lessoniana. Next base: position 85,405,143 of record OY757915.1, read on the forward strand.
TTGTGGATCGATTTCTACGAAAGCCAATTTGGTTTTTCTTAAGAATTTTTTCTATTTCAGGTTCAATGCAGATAAGTTGCTGAGCATTGTAACACTTAGCCGTTATGGAAGTAAGAATTATACTCTGGTAGTTCTTGGCAATTCCGATGTTAACTTTTTGGGATAAAGGCAGGATGCCACTTTCTGTCCATTTGTCTATTGTGTTCTGGTTATATACGGCGTTGCAGTATGTCGTCGAATTTCCTTGTCTTCCATACTTCAGGAGGTATTTCATCGAGAGCGGCACCACTGAGAAACTTAAGAAGGCAGAAAATGAATTAACTAATGTTTACCTAAAAGAACAAACAATAAATCCAGGACCAGATCAATAAGATTCAACACTCGGTTGAAGATAGACAATCTCGGATAGCGTGGCAGATAGTAAAACAATTGAGTAAAAGAAAAGGCGCCGCGTGAGCGAAACTAAAAGCTGCCAGCCAAGAAGAACGGATACACTAGTGGAAAGAACATTTCAAGAATCTGCATGAAAAATCTCCAAAGTTTACAGATGAACCTATCCTGAAAATTATTAATAATCAAGTAGACATCAAACTAGGATGTTTTACGCAAGAAGAATTCTTAGATATGTATATACATTATCTAAAACAGCTGTAAAACAAAATAATAACGTATTTTGAAGCTCAAGGCCTCATTTTGAGGAGGAGAAAGAAAGCGGTCATTTATGTACTTCCTGTCTTAATTAACTGTAGCTAGCCACAATCGTAACCCATCCATACAATGCAATAAGCTCCTTCATACTCACCAGATATACCGAAATCTCTAAAATGCTACATTCTCTTATGAAAACCTTAAAAGCCTACAATATATGGACAATGATTTTAATTTAAAAAAAAATCCCTTTTTAAAAGAACAAGGGGGAAGGGCAAAATCGAAAAAAAAAATCAGAAGCGAATCATATATATATATGATTTGTAAGCGAGTAGTTTGTAGGTAACATTTTGAAACGGGGCAGAACTCATTTGTCTACACACAGTTAAATGGGCAACTACTGTAATCCAACTCGAATAATTCTATTTGATATTCATCCTTTATTTGCTCACAGTTTAAAGGTTAAGTATTGCAGGCACAGATAATCCTGAATTCTTTCAAGTATTTCTATTAAACAGTAATGATTCTATTTAATATTAATTATTTATTTGTACACAGTTTAAAGGTTAAGTATTGTAGGCACTGATAATTCTGAATTCTTTCAAGTATTACTATTTAACACTAATTATTCTGTCAGATTCAGTTTAATGTGATACTCAAGACATTAACTGTTTTAAATATTGATATCTAAAATTAATAATTCAAGTCAACATTATTCATTCGTTTGCACTGTTAAATGTTTTCAAATAGAATAAATGATTAACCATTCCTACTTAAATCATAAACGGGACCCTAACAGGTACTACAACTCCAAGTCAGGGTAGATCACGAAAGAGAGAGAAAGACAGGGAAATGAATTGTTTGAATTATTTTAACGGTATGTCAACCCGTCTAGGGTTGTTTTATACTTAAATGTTAGGGAATCGCATTCATCTACGTTCATATTTACATTTTAGTTTGCCTCTTTCTTTAGCGTTTTATCTTATTTTATCTTTTTTTACACACAGTTATATGATATCAAGTATTCATATCTAATACAATTAATTTTCTCATAGTGGTATGGTTTTTCAAGTATTCCGATCTATTACTCATAACTATAAGTTTTTAAACAATTATTTTTTGATAATAACCATTTGTTCGCAGACAGTTATATGGTTTCAAGTAACTCATAATAATAATTCTTAGTGAGTAATAATAATTTTAAAGTAGCAATTCTTAATACATATAATTTACAGTTATATGGTATCACGTATTCTACTAGTAATTTTAAAGCAGTTCTGTTTGAACCATATATAGTTTCCTTATAGATACTACAACAACTGTACTCCAAGTTTAAACAGACGTCTATCATCAAATTATTTGTGGCTTAGAAGTGCAAACTTTATGAAATTTACGGAAAAATGTGTCGTGTGTATGGAGAAGCATATTTTAATAAAAAGAAAAATTTACAAATGGGCTAAACATAGGTTTTCTATTACGGGCCTGAGTTGAAGGCAGTTCATAGAATGGAAACACACTGACTGTCTAGCAAAAAAAAAAAAAAAAAAGCTTTAGGCGCTGGTTAGTAAAGAAGGTCATACTGATAGTCTTATGAAACATGAAAGAAGACATCACTATTGATTTCCTTGAACAAGGTGCTACAGTAAACTGTGCTTCCTAGTGCCAACTCCTTAGGCAATATTTCACCTTATGTATTGAATGACCCTTGTGTATATATATATATATATATACATATATGTGTGTGTTTGTGTGTTTACATATATATATATATATATATATATATATATATATATATATATATATTCCTTTATTTATATATATGATATGGTATGTATCATAAAGAAGAACATCACTGCCATTGTTCTTTATAAATTGTCAATTTCCAAAAAGCTTTCTTGTAAAACAGACAAACCAGATGGTTTGGTTGAACATTATACAGATATTACGTATTGTTAATTATCAAAACTGATGGTGTTGAGACTCCGTGACAAAAAAGAAATTCGCACTTCTCTGTTGGTTGGTTTGTTGTTTTATGTCATATCATCTATTTTGTTTCTTTGTATATTTGGTTGCGTTTAATGGCATATCAACTATTGTTGGTTATTTAATTCTTTTCTCACATATATATCAAATAGATGACTTGTATACACACTTTGAAGATACACAAAGTTAAATGATCAAACAGTTCTATTTCAAACGAGTAAATCTAACATTATTCAACAAAGTTAAATGGTTCAAGGATTGTTAAACTAACAATTCAATTAAACATCAGTTATTTGTTTACACACAGGTAAATGATCAAACAGTTCTATTTCAAACAATTCAGTTTGACAAAAGCCAGCAAAATTGAATGGTTTCAAGTATTGCCAAGTACCACTAACAATCTAATTAAACATCAGTCGTTTAGTCACACACACTTTAATTATGAAAAAGTTTTATTTCAAAAAATTTAATTCAGTATAAGTCATTTGTTTGCATTCAATTTAGTGGTCAAACAGTTCTATTTAACCTATATCAGGAGCTACCACTCCGGGTTAGAGTGGACCTGGCAGTGAGGGCTAAAAAAAGGGCATTCCGCATTCCTTAAGGCTCCAGCATTACTGAAGCCTCGTTATCAGATTGTTTCAAGTCATTAGCAGGACACTCGTTAGGTGAGTCTTACCTCTGTGCAGAGATTCAGTCGGTATATTCTACAGCACCAGCCGACTCGGCTGTCAGCTCTTAAGAGTTATTTAATGCTAAATCCTGTTTTTATATATGACTGATTTGTTAGCGATTAGTTTATAGATAAATTTATTTTTAAACGAGTTTCTAGAGCTCATTTGTGTGCGCACAGGAAAAACATTTTGCGTATTCCTATCCAATACCCATCATCACTATCGTCTCACGCCACCAGCGCGGATCTCCCTGACCCTCTCACGCCACCCTTCTCTATCGCCCATTGCTTCCGGTAGGTCTTCAAGGCTACATCCTGTATGGGCACAGAGCTGTTGTATGTAGCTTTTAGCTGGTCATCCTACCTTTGCTCGTCCATGTCATGGAGTCCGCAGGAGAATGTCACTAATGAGTTCATCCTTACTTCTCTTGCAGTCTCCAGCATCCCTGTTTCTTCTAACTTGGATAGCTTTCGTGATGGGTGGTAAGTAGCCGTACAACAGTTGTATTATTGTGTAGTTGCTGTCGAGCTTTTTCTCCATACACTTAGTTAGCGTCCATGTAGTGCATCCATACAGCAGTATCGATACGACCGCTGCTTGGAAAAAACTGCATTTCATTTTATCGGTCAGGTCTGACTTCCATATGATCCAGTACTAAAAACTCAATTTATTTTTAATCATTTCTTCGTACACTGTTAGATGGTTTTAAGTATTGCTATCTAACATTAGTAATTTTTATTTATCAAGTATTCCTATTTAATATAAATAATTTGTGCACGCTCGTATGTTTTCTAATAACTCCAACTAATAATCCTTTATAAATGATTGAACAGTCATATTTGACCCTAGCAGGTATACCACCCAGAATCAGAGTTATCCTGGGGATAACAGTAGTGAATGGGCACTCTGTATATGCGGTATTGTGTTATACCCAGGGCACTTGTTAATGCAGGGGGTCTTAACTGTCGGCTGAAGAATTGTATGCGTATTCTCCTGAACCAGCCAACAGGTATAGCTATTCAATCAAAAATCACACCCCCACACAGATTTATATATATATATATATATATATATATATATATATGTGTGTGTGTGTGTGTGTGTGTGTGTGTGTGTGTGTGTGAGGGTGTGGGGAGATTTATTTTTGGTGTCTGTAGTGTTCGACATTATGTAATAAGTAATAATATCCGTTTTCATTGTATAGTGTTTCAGTTAGAATAATAAACTGCTATCCTTGATTGAGAAGGATATCAACTTATTTATGGACGATACTTTATACGCACACACATACGCACACACACACACACACACACACACACACACACACACACACACACATACACACACACACATATATATATGTAATGGAGGCATTTATGGTGTAATAGTTACTGTTATAAAGAATGAATCGGAGTTCAAATCCTCGACGAGACAGTTTGTATTTCACATAAAGCTATTATAATTAGGGATGGTATGAATCCAAATATTATTCTCTCAGTTTTGAGTAAACAGTAGGGGAAAATGGGTTTTTTAACCTTGATATAGTAACCGGTCAATGAGAAGGAAAACTCTGAATTCAAACCGGTTAAATAACGCTTAGAAATCGATCTAGTTTTGCATACTGCTCATGAGGAGGTTCTAGGTATATATATATATATATATATATATAAGACAGCGTGTTGAAGTCATTGAAAATGCTTACATACTTCAGAAAAGGACAAATCAGAATACGATAAATATATAACTTGTATAATACCTCTTTAGATATAAAAAGCACACTACCACATTATCTCTGAGACGTCCGAGCTTATCTCGCTGAGAATTTGCCCGGACAAAGCGGTAAAGTGGAGTTCCTCCTACATTCTCTTGATTTAACACCTGCAGACTTTTACCTTTGGGAGACCGTAAAAGATCTCGTGTATCGCAGAAAATCAACTACATTGGTAGAACAAAGACAAGAGATTGAAATGCACGTGCAATCTCCCTGGATGCTTTGACTAATGTTTCTCTAGCAGTAGTTTACCGTACAATAAATGCCTGGAAGCGAATAGCTACCACTTTGGGCACCTCTAGTAATTTCAGTGTCTAAAGATAACTTGTTTCGTTTAGTTTTGTACAGTTTTATGGCATATTAACAGTTGTCGGTTATTTAATGCCAAATCCATTTTTTTACATCTAAACAGTTCTATTTCAAGCAATTCAGTTTAGCATGAGTACACAGTTTAGTTCAATCTGACCTAAAGATAGGAACTTATAAGGTACAACCACTCCTTGGCCAGAGTTAACCTGGTAGCGGTGAAAATAAAGGGGTACTCCTTATTCCCCAAAGCTCCAGCATTACTGGAGCCTCACAATCAGATTGTTTAGTGTCATATCCTGGACAGTGGTTGGGAGAGTCTTACCCCTCTGAAGAGAAGCAGTTATTGTATTCTGCAGTCAGGGGAACTTGTGTTAATCTCACGATGTCTGAATAAATCTAGTTTAAATATATTTACATGGATTTTTCTTTTCCTAAAATGTATACATTTTTGAGCGGACTCTCTCTCTCTCTCTCTCTCTCTCTCTCTCTCTCTCTGTGTCTCTCTCTCTCTTTATATATATATATATATATATATATATTCATTTAAATGGATGCATTTTTTGTTCGTTTAACTTACTAAACGTAAGGAGAAAAAGCTTAACGTCAACTACACAAGAATGCTGCGAGCAATATTGAACAAGGCAGCACTCCACAAAGCAGCAGCTGTATGGCCACCTACCACCCATCACGACTACGAAGTTAGATTAACAAAACATGCAGAATACTGCTGGAGAAGTAAGGACGAACTCTTAAGAGACATACTCTTGTGGACCCCTTGACATGGACGAGCAAAGGCAGGACGACCAGCTAGAACCTACATACAACAGCTCTGTACCGATACAGGATGTTGGTTGAAGACCTACCGGAAACGATGGACGATAGATAAGGGTGGCGTAAGAGGGTCTGGGGGATCTGCGCTGGTGCCACGACATGATATATATATATATATATATATATATATATATATATATATATATAAGGAGGCGCTCAGTGTGTAATGGCTATCGTCGTGGAAAATAGACACGGGGACCAGAGTTCAAATATTGGCTGATGTTGTTTTCGTTTCACATAGCGTTAATATACTTTGGAAAATCATTCAGCCACTTAGTTTCCCTTCAGCTATGGGTATATATTATAGCAGACTGGGCTCTTTAACCTGAGTATGCCAACCAGTCATGGAGAAGGAAAACTCTGAATCTAAACCTGACAAACTCAACTTAAATTTGCCTTTTTTTTCTCTTTCATGCTCGTGTGGAGAAGGTTGGTATGCACACACACACACACACACACACACACACACACACACACACACACACACATATATATATATATATATATATATATATATATATATATATATATACCTTTCTGCACAAGTAGGACGCAAAATAAGGTTAATTTTGAGTGTAAATTCAAAGATATGCACATACATATACCAAAACTCTCTCACCCTCTTTATTTGTATTTTTTTATATTTGAACATATGCTAAAAATCTACCTAAAAATGTATTGTTCGCTAATGGTCCGGGAAACCGGGGTTCTATCCCAGTTCGAGTCATACCAAAGACTTAATTATAAAGTATGGATCAAGGGTAAAGTGGAGCAAACCAGAGAAAGGAGTAGCGTCCTCCCTTACACCTTGGTGTAGTAGCTGTCGCAAAAGGAAGCCTTCTGGTCGCTTTGATTACGGTTGCCAACTTTACTTACACCATTCAAAAACCTGTAGACATAAAGTAACCCCGGCTGAGTTGAAAGGCCGTTAAAGTCAATCAATAAACCCCAAAACATGTCTTATCGTTGTTTTTTACGAGGTTAGCGTATTTTGATTCAAAACCCAAATTACAAAACCCCCGATGAGAATTGAACTCACTAACAAGGGTTGATTAGCCTTGCTCATTATTCTTTTCACCACCAGAAGAGGGACAGATTTTTAAGAAATTATTAGCGTCATTGTTTCCCAAATAATAGTTTCACAATTCTCCAGCCTTCGTCAGATAAATACTGGACCTGACAAGCTTAAACATTAATGATGCGCTTTCAAGATAATGAGGTTTAAAAACAAATTCTCAAGGACTTCGTTTTTTGTTTGTTTTTACATAAAGCCAATTAGATGGCGTTTATTCGAGCTTTCAGAAAACATTTAATGATGCTTTTCAAGTTGAAACCATTCACCAATGAAATTTCAGCCTTGAAATAAAAAAGCACGCACATGATAGCATTGAAAACTATTAGAAATTACAAAAGCTATCTCTGAAAATGATTATGTTATTTTCGTTGAAAGAGTTTAGAATTATGGACAAAAAGAAATACGCTACCAATATCTAAGCCAAATCTCCATCTTTGTAAGGTCTTGGGGAAGAGTGTATAGGGAAGTATAAGTAGGTATATATATAAATATATATAGCTACTTCTACGACAGTCTAAACATATATGCCTACTTATTCTATCGTTTTTTATAGAAGTATATGTAGGAATATATATATATATATATATATACTTCTTCATAGACTGAAGTATGGAATTATATATATATATATATATATATAAATGCCTACTTATACTCGTTCACAAAGACTTTACCAAGATGAAGATTTACACTAAATGTTGGGAGCGTATTTCTTTTCAACGAAGTATATATATATATATATATATATATATATATATATAAAGAGCGAGTGAGAGGTTAGTGAGATAGAGAACTTGTTATAAAAACGTTTTTCTTCAATAAGAAAGGTGCTCTAATACGAGCCAGTAGCAGAATAAAGCCCAACATATAATTAATGTTTTTTGAATTTCTCGTGTCACCGCCCTGTCGACTGGGCCTGTAGAATACGCTGCAGGCACCACTGCAAAGGGGTAAGACAGTTGTTGTCTCTGGGTAGTGACCTCTGATACTAAAGGACGGGATCCTGGTGATTGAGCAGTACTCGGTCTGGCAACCGAGTGGTTAAGTAACTTGCAATTTACCACTTTGACAGACCCGATCCATCAATCGGCTCGTCATGTCAAGCCTTAGAACCTATATGTTTTGTCACGATCGTATTTTTCACTCTGTAGCTGTAGCAAGCTTCCAGCCCTAAACTTTTAGGGGCTAGAAAGCGGTGACTGAGGGTGAATTGCGATGAGAGAATAGGAATTTAACCACTGCTAAATTACACAGTAATTAGTAACGTTCACGGAAAACCTGAAATTTACAAAGGTTCGAAAACCTACTCACCACAGGTCATGTATCTCCGTCTCAACCAAGGTGAATAGATTCTCCCGTTGATACTTTCCCAACACAGATTTGACTCTGTGTTGGATAGGAAATTACAGTACTAGCCAAAAATTAACACCATTTAATGCGACTGCAAATACAAAAAAACAAAGCAAAACAAAAACTAAAAGATATTTGATCGAATCAGATTCAGTGAATGAGGCAGCTGACTTCTGCAGATTCGTTGTCACTAAATCTTTGGAGGATGTTTGCCGGGCTAAATTGTCCCCTTTTTTAATAAAAAAAAAAAAACAATTGCAACCAGAGCTACCGTGAACAAACGTAAGGGAAATGGCAACTTGTTTGTCAAAGTGGACAGCTGGAGGCAAACCGAAAAAAAAAAACACTACAAAATGTAACGCATATATCCGTGCAAGACTGAACAGTTCTAAAGAAGTTATCAGAAGTAGAGAGTTGGTCTTTGCTACAGCAGTGGAGATGACAGCAGCTCTGGAAAAACAGGGCGTGACATATATCAGAAGAATCTCCATTAGAAAAGGCGAAGAACAAATCCAGACCAACACCTACATCTTGATTGTTATCAATCCCATCTTCATAAGTGATATCCATGCTGGCGGCGTGACATGATGATGATGATAGAGGTAGTCCAAGGAAAATATTCATAGAATCTACGTCCCAAACACAAACCACTCCTCCTAAGATTGGAAAATCTCCTCCTACAAAACAGCAATTGCATGAATCTCCAATCCATTACCCCAAAACCGTCAAAGACTGACAAAAAACTTGTCTCCTAAAAAGCCGGAACAGCTTAAAAAAAACCTACAATATCCCATTGCCCAAGCTCAAAAATATATAGGAACACCAAAGTGAACAATGAAAGACCAGGGGATTCATTCAAAATGCCCTCAGCAAAATTTAATACAGTCCCCTTCAACATCAAGAACCAAGACATCTATAAGAATGAATAAACAAAGCCATGATCAGGTATCAACAAAATCCATACAAAGATCCATTAGTCTCGATAGGGCTGAATAAAATTTCCAAGCTCTCATGAGGGGCTTCAAATGGTAAAAATAAGTGCAGTGAAAATGACACGGACCACATAGAGGAAGATTTCTTAAAGGACATTTGATGTCCAAACTGCTGACAAGACCATTCGGCTTACTCAAAATCTTATGACGTCGATTAAAAAAACCAAAAGAAATATTAGAAGTAAGACACAAGAGGAGTATGACCTTCCAGGAAGAAAGAAAACTAGTCGGGTCCAACCAGGAAAAAACCCTTACGCTTTTGTTGCACGGATGGTGGATCCAATCCGTCAAGACATCACAAATAGAGCTCTAGTAGAGAAACTGATCCAGTTGAAATTGAAGGATTAGCCAAAGTTTTAGTAGCACCTGAAAAACTACCCATGGCTGAATTTCAGTGAGCCCAACGACAAGAACTCAACGACAAGAAATCACAAAGTTAGAAAACTCAACGGTAGCTCTCTGAAATAGTAGACAAGTTCACCTACCAAGGAAGCAGTGCCTCATCAACCGAGACAGGCATCAACACGTGACTAGCAAAGGCATGGATAGCTATCGATAGGCTATCGGTCATATGGAAGTCAGACCTGACCGATGAAATCAAACGCAGTTTCTTCCAAGCAGCGGTCGTGTCGATACTGTTATATGGATGCACTACATGGAAGCTGACTAAAAGTATGGAGAAAAAGCTCGACAGCAACTACACAATAATACTGCGAGCAATATTGAACAAGTCCTGGGAGAAGCATCCCACAAAGCAGCAGATGACGGCCACCGACCACCCATCATGAAAACTATCGACACTAGACGAACCAGACATGCAGGACACTGCTGGAGAAATGGGGTCAAGCTTATAAGTGATGAACTCCTGTGGACCCTTTCACACGGACGAACAAAGGCACGACGACCAGCTCGAACCTACATAGCTCTGTGTCGATACAGGATGTAGCCTTGAAGACCTACTGGAAGCGATCATATTTACCAACCCCTCCGCTCGGGCAGGATATGACACAAGGTCAATTTTAAGCGGAGTTTAACAGGTTTGAATTCAGAGTTTTCCTTCTCAAAGACTAGTTGCCTCACCAAGGCTGAAGAACCTAGTCTGCCCTTCTATTTTCCCACAGCTGGAGGGAGACTATTTGGATTCATACCTTTCCCAAGGGTATTAGTGTTATGTGAAATGCAATCAGTCAGGTCCAGGGTTTGAACTCGTGTCGCCGTGTCTATATCCTGCGACGATAACCATTACACCACGGGCACCTACTGGAAGCGATGGACGATAGGAAGGGGTAGCGAGAGTGGGTCAGGGATATCTATACTGATGGCGCGACATGATGGTGATGAAAGAAGTTGTCCAAGGAAAATATATATAAAATCTACCACCTAAATATGAACCACTCCTAGTAAGATTTGAAAATCTCCTCCCACAAAATAGCAATTGCATAAGTCTCCAATCCATCACCCAAAAACCATCAAAGACACACAAAAAAATTGTCTCCTAAAAAGACCAAACAACTTAAACAAAAACCACAAGATTCCATTGGCCAAGCTCGATAAATATTTATCCTATTTACCAACCCCTCCGCTCGGGCAGGATATGACACAAGGTCAATTTTTAAGTGGAGTTTAACAGGTTTGAATGCAGAGTTTTCCTTCTCTTAGACTAGTTGTCTAACCAAGGCTGAAGAACCTAGTCTGTCCTACTATTTACCCATAGCTAGAGGGAGAATAATTGGATCCATACCTTTCCCAAGGGTATTAGTGCTATGTGAAATGCAATCAGTATCGTCCAGGATTTGAACTTGTGTCGCCGTGTTCATTTCCTACGACGATAACAATTACACCACGGGCTCGATAAATATTTATAAACATCAAAGTGAACAATGAATGACCAGGAAGCGCATTCAAACAGCCATCAGCAAAATTTGATACATTCCCCTTCAACATCAAGAACAAAGTCATCTATAAGAATGAATAAACAAAGCCATGATCAGGTATCAACAAAATCCATACAAAGATCCATTAGTCTTGAAAGTATCGTGTGTGCTACTGGCCGCGGAGTTGCCCACCTCAAACAAAAAAATATAATAAATAACTACAATACTTAAAACCATTTAACTGTGTGAAAACAAATGATTAATTGTAAACAGAACGATTCATATTAGACAAAAGGACTTAAAACCATTTAACTGTTGGAAAAATTAGCTCAGGTTTGTTTAAAGATTTTTATCAGGAAAATGTTTACAAATTATACATGTATCTAATATATATAAATAGGATTTAGCATTAAATAACCTACAATGGTTTATATGAAAATCCTCAAAACCAAATAAAACCCAACGAAGCATACGAACAATTCACTATCAAATCATATGTATATCTATTTAACTGTGTGCAAACAAATAATTGATTTTAAATTGAATTATTAGTGTTAGATGGCTATACTTGAAAGAATTTAATTGTGTGGGAATAAATTAGCTCTGGATTGTTTAAAATAGTATCTACAAATTATTCATTTACAAGTCATAGGTTTAATATATTTATAAACAGTGTTTAGTATTAAATAAGCAACAAAGGTTAATATGCCATAAAACACAAACGATCCAATCCTTCTTTTTTCAGTTTCATTAATATAAATCTTATGTATTCAATGTCTATAGCTTAGGAGACAACACACACACATACACCCATATTTTTATATGCACACACACACACACACACACACACACACACACACACACACACATATATATATATATATACCTACAGATACACTATATAGATACACACCTATATATATATATATATGTGTGTGTATGTGTGTGTGTGTGTGTGTGTGTGTGTGTGTATGTATATGTTAAAATAGTAATGTACACACAAAAGTTACATCACTTTTGTAATACATGCCCAAGGGCCCAAGGTTGGGCAGAAAGTACAAGGGAAATAACTAATTATGGAAGGTTTATTAACTAATTCCCGTTGGATATCAAAAGATCAATACGCCAACTTTAAAAGAATTAACAATAAATACACAGACCAAAAAATGTCAATAATGTTCAAGAAAATATGTATCCATGAAGAAATGTGGCCAATATATATATCTATATATATATACATTATTTACAATTCTTTTTAATGAAAAATTTATATGTACAAATACACTGACATATGTACACACACACATACACACATATATATATATATATATGTATACAGACATATAAGCTTGGATGCCCTGTAAGTGCAATGAATATTATCGTAAGACATGGAAATAGCAACCCGATTTCAAATCCAAGACGACCCCGCTTGCATTTCCCATAGCACTAATACTTTTTGGTAAGTTATCAATTCAGTTTTTCTCCCTCCAGCTAGAGATGAATTGCAACCAATCTAGAAGGAAAACTCTGAATTTAAATCTCTTAAACTCTGCATAAAAATTGTCCTAGTATCTTATTCAGCTCGTGCATAAAGCTTGGTAAATATAGGCACATACATATATGTAAATTCATGCACACACACACACACACATATATATATATATGTATAGAAATGTACATTTTTTATTTAAAAGAATTGGAAAGAATATATGATTTTAAGCAATAATGTTTTTCTTTATGAACCTTGGAACCTATATCCAGATCAAATAAACGTAGAAATCGTCCGAAAACATTGGAATTTCTACGGTTTTCGACATAGTACCGGGCAATATTAAAGAATGTTACGATTTGTTCTTATAGGATTTAAGCATGGTTAATTTTCACACATACACACACACACACACACACATATGTATATATATATATATATGGATAGTGCAAACCAGCCTTGACCCAGTGATCGCATAGGTAAAATATTGATACTCACCAAATGCCGTTGAATCTGAGTTCAAGCCACACTTAGATCTACATATGCGGTATCATCGATAAGAACACTATATATATATATATCAGTGGCGACTCTAGCCTATTTTTGCTACTCGAGCCCCCCGCCCTTCCCTCTGTCAACTTAAGTCCCCAACCCGTGGTCTGTGGACCCAAAGTAAGACATCATAGTTGCTATTGCGTGATTCTCCATTGTATAGCACAGATTGACAAACGTACCTTGCATGGTGTTTTTTTTTGTAAACAATCAAGATACTATATAATTTGTAGTCTTGTTAATACAGTAGATAAGATAATTTTTTTTCCTTTCAAAAGTATTGAAGAAAAGAGAAGATGTTCATTACTTTGACGAGAAAAATATGTTTATTAGAATAAAGAAACTGATGACAATATACACAGACACAGCTAGTAGTTTCAATTTCGCTTAAAATAAAGATTATTTTTTGAAGATGTATTCAAATAAACAAATTTTAGTTACAGAATGTAATATATGCAACATTCATTAAAGAAATAGAGATCTGTTAGTGAAATAACGAATTAAAACACGCCGTTTAACCAACACTTACCATAGCGATGATGATGACGTCTGCGACGGCTATAATCTGCTATCCCCCGCTATCTCTCTCTCTCTCTCTCTCTCTCTCTCTCTCTCTCTCTTTCTCTCTCGGTCCCTCTCCCTCCTCCCAAGACAGTTGTCAGTAGTCAGTTGTGCTAATTTTTTTGAGCACGGTATTCTGGCTTGCTTTTTCTATTGGCTACAGCCAAAAGCGAGATTTCGCTAACATTACTGTTATTATAAGGGTCTAGTGCCTGGCACGGATTACGCGTGTTCAACATTATAGCCGATTTTATGGGATGTTGAATGGATCTGACGGTGGCAGGACAAAGACCATCCGTTCAAAACAGCATCGTTGTATTATTCCCAGATATATTTATTAACTTTTGGCTACTCAGTTATCGAAACTTGAATAGATACGTAATTTAATTGAAATCAGACTAAGTATGTTTACTTGAAATTAATGGATGATTTTTAATCCATTTTGAATAACATTGACATAGTTATTGGTCGTGCCGGGCACGAGTAGCACTAGTCCCATCTCCGCCCCTGATATATATATATATATATATATATATATATATATAGCAAACTAAATCATTATTATTGTTATTATTAGTTGTAAAATTCGCAGGAGTATATATATATATATATATATATGTGCGTGTGTGTGTGTGTGTATTTTAGAAGAAGTGAATTGAATCCAACAGAATATATATAGAGAATAGTAAAGTGGAAAGAAGATATATGTAGTTATATTAGATGATTTGTTTTATTTAGCGTGCTGACGCGTTTCGACTTCAAAATTTTGTCTGAATACAAAAATATCCCATCAAAATTATTTCAAGTGTGAGAGATATAACAGATATTTTTTGTGTCAGTTGGAAATCTTCATCAGGGCCAGTAGATGTTGTTTTTTGAAAACGTAATAATACAGGCTGATATGTTCTAAATTGACTATGTCACGCAACGGAATTTTATTTTTAAAAAATACAAATAACATTTTATGGTTTGAGAAAGAGATTTGTAACGTTCTATAATTTTAAATAGAGAAAGTGAGGCCTAAATTTTTATGTGATTTTTGAAATCTTTTAGTATTATTTTCTCTTTAAACGGTGATATTTTGGAAAAAACCTTGCCGTTGTGGTATTGTGCTATGGTATGTTATAGAAAATGCTTCAACATTTTTGTATTCAGACAAAACTTTGAAGTTGAAACGCGTCAGCACAATAAATAAAACAAATCATCAAATATATCTACATATATCTTTTTTACACTTTACCTTTTTCGACGTATATATATATATATATATATATATATATTGAAAGGTTTTGTCCTCTGCTGTCTCTAAATAAGTTAAGAAAATCACAGCATCTCTTTCGTCAGGAACGCATAAGAATTTAAAATTTATGAAAAAATGCTCTGATTTTGTTAAAAGAAATTGCACCATTTTTCAGTGTAATAACGCCATTCCATGCTGACACTAAGAAGGTAAAATCGTTAGGCCAGGAGATGTTATCGCAACATTCCTGTTTCCTGGTCTTAAATTTTAATATCTACCAATAACTTCGGAGTGTTCATCTGTCAGCAGTCAAGTCTAAGCGGTTTGACATAGAGCTATTAAGTTTGATTAGAATATTTATAGAACCCTGACGAATATATTAGAGTAAAAAAAATTTCTTCCGAGTAAAGACATCATACTTCGAGAGAAGGTCTCTAAAAACAAGCAATTATTATCTAAAGGCCAAGTTACGGCAACGATTGACTAGATGTATAGAACTTAAATTTTCAGAGTTAATAGATTAATAAATTATTTTTCTTACTCAAGTTATTATTTGTATCTAATTTAACAGGAACAGATGTGTACCAACTATTATCCATTATAGTAGACAATACTTACTTCACTTACAACGGAAATACCTGCAAACAAACATCAGGGCTACTCATGGGATCCAGCATATAAGGCATAGTAGCTATATATCTTATACGTGTCTTAGTAACTAGAACGTCAAACACTATCCATCTGCCCATCACGTACGAGGATCATTAAATAAGTTTCCAGACTTTTTTCCTATGGGCACTTTTATTGATAGTACACACATGAAACTCACCCCCACTTCGAAGTAAGCTCCTCCGGCTGCAATATACTTGTTGTACCGTTCCAACAACTTCTGGAACGCCCCATGGAAGTCCTCTTCTGAGAGCGTGTCAATGACCTTCGTCACAGCCTCTTTCATCTCCTCAATTGTCTCATAACGACAGCTTCCGAGCTTAGGGAATAACCAAAAGTCACTGGGAGCAAGGTCTGGACTATGGGGAGGCTGAGGAACTGTGTTGATGTCCATCTTGGTCAAATAGTCTGTGAAAAGGATGGAGTTGTGGACTGGTGCATTGTCCAGGTGGAAAAGCCACTGACCCGATTTCTGAGACGAAGTTTGATTATTTTAATCATTAAGGCTTTTTCGGACTATTGTCTTCATCTTTATTTTTATTTCAGCAACGTTTCGGCCAGTATGTCCCCCGGCCTTCTTCAGGTGTTTGTCAAACTCAGGAACCGACACAGAAGTTCGAACTAAGTCTTTTTTTAAAATCCACGGCGGTCGCCTTTTCTGATTTCGTTAGCCATAACCGGGTACAAGTGTTAAGTATTCCTGTATTGTTACTCACCTACTGCCAGGATTGAGCCTGTAACCTCCAGATGATTGTCTCCTTAGAAGCTTAGGGAACCAACGCCTATAACCGTCACGCAATGTGTCCAGCAGGACACATAGCCTAAAGGTTATGGACATCTCCTTAGAAGCTCAGGGAACCAACGCCTATAACGGTTACGCTATGTGTCCAGCAGGACACATAGCTTACAGGTTAAAGGCGTTGATTTACCACGAATCTAATTGGAGAAGCAAAAACAGAAGTTATTTCTTGAATTGTACTCACTGCCAAAAAGATTTATTTGACATTTTGAACGGCAGTTTTTCTTTAGATTGAACAGTTGCTGACCTTTAATAAAATCTATTAGAACAAACTAATTCTAGCCGAGCAACATTTGTGTTCAAATAGTCCCGATTTTAACAGAGATGTAAAGTTACAAAAAAAAAAAAACCTGAAAAGAAGAAAGGTATAAGACAATATCACGGCAATGATAGAAACACAAAAATAAATGGGTAAAATGTTTCCAAACACTGACTCCAAATGGTTTTAACAGCAACTTAAATCATCCCCAAAACTCCGCTTTGAAAAAGAATTGGCAGCGTTAGTTTGATACATAAATATCTAAATCGACAGGCAGAGAAGATAAATATCTGAAAAAAGCTTTTATAGCAAGTTCGAGACACACCCTGTTCATAGTTAACAAATACCTTCCAAGAGTTGATCTTACTGTCCAGTGTTCATGATAGCAGACCTCATAGAATAGATAGTTCTAGACTCTTGGATACCAGAAAATAGTCTTCAGTCAAGAAATGGATATGCTATATTTGTGGCATATCAATTCTTTGAAAACTATTGTAAAACATAAAAGGTTTTTCTTCACAAAACTTTTCTCCAACGATAATCAAATGGTGAAAACTAGTCCAGAAGAATTAGATTATACATATCAATTCTTTGAAAAATGTTTTAAAACATAAAAAGCTTTTCTTCGCGAAACTTTTCACCTAACGATAAACCAAGATTAAAATTAGTTGAGAACAATTAGAATATATATATATATATATATATATGCGTGTGGGGGTGTGTGAATGTGGATGGGTGTGTGTGCGTGAGTGTGTGTGTGTGTGTGTGTGTGTGTGTGTGTGCGCACGCGCGTGTGTGATTGTCTTGTGTATATATATATATATATATATATATATATATATATATATATATAAGATATAAGATTTTATTTAATCCAGTAAATCCGGAGTTGGGAACAATTCCAACCAGGACTAATAAAATATTCAAAAATAGAATATTCCAGGAGAGCAAATAAATTTATTATCATAAAGTGAATATTCCAGGATGGAAATAAATTTATTATCTTAATATGACCGATGGTTGTTTTTTTTAAGAGAAAAAAAATGTGTGTATGTGAGTGTACGTGTGTGTGCGTATACGTATATATATATATATATATATATGTGCGTGTATGTATGCGTGTGTTTGTGTGTGTCTGGGTATATATATATATATATATATATATATGCGTGTATGTATGCGTGTGTTTGTGTGTTTGGGTATATATATATATATGTAGTTATGTGTGTGTGTCTTGTATATATATATATATATATATATGCGTGTCTCTGTATATATATATATATATATATATATATATATATATATATATGTTTTAGTTTTAGTCTAAGATAATCTCTGAGGATAAGGTTAGAAAATCGCGGAATATTTTTCGTCATGGATACATAAGGTATCAAAATTTTAGAAAAAATGTCTGAAAATAGAAGAAAATTTTCCAAGTCATTCATGATGTGGGGTTGAATCTGTAGTTTTAGTTTATTAGTTTGTTGTTCTCGAGGCGCTACATATTAGAAATATGCAACCCAAACTTAATAGAATTAATTTTGAATCCAGTAAAATTGTACTTAAATGTCGTTAGCTACTGACACTATTTATAGAAACAAATTCAAAAAAAGTAAACGCTACACAATACACCAGTATAAACGCTCATTCTTACAAAGTAGTAATGTACGTAGAAAAGTTATATCACTTTTGTAATAATTCACCTCCTATGATGGCCCAAATTTGGGCAGAAATTACTTGGGTTGGTTGGTTGGTTGGTTGATTGATTGGTGGGGGTTTTATGGCATATCAACCTATATAGGTTACTTAACGCTAAATCCATTTTTATACAAATAATCAAGTCTATTTCAAACAATTCAATTTAGCATGGGTACACAGGTTGATTTTTGAAAACTATTTCTAGCTATTCCGTTTTGTCAAACAGTTCTAATTCAAACAATTCAGTTTAGCCTAAGTACAGTATCAATGTCCAAAACTATTCCATTTCAAACAATTCAGTTTTGCATAAGTACGCTATTTTTATTCTTTTTGACGCATAGATAGGACACTGTCATGTACTACCACTCCGACCCAGAGTGGACTTGGGAGCAATGGCAATGAAAGGGGTACTCCGCATTTCCCAAAGCTCCAGCATTACTGGAACCTTACCATCAGATTGTTTAGTGTCATGTCCAGGACAGTCCTTGGGGGAGTCTTACCCCTTGGCAGAGGTGCAGTTGGTGTATTCTACAGCTCCAGCCGACTGAGCAAAGAAAATACTTGGGAAATAACTTATTATGGAAGGTTTATAAACTAATTCCCGCCGGATATCATAAGATCGATATGGTAACTCGAATAGATTAACAAAATATATGTAGACAAAAAATGTTTATGATTTTCAATCAAATATGTATCAATGAAGAAATGCTTCCTATATATATATATATATATATATATATATATATATATATATTTGAACGAAAATGGAAGTAAAATGAACCCTACAAGGATGAACGTAATATAACGTTTTTAGCTTTTAAGCTAAATACGAAAATGTATATCAAAACGTTAATTCATTTACTCTAATTATTCTCCTCCTTCATTCAACAGTCTAAAAACTAAAATGGGAAAATCATTTATCAATTCAATTGATAGGCACTTAAAAAAAACAAAGAAACAACAACAACCACAACATTAATGTTTTAATCAAATATTCAACAGAAATTCTAATTTTCAGTTTTTTGATAATTAAAAGCCCACAAAATACTGAAAAAGAGAAATATAAAACTCTTAAATATGAATGTCTTTTCATACGAACAGGATGTGACACATTGTTAGTTTTTAAGGAGAGTAAGGTTACGAAAGTTACTTCTCTTAGAAAGCTTTCCTATTCAAGGCAAAAAAAAAAACCCCAGACTGTCCTACTGTTTACCCATAGATGGAGTCATGCCTTTCCCAAAGACATAAACATGTAGTAAAACGTAAAATCTTTTCTGTTATATAATTAAGGTAATGATTTTTTATTATTTAGTTGGGTAAGGCTTTGAACTACTCGGGTCTCTAAGTCCAGGTGCATAGTCAGATGGTGCAGTCTTACGCCCGCGTGGAAATGATATGATAATCATTATCTGTCATAAAAAAACTCCTAGACTGGAAATGGGGCTGAATTGTGATGACATCATGCCCAGAAGAGATGGCCCTGAGAATTTGAGGATTTTGAAAAGACAGTTAATTGAGGTCGACCGTTGAAGGAAGTGGTTGAGTTTTTCGGATCTTTACAAGCAGATATCTTAAACGCTACAAGATGCGCCGCGCGTGGTGGTGTTGGTGGTGCGGTCAGCATTGTAAGGTTAGCATAGGCTTGTAAGAATTGTATTTCTCTCCTCGTGTCGTCAAGGACTGAAGGTAGAAAGAAATAAACTCGTTCATACTGACTGTATTTGTACTACTACTATCATTATTGTTGATGTATATATTCACACTTTATGAATATACAACTCTTCAAAGATTTGAACTACTTTTACTGGTTCTATTTCCTTCGACGATAACAGTTAGGCTAAGGGCGCCTTCAATGTAAGAGGAAACAAACGAACGAGTGTCTAGTCAATGTTGAATACTTAACAAAAAATATTGATTCCGAAAGGAAAATATCTAAAGATAGCCCCCAAAAGACGTACATTAGGTGTTACATATTGATTGAAGATCCCTTTGACATGCTGCGTAAATTGCGTTGGTGGCATTACCGGAAATACACCTGTTACCTAAAGTAAACAGGATGCAAATGCTCGGCAGAAATTCCACATGAGTTGCATTGGATGTATAACAGAAAGAGAATCTGTCTTCTAAAGTTTACAAGATGCTGGTTGTTCCCCAACGGAAGTGCCACGTAAATTGCTTGGGTGGCATGGTAGAAAAAGTCGTGTTCACGTTTTATCTGATTTTATGCTGAGACTTCTGCCTCTTGTTACCAGCTTCAGGCTATGCAACAGTCATTTCGCATGTGGAGGGGTGTTTGTGAGAAGTGCTAGATTATCTATGTACTCTACATTTGTTATAGTTTCCACGGGATATTGTCAGCTTCTTGATTTTTTTTTAGTTTGAAAACATTTTCTTTTATTAGATCTACTGAGGTTCGGAGTACGTTGTCTAAGTAGACTATTGATGGATATGGTGCAAGTGTATTACCTTGCAATTATCTTGTGACAATTTCATTAATGTCAGTGTTGAGGGAACTATTGCACACAGAGTTTGAAAACATTTTCTTTTATTAGATCTACTGAGGTTCGGAGTACGTTGTCTAAGCAGACTATTGATGGATATGGTGCAAGTGTATTACCTTGCAATTATCTTGTGACAATTCCATTAATGTCAGTGTTGAGAGAACCATTGCACGCATAGCCAGATAGATAGAAAGATACCATATTAATACATAGCTATTGTTAGTCGTTGTGTTTTACAGCGTATTAACCCTTTTCGGGTCATTTAACGTCGAATTAAAAGATTTTCATAAAAGTTTCATACAATTTAGTTTTGCATAAGTGAAGGTTTTTGTTGACAAAAAGTTAAATGTCAAAACTGTTTGGTTTGGTTTTATGGTGCATCAAACATTTTAGGTTATTTAATGCCAAATCCAATTTTATAGATATAAACAGTTTTTTTTTCAAACAATTCAGTTTAGTATAAGTACAGTTTATTGTTTATACACTGTTAAATATCAATACTTCTATTTCAAACAATTCAGTTTAGCAAAAGTAGGCAGTTTAAATGTCAAAACAGTCCCATCTCAAACAATACACTATAGCACAAGCACACAGTTTAGTTGTATTTGACCCATAGGATACGACCCTATCAGGTGCTTCCACTCCGAGTCCGAGTAGACCGGGGAGCGATGGCTATAAAGGTGTGCTCAGAATTTCCTCAAAGCTCGAGCATTACAGGAACCTCACCATCAGATTGTTTAGTGTCATATTATGGACACCCGTTGGGAGAGCCTAACCCTTCTGCAGAGATGCAGTCGGTGTATTCTGCAGCCCTAGCCCACTGGGCTGCAGGACACTTGTTGGAGGAGTCTAACCCCTCTGCAGAGATGCAGTCGGTGTATTAGACAGCCACAGTCGCTTGGGCCTGTAGCTATTGTACAACTTCCTTTATGTTTATTAGCTAAAATGAACAGTACCTTTTTTGAGCATATTCTTTATCTAAAATTTAACAAGACAATTTGTAGCTTTTAAAGTTTCACGTGCGCGAGAAACATTTGACAAATATTGATTTCTATGGAAACGGATTTTATTATCACTTAACAACTGTAATTGATATTGGCTGTGGAAAATATTGAATACCTGCATTTTCGTTTAAACGCTCGCAGTCTAATTAAGAAATCAGTGTTAATAGCTGGTAAGTTTCACAGCACAACACAGCATTCTAAATCTTAGTTTTGCCTCAAATAAATGAATAAATAGATAGATAAAATATGCAGCCAAAAAAGTCAGCAATGATATTTTCTGATTAAACTTAAAAAAAAACTCGTTTAGTCACGATGATATTTGGTGATCAATTGAATTTATTTTATTTTTTATTTATATTTCCTTTTAATCTTTACTTGTATTTCAT
This sequence comes from Sepioteuthis lessoniana, assembly GCA_963585895.1. NCBI lineage: Eukaryota > Metazoa > Mollusca > Cephalopoda > Myopsida > Loliginidae > Sepioteuthis > Sepioteuthis lessoniana. The sequence continues at coordinate 85,427,811 of OY757915.1, forward strand.
TTATTCTTTCTTTTATATTTCATTGCTTTTTGGTGGACATTTTTACTCCAATGCGTCTTTCTCGTTCTCTTATCGATTTCGTAATCCACCATGAGCAACGTAAGCACCATTTCGCTTTTTGTATAGCCCCATTATGACTGAGGAAATCTTTCAAGTCTTTTCATTTAGAAACCCTCCTTTCTCTTTGCGTAACTTTTCAACCAAACTTCAAACATTTATTTCAGAACTTAACGCTTTTAAGAAAAAAAAATTAAATTAAAAGAAATTCAATTTTTCTAGTGTTTTTTTTTTTGGTCAAGTTTTTTAAATAGTTTTTTTTGTATTTAAAAAAAAAATTCTTTTAGTTTAATTTTTGTTGATTAAGTTTCATTTTATTTACACTTTATTTATTTATTCATTTGTTTATCCATTCATTCATTTCTATTGGATTTATATTTTCTTTCCTCTGGGTTTTTATTTCTTTCATTCTTTCCTTTTTAAAAATTTTACCTGTTCTTTCTTTCTTTCATTCTTTCTGTCATTAGCTTCGTTTCCTTTATTTTTTTTTTTTTTTTTGCTTAGCATCTTAGACTTCTTTTTTTCCTTTCCAACCTGAATTACTTTATTCCTTCAAATTTGTAACTTTCTTTCTTTCTTTCTTTCTTTCTTTCTTTCTTTCTTTATGTCATTAGCTTCGTTTCCTTTTTTTTTTGCTTAGCATCTTAGACTTCTTTTTTTCCTTTCCATCCTGACTTCTTTCTTTCTTCCTTCAAATTTGTAACTTTCTTTCTTTCTTTCTTTCTTTCTTTCTTTCTTTCTTTCTTTCTTTCTTTCTCTAAGAGTCGCTAATTTCCTTCAATTCTTCCTTTTCGTCTCTAGCAATGGGTAAAATAGATCTGATCGAAAAGTTTTGACGTTAGTGAGGAATACTTGAATTTATATTACCGCGTGCAAAAATTAATTATCATTATTAAACAGGAACAGTTACTCGTGGTAGTACCTGTTAGGTTCTAGTGTATGGGTTAAATAAATCTTTTTGGAAATTATTTCTGTTTAATATACTTGAAACCATATAAATCTGATATTATTATTATTATTATTATTATTATTATTATTATTATTATTATTATTATTTACTCCTTGAGAGTTTTTCACATTAGTTTTAGTTGATGAATTTTCACAGGAGTTTGAGTAAGTATCCTCAAGTCTCCAGAAATCTTCTCAGTATTCTGGCCGTTCTCAATAATTTTGTAGTTTGGGTGCTCTCCATCCGTCCTCCTAACATCCAGTCCTCCACTTCCTTTAACAATCCTTTGCTGACAGTACCAAAAGCACCAAACACGGTTGGTATAATTGTCACTTTCATGTCCCATAGTTTTTTCAATTTCCTAGCAAGGTCGAGGTACTTATCCTTCTTTTCACTTTCTTTCAGTTTTATTCTGTGGTCAGCCGGGACAGCAAAGTCCACAATTTTGCAAGCTCTCTTTTTCTTGTTGATTATTATAAGTTCCGGTCTTCTGGTCGAGATTAGAATGATCTGTGTGTATGTCAAAGTCCCATAGAGGTTTATGTGTATCATTTTCTGGGACAGATGCTGGGTTGTGCATATACCATTTGTTCGTATGGTCAAACTTGCACATCTCCCATGGGATCCCCTTGCCCACCCAGTCGCGATTAGTCTTATACTTCTGTGCTAATTTGCGGCATTTGATTATTATGTAATTGATGGTTTCGTCTCTATTACCACATAGCCTACATTTGCTAGTTTTTCACGTTTTATCTGTTTTCGCTTGGATATGATCGGTTCTTATGGCGTTATTATGTGCTGCTATTAGGAGAGATTATGTTTCTCTCTTAAGGTGTCCCTTTCTTAGCCATGTCCAGGTTTTCTCGTGTGAGATGTTTATTAGTCGTTTAAATCACCTATCCAGTTGATTTTTTCCCCATTTTTGTTTCCTAGTTATCATTCCGTTGGCCATCGTGTTGTCATTATCGTTTCTGGTAGCTGTAATCAGTCCTCCTTCGTGCTTTGGGATGTAGTGTTCGACTCATTGTATCAATGCAGCAATGCTGTCTTCAATGCTAGCAAGTCCTCTCCTCCGTCTTTTCTTGATAAATATACTCTGTCAACGTCGTCTGTGATGTAATGCCTTGTTTATGGTCATTAGTTTTATTGTTCTTTGGTCCGTTTGCTTAAGTTCTTCTTGGGTTCAATTCAAAAAGGGTCCCGAATATCTAACGAGGAGTACAGCCAAGGTATTTATTCCTTTTATTAGGTTTTTGCCACTAAGTTTTGCCTCGAGTAGCTTTCTAGTTCTTCTGAGATTATCTTTCTTAGTTCTTTCTTTCATCTCCACTTGTTTGATTCTGTCAGCCTCCAAGATGTCCAAGTATTTGTTTGTTTCCTTTGCTCCTTGCGTTCTAATCTTGTCTTGATTTGGCAGTTCCATTCCGTTCGTCAGGTGTCTTTTGCCGCTTTTCATTACTATCATGGCACATTTTTCTATGCCAAAATCTATTCCTATGTCCTGACTGTATATTCTAACTGCGTGTATTAGAGTTCCCAGTTCTTTTTCATGTTCTGAAAATAGTTTGATGTCATCTATGTACGTAAGGTGATTGATCTATTCTTGTGATATACTAAGTTTGTATCCGGTGGTACATTTTCTGAGTATGTGGTTGAGTGGCATCATGGCAATAATGAATAGTAAGGGTGATAGTGCATTTCCTTGAAATATACCTCTTTGTACCTTTGCTTTAGCTAAGCTTCTCTGTCCTGCTGTCAATTCCACTCTCCAGGTTTTCATGATTTTCTCGATAAAGTTTATGACTTCATCAGATATTTTGTACATTTTAAGGCAGTTTTATTATTATTATTATTATTATTATTTTACTCTTTTGAGAGTTTTTCCCACGTCCCGGACATTGGCCCAGCGGCTAGAGTGTTCGCCAATGGCCCGGGAGACCTGGGTTCAATCCCAGGTCGAGTCATACCAAAGACTTTAAAAATGGAACTTGATACCACCTTGCTTAACACTCAGCATTATAAGGTACGGTTCAAGGGTAAAGTGGAGCAATCCAGGGAATGGAGTAGCGCCCTCCCCTACACCTTGGTGTAGTAGCTATCGAAAAGGGAGCCTTCGGGTCACCCTCGACTATGGTCGCTAACTTTACTTTACTTATAAGCTGATGGTTTTTCACTGGAGTCTGAGTGATATCAAGTCTCCTCAAGTCTCCAGGACTCTTCTCAGTATTCTTGCTAATCTCAACAATGCTGAGGTTTGGATGGTTTCTACTCATCCTCTCATTTCCCACTCCTCCAGTCCCTGTACCAATTATTTGGTGATTGCACCAAGCGCACCAGTTACAATTCGTATCACCATCATTTATATTTTCCATAGTTTTTTTTAGTTCTCTAGCAAGGTCTAAGTACTTAACTCCCTTTTCGCTTTCTTTCAGTTTTACCCTGTAGTCAGCCAGAACGGGAAAGTCCACGATTCGGCAGGTTCTCTTTTTTTGTTGACTATCACTAGGTCTGGTCTTCTGGCCGAGATTAAATGATCCGTTTTTTTAATTATTATTATTATTATTATTATTATTATTATTATTATTATTATTATATTTCCTTGCGAGTTGTTCACACCAGGGTTAGCTGATGGTCTCTTACTAGAGAAAGAGTAATTGCACGTCTTCTCAGGTCTGCCAGACTCTTCGCATTTTACTAGTCGATGATAGGAGGAACTGAACATTTGAAGTATTAAGACCACCCAGAGCACAGTATTTTTACTGTGCTCTGGATGGTCTTAAATGTTCGATTCCAGGATGGTCTTAATACTTCAAATGTTCAATTCCTCCTATGTTTTTTCCAGCCCCCTTGCCAAGCTTTTTGGAATCGTTCCAAATCATCATTATTTATCTTTTTCGAGTTTTTCACATTAGTGTTAGCTGATGGTTTCTCACAGGAGTCTGAGTGACATCAAGTCTCCTCAAGTGTCCATGACTCTTCTCGGTATTCTGGTCGATCTTAACAATGCTGTAGTTCAGATTTTCTCCACTCGCTCTGTTATTTCCATGTCCTTCTGTCCCTATACCAATCTTTTGGTGACTGTACCATTATTATTATTATTATTATTATTATTATTATTATTAATCCTTTTTGAGTTGTTCACATAATCGTTAAATGATGGTTTCTCACTGGATTTTAAAGGATAATGAGTCTCCTTAATTCTCCTGGACTCTCCACAGTATTCTGGCCGATATCAAGCGTGCTGTATTTTGGATAGTCTTCACATGTCTTTTTATTTTCAAGTCCTCCATTCCTGGTATCAATCCTTTGGTGACTGTACTAAAAGCACCAATTACAACTTGTATAATTGTCACTTTCATGTTCCATAGTTTTTTCAGTTCCCTGATTATTATTATTATTATTATCATTATTATTATTATTATTTAGGAATAGTTCCTTATAACGATATAATTGATTGAAAAAAAAAACTGAATTCGGTATCAAATTACCCTATAAGAACTGACGGGGCTTAAAACCAACCAGCTAACAAACAAAATTTCTTTCTTTCTTTCTTTCTTTCTTTTATTTTAATTTTTTTTTCTTTTTTTTTTTTTGCTGCTTTCCTTCTTTGTGTTTTTTTCAAACTTTTCTTATTATGCGGTATTTTCTTGTATTACTAAAACCTTTTATTCATAAGATTAATTTCAGTTCGAAATGTTGTTAATTCTAGTTGTCACTAAAAACAAATTCTTAAAAATATAAACAAACTCCCTTTAAACGAACATCTATCCGTTGAAATAATCGAATCCCTGTTCAATTTATTTATTCATTCATTTATTCACTCTCTATTTTGGTCCATTACTTTCGAGACCATTTAGCAACTTTTCAATTTACTTACAGACACACATTGCACACGACATAAACTCACTCGTTTCGCTTTTCAGCTCAAGATGACAGAGATAAGTGATGTCGACAATTAACAGTCTATGATGAGACTCCAGTTAATTACTTTTTATTCGAAATGAATTTTCTCTTATTTTGTCTCTTCAAACTTGTCTTTTTTTCTTCGAAAAACAACCACTTACCAACTCCCGCCAGATGACTATCAATTTAAAACGGAAATGTGCACGGTGCCAAATTTTTGCCTTTTCTTAATTTGTGCGAAAAGAGAAACTTAGTGGAAGGACTTAGAACCTAAGTCATAGATTTGATTTCTGTTGGGTTGGTTGTGTTTTATGAAATATCAACCCTCAATGTTTATTTAATGCCAAGCGTACGAACCAGACATGCAGGACACTGCTGGAGAAGCAGGGGCGAACTCATAAGTCATGTACTCTTATGGACCCCCACATATGGCCGAGCAAAAGCAGGACGACCAGTACGAACATACATTCAACAACTATGTGAGGATACGCGATGTTGTCCAGAAGACCTGCCAGAGGCGATGAACGGTAGGGAAAAGTGGCGAGAGAGGGTCAGGGATATCCGTGCTACCAGCACGACATGATGATGATGATGTACGTAATTGCGAGACTGGAGTTCAAACTCTCTTTTTACAATGTTAGAGTTCAGTGCGTTAACCACAACACCACATAGACTCCTCTCGCCTGTAGTGGTCAACTGACTTTGCTTATGAGACTTTAAATAATGAAAAATGTTTTTGACCAGCATTCATTGTTTTATAACATATATTCAGTTATCAGGGCTAATACAACAACAAAAACATGAACAGAAAAGAGAAGCTGCTCTTGAAAATAAGAATACCAAAACAGCTCAAAAACCAAAATCAAATAATTCTAGTCATAGTTATCATCATACAAGCGAGCTGACAGCACCGATCCCTTTGATTCTTTCTCACTATATGTCCCTGATAGCCATCGCTATGCGACAGTCCTCAAGACGACACCCAGTGACCCCTCAGAGTTGATGAATGCAAGTTTTTGCTGATCGACACACACTCATGTGTCTAGGCGTATTTACCCAACCCTTCCACACGGGCAAGGTGTGTCCAAAGTTCACTTTTAAGAGGACTTTAACAGGTTTGAATTCAGAGATTTCCTTCTCCCAAACCGGTTGCCATAACAAAAGTAAAGAGCACTGTCTGCCTTACTATTTAATAAGTGTGGGAAAGAAAACAGTAAAATTCATATCTTTCCCAGGGATATTAACGTTATGTGAAATGCAAATCACCTCCCCTAGATTCGAACTCAAATCGTCGTGTCCGTTTTCAATGTCGATAACAGTTACACTACGAATTGGTTTCTACTAAAATCGTGCTCGTTATCCATTTCTGCCATATGAGACAACCTCAGGAATTGAACGGAGAGAATAAAGCAACAGAGGTCCTAACGCTTATGTTTATTTATGTTTCTCCTTTCCCCTTCAACGATCAGCTATCACAGACTTCGCAAGTGTTCGGTGACTATGTTACATCATTCAAATACAGTTTTGATTGCTGCAGTATACAAGTGACTTATTTCCCCAAATTAGACGCCACAAAAACCCATCATCTTCTATAAAATGCTGCAGAATCTCTACGCAGAAATCACCGTGGGTAATTTTGTTCAGGTCATTTAGACTTTTCATCAACAGCAGTTTGTTTTGTACCGTTTACGCAACATTTCCTAAACAGTCTGAAAAGAAATGTGTTATTTACAGTCGCGGTGATTTTCTTTTGAGCACAAAAACACTCCAATTTTTTCACAATGCTGATTGATGATCCCCCAGGATGTTCACCTTTAGACAAACATCCTTTTGTTTTGAATTTCTTGTAAAAATAAAAACAGATTGTTTCATTGGCGGAAATTTCCCGAAATACGTTTTAAAATACAGTTGCACGACGGAAACAGAAATCATTTGTCTTAAATCACGCCGACTGCATCTTTACAAAGGGTTAAGACCTTTCCCCAACGAATGTCCTCGATGTATGACTCGAAACTGTGTTCGAAAGTGTGGCTCTATTCCTGGTGCTTTGGGAATTGATGAGTACCTATTCACTGATATTATACCCAGGTCCATTCTGTCCCGGAGTAATAGGCCCTGTTAGGGTCTCATATCCGGATCAAATAGAACTGTTCAATCATTTACTAAGGATTATCATTATTAGTCATTTAAAAGCATACAGCTGTGAGCAAATTATTCATATTACATAGGAATACTTGATAAATAGATGGTTTGGTTTCTTTTGTTTAATGGCATATCAACCTTTGTAGATTATTTAATGCCAAAGCCATTCTTCTAAAAGAACAGTAGTGGTACTATTTAACCCATAGCTGGGAGGATAAGGGTGTTCATACCTTTCCCAAGGGTATTTGCCCAAAAGTGAATGTAATAGCGCGACTGGAGTACGAACTCGCTTACTACGATTCCGCAGTCCATCGCTTTAACCATTACACCACGAGGATACCCTCTTGATAAATAGAATTACCATTTTAGGAGCAATACTTGAAAACATTTGACGGTGTAACAACAAATGAGTTCCAACATCTTGTTTGAATAAAAAGTTACCGACAAACTATTCGCTTAAAAATCACACACACACAGACACACAAACACACATACGCTTACACATATATACAACAGGATTTGGCATCGAATAAACAATTAGGGTTGATACGTCATAAAACACTAATCAAACAACCGACTAACTACCATACAAAACTCTAAACAACTATGTTTTTTACAGATTGACAATGGAACACCTGGTGCTGCTGAAAGCCTTTATACTAAACTTCAAGTATTTCGCAACAAAAATATCACCCAGTTGTTTGGGGCTGTAGAATAAACCGACTGCATCTTTGCAGAGGGATAAGATCCGCCCCCACCTTAACGAGTGTCCTAGATAGGACACTATTCAATCTGATGGCGAGGCTGCAGTAATGCTGAACTTTTGAGGAATGCGAAGTACATCTTCATTGCCATCGCTCCCTGGTCCACTCTGGCCTGGAGTTGTAGCTCCTAATATGGTCCTATCTATGGGTCAAATAGAAAACTTTCACATTTAACTTGAGTGTAAATAAATGACTCTTGCTAAATTGAATTGTTAGATATTGAACTGTTTGTTCATCTAACTGTGTGTAAACAAATTACTGTGTGCAAACAAATGACTGATGTTTAATCGTTATTGATACATAGCAATATTTCGAAGTATTTAACGTTGTTGACTTATGTTTGCAAATCGTATAGATCTAATATATATGTATAAATTGGATTTGGTGTTAAGTAACCTACAATGTGTGAGCTATGTGGTTTAGCAAAGAAGAACATATTACACGTATAAAATTTACGAAGGTGCAAAAGACAGATTTATTTGGAAATTTCACCAGTCTACACTTACTAACCAGTCATCTAGATGAAGTTTGATTAATATATTAATGCATCCTCTTACTGAGGTTGAACGCTGTACAAGAACAAATTTTGCTAAAATCGGCACGAAGACATGGGATCATTGACAACTTTCGTGGGATCATTGTTATCTTTCTTCAGAATTAATATTTAGAGGCAAATATTTCGCTACCTCCCCACGCGAGCAAGATGCGATGCAAGTTTCAATTTTAAGCAGAGTTTTACAGGTTTGAATTCAGAGTTGTCCTTCTCCTAGACCGGTTGACATACAAAGACTAGAGAGCCTCATCTGCCTAACTACTTAGCCATAGCTGGTAAGAGAAAAACTGGATTCAAATTTTTGCAGCATAAAATGCAGACTGTCATGTTCAGGATTTGAACCCGTATTGTCCTGTCCATTTCCTAAGACGGTAACCATTACACCACAATAGCCTCCATTATAATTTAGTGATATCAGGAATTGAATTTGACTTAGCATCTTTATGTGCAGTAGCGTGGTGATGATATGGGGAACTGTCTCTTCTTAAACTGGGCATCGTCCTTCATTTACTTCTCAGCTAAAGAACCGAGAAGTGATTGGTTGATAAATGTCCTGAGGCTGGGCATGTTGAGCTATCTGTTCAAGTTATCGATGATGTTTCTTTACGTCTAAGTCGCTTACGCAGAAAATCTATTAAAAATTTATTTTCTCAGTTTTGGTCGCCTAATACTTTTGTTTTGAGAATTACAGATAAGCTGAAATAGTTTAAATCAAAGTTGTCAAAAAGACGTTGAATTCTTTTTGGAACGCTTTGGATTTCGTTAATAAGCAGTCGCTCGGGAAAGGAAATAGACTGAATTTTTTGTTTAATTTCAGTTTGACAAACCTGATTGAAAATCAACAGTTTAACATCAACCTTGAACATGTGTGAAGATAGTCAGATTTATGTTTGCCTTTCAGAATTCATATTCAGCTGCGAAATTTTACATTATTACACGTGTGTTTAGTTTCAAGTGGGCTACATTATTATAACTGCCTAACAAAAAAGAAACACAGGATCAAATTCTGTGCTAAAATTCAGGACAATCCAAAAGAAATATTTAATATGTTTACACAGGTTTATGAAGATAAAGTTCTATCCAGGCCATAGTTTTTAGATAAAGTTTTATTTCAGCCACAGTATTTTTAGGCATTTTTAGATCGTGGATGGACTATGGAAAATAAACCATATACAGATCGACCGGCCACTTCACAAACAAAATATGCAATAAAAGTAATGACTCTCCTCCAGTCTGATTGATATCTGACGGAGAATTGTTGTTCACAGTGATCGGCTGATTTTCAATCGTTGATGCCAACCTGAATCCTCTTCCCACCAAAACGATAACAAACAAAAACAAAAAAAAAAAAGTTTTCTTAATTTCTACAAAAAAGAAATCAATTTGATGACTTTTAAACACACCCTCGGTAAATTAGCAAATAGTTGGGCAGACTCTTTTCTAGCCTTGGTTAGGCAACCAGTCTAGGAGAAAGAAAGCTCTAAATTGAAACCAACTGTAGTCTACTTAAAAACTTGACTTTGTATCGTATCCTGTTCGTAGGGAAGGGGCTGGGTAAATACATAGCCTCTTTGAACGAAGTTTTGTTCCGAAAGAAAATCCCTGTGGTACTAAAGCCGCTGTACACCCCTGGTCTTGATGGACGTGTGACTATTTCCTATCAACTAAAGCCGCAATGCAAAACCGGTATCGCCATTTTGGAATTGCCAAAAAAATACGACTGATAGTTTACAATGGTTTGGACTGTGTAGGTTTAAAACTTCTAGCATTATTTCAATGACATTTGCTTAATGTATGGCTTCCTTTGGGGATTATTTCCAACAAGATTGACTGATAATATATATTGAAAATATCTATTTTAAACAATCAAACTCTGTATATTATAGACTGACCTTGTATTCAAGTCGCAGAAGGTCTCTCTATCAAGAAAACCAATATACGAATTGCTGACTCACGGACGGATTTCTGGTACCGGTGAGAAATACATGACTTTCTTAATCAAGAAAACTCCGACACATTTAAGTCAATTTAAATATTGCAATACCCAGACGTTTTAACGTTAGAAACAATTTAATAAATTTCTTTTTAAAAGAAAAATAGAAAAAAAATCAAATAACATTGCCATTCAAAATCTCCATTTTTGGTACGTGATTTTTTTCTCGTTTGAAAACAGTTAAATGAATAGAATTTGCATTCTTCGAAAGTAAACATAAATAAAATAAAACAAATTCATGTTAGAATAAGTTTGAAAACGTTAAAAGGGGAAATTGTATTGTTTAGCTCTTAATTTGAAGATATTTTGTTGTTTGTTGTTTGTAACAAATAAATATTTCAACATGATTTATTTGTTGATAGTATTTAGGTGAGAAGAAAAAATGGCGTCAGAGACAAAAATATTGTACAAGTAAAAAGACAAATAATATCAGCTCCGACAGAGAGTATGTTTTAAAAATCGCAAAACAATATATATGTACTAGATAGTGGTGAAGAGTTATTTCACAAAGAGAATGGATCGGCTGAAACGTTTTTGTTATGCCTAAAGAAAAAAAAAAAACAACAAAAAACAAAACAAAAAAAAAAACGAATGAGATCAATAGTTAAAAACAATTCAATCATTATTGTACGTGTGTAGATCGACCGAAACGTTTTAGCCGATCAATCCAACGGCCTTCTTCACACGTTACTATTGATAATAATCAGTGTGGTGAATTTAAATAAGAATATAACAAAAGTCCATATGATTATTACATCACAGTTATATATATATATATATATTTTCATCATACAACGTGTGAAAGCACGTGCGATACCCTAGCCTCATCAGCCGCCGACCAGGGTGATAACACAGTTTCAGTAGCTCAAGGCGGTACTGCCACCCCTGGCGCTACCGAGCAGCTTTTGCCACCGGATAGGGTATTTAAAAGAAATAAAAAAATATACATATATAATGTAACTAAAAGAAAACTCAAATTGGTTAGATTGTCTTTATACATTTATTTCGTCGAAGAATATTATTATACTCTTTGTCTCTTCAGATGATTTTACACGCTGCCGAAATAAATTTATCATGAATATTTAACCAGGTTTGAGTTTTTTTCCTAATTACATTGCATACGCTCTGTATGTGATTTTTATAAAATAAACCTGGAAAGAAAATATATGACAATAGCCATACATAGAACACTCCCATTGATTTATATGAAAGTCCTCATATATTCGATACACGATTAATACACAGCCATTGTCTTCGGACGCCAACTGGATATTACTGATATATATATATATATATATATATGTATGTGTGTGTGTGTGTGAGATCTATATTTACTTTCTCTTTCTTTCTTTCTTTCTTTCTCTCTCTCTCTCTCTCTCTCTCTCTTTCTTTCATTCTTTCTCTCTCATATCTGTTTACAGTCTTCCTTTCAGGTTTTAGCGGGGATGGTTGTGGCTAAATTCCCCACCTCTGACCTTGCAAAATTATGATTCGAGTGAAAACGAACGTACCCAATTTAACCTGTTTATTTTACTGGGTATGGCACTAAACTGTTTTGGGAGGCGAATGTGAAGTAACTCTATCGTTGACATTACTCCTATGTCCACATGAAGGCGTTATTAATGGACCGATTATCACTAAATGAAAATAGAATCGAAGACTAAAGTTCAAATCCTGGACAAAGTTGTATGAATCAAGTATGAATCCATCTGTTCTCCCCTACCTTGAGGTAAATTAGTTTGGTTTCTTTGTTTAATGACACATTAACTGTTGTACATTGACCTCCGACCCGGCCAAACACGCCATTCCAAAGACGGCGGAAGTTGCATATTCCGTTGGCGAGGTATGGGAAGAGATTACGTAGGCGAGCTTGGCTGACAATATGGGACAGGGTTAAAATCCCACGGTACAGTCACTAACTGATGCACCAGAAGAGGGTGACCTGTGAACTGCATGACAATTATTTCCGCGCGATGATGATCAAAACATGCCATTCCAAAGACGGCGGAAGTTGCATATTCCGTTTGCCAGTTATGGGAAGAGATTGAGTCGGCGTAAAACAATGATATAACTCGGGTGAAGACAGGAAGTCAGGCAGTTGGAAATAAGATGCTGGATTGAGGAACATGTCACCCAGGCCCTCGGTTGAGCAACCCAGGAGAACGGGAAAGAAACGCGGTTATGGCCAATTGAGTGGGGGTCAATATGTTGCAGTTCTGTTCGGTCTCCAACTTCCTCTCACACACAACCCTTTCAATAAAGTGAGAGATATATTTTTCCCTAGAACTGTGTCGCTCGTCTTTATTGTGTCGTCGTTATGATTCTGCATGAATATGTATTATGTGGCAATACAATATAACCTTCGTAGGTCATTTAATGCCATATCAATCCTTATAGAACAGGAGTGTTGCAATTTAACTCATAGCTGGCGGATAATGGGGTCCATATCTTTCAAAAAGCATTAGCCTGAAAGTAAACTTAAGAGCGTGACTAGAGTTCGAACTCATTCACTTCGGGGCCGTAGCCCTGCACGTCTGCCACAATACTATCAACCCCAACAGAAGTAAATATTAGAGCAGACTATGTCCTTGGTAACGTAACGTATCTTGAAGACGGAAAACTCTAAATTCAAACCAGCTTAAAAATTCATCTAGTATCACATCCTTCCTGTGGCGGAGGTATATTTGTCTTGAGCCCTGCTGGTCTATGCTGGTCATCGGCTAACTTGGGGCAATGTGAGCCGATGAGCCTAGCTCGACATGGAACCAAACCTGAGTGCAGGCACGGATGCCAGAGTATAGCTTAATCTGGACTGTAAGGTCCAAGGGTATATAAAGGTGTTAAAGGTGTCAATAATGCAGATCTCCCGCCCGAAGGTGGTCTAGCCGAAGCTGGGAGCCTTTCGGCCTCAAGTCTGCCATTGAGCATTGACCGCCCGGCACAGATACCACACAGAACGCAGAAAAGCCACTGTGTGAAGCTAGTGGCTAATCAAGCTTATATTTGTTTCAGCCTCCAACCAGACAGGACTTTACACAAGGTAAAATGACAAGGTGGGATTATAGTGGGTGTTAGAGGAGGGAAAGGTCGGACCCAAGTCGAGGCTTGAGCCCGGCAGGTCTGTGGTGGTCTTCGGCTCACTTGGTGCAATGTTAGCCGATGAGCCTAGCTGCACATGGATCCAAAAATGAGTCTAGGGGTGGATGCCAGATTATAGGTTAAACTAGACCACGGAGTCAAGCGCTATACAAAAGTATCAATAATGCAGCTCGCTTACCTGAAGATGGCCCTGCCGAAGCCAGGGGTCTTCCAGCGTAGAGTCTGCTTTAGATGGACAATGACCCGTCCGATATGAATGCCAACCGATCTGGCTGAAAAGCCAGCGGGGCAAATCCAACAGCAAATTGATGCAGTCGGCCTTATCCCTGGAACAAGGACCATAGCCAAGGGGCTGGATAAATATACACTTGAAGGTAAATAATTATAATAACTCCCCTTAAAATTTGACCTTGTTTCGTAATCTGCTCTTGGCGAAGGATTTTGTTAAATACATACGCTCATTGCCACGCAAACCTGCAATCGTAGTAGTTATTAATGTCCCACCTATGGAACAGATAGATTTGTTTAAAAAAAATGTATAAAACGGTTTTGAACTATATTAATATATTGATTTTTGAAACGCTGATATTGTGACAAAATACGAAGTATTTGTTTAAAATGCTTGTGAAGAAAGATTTTTCAGCTTATCATATTTACCAACCCCACCGCTCGGGCAGGATATGACACAAGGTCAATTTTTAAGCGGAGTTTAGCAGGTTTGAATTCTAAGTTTTCCTTCTCCTAGACTAGTTGCCTCACCAAGGCTGAAAAACCTAGTCTGCCCTACTATTTTACCCATAGCTGGAGAGAGAATAATTGGATTCATACCTTTCCCAGGGTATTAGTGCTATGTGAAATGCAATCAGTCCCGTCCAGGGTTTGAACTCGTATCGCCGTGTCCATTTCCAACGACGATAACCATTACACCAAGGGCACCTCCATTTTTTTCTCACTCGGGCAGTATATGACACAAGGTTAATTTTTAAGCGGAGTTTAACAGGTTTGAATTCAGAGTTTTCCTTCTCTTAGACTAGTTGCGTCACCAAAGCTGAAGAACTCAGTTTGTCCTACTATTTATCCATAGCTGGAGGGAGAATAATTGGATCCATACCTTTCCCAAGGGTATTAGTGCTATGTGAAATGTATTCAGTCTCGTCCATGATTTGAACTCGTGTTGCCGTGTCCATTTCCACGGACGATAACCATTACACCACGTGCACCTCCAAAGAATTTTCAGCTTATATAATTGGAGATGATAACTGTTTAACTAGCTTCAGTATAGAATAATAGACAACATGCTGGACTGTGACATCGTAGTATGTGAGTTCGAATTCCAGTCGCGTACTGAAAACCAAACCACTCTCTGTCGGTGAGACTAAGAATACCTGACTGTAGAGGGGCAAAACTCTCCCCGCAAAACAGGATGTCTAGTGTATGACCCTGAACTGCACCTGATGATGAGGCTCCAATTCTGGATCTTGCCAGAGTTTATAGTTGCTTGTCTTTGCCATAACTCCCAGGTTCACTCCGACACGAAGTAGTATAAACTGTTAGAATCATATATCCGTCAAATAGATCTGCTTAAAAATTATTCGTATTAGATAAGATTGTGTGCCAAAAAATAAACTCTTAAGAAACAACTCCAGAACAAAATGTAAATATCAACATATAATAAATATCATTCGTTAAAACTCTAGGTACATCCTAACACAAAAGAGGTTGACGTGCCGTTAAAATCAATCAATTAGTAAACACAACCAAACCTGACGAACCTTAACCGACACACACGCATAGATGCTTCACACACACACACACACACACACACACACACACACACACACACACACACACACACACACACACACACACACTCGAATGTACATTGGAGAGATTGCATTCTGGAATCCGCTTATGACCGCCAGAGATTACTATGCAATGGAACTGGCTGCGTTTCATCCTGATCGAGATTGTAATCTTTGAACTCAATAAACTGTAAGGTTCTTCCAGAGGATGACAATAGAGCGACAATAATCTTTTGACGAACGCACGTTGGATCCCTAAGATATGAATTCTATAATTCTTGACAATGATGAAAGCTTCCGTAGGAATTAAGAAAAAAAAAACAATTCGAAAGGAGATTAAAAACTTTAGGAAGTTCTTTATAATCACAGCCTTCACTCAAATGCTTAGGAACATCAAAATATTTTGTATAGATGTTGAGTCTCTAAGCCGAGATTAACACAAGAAATTTGCCATGAGAAAAATCGTTAAAAAGACAATAAGAAGACCAGACTTATTATAAATTCAAAAGAAAAAATCTCAAATAGTAGATTTTGCTGTTCCGGTGGACCATAAAGTATAAAAAAGAAAAAAAGAAAAGAAAGTGAATTGATCGATGAATACCTGTATCTTGCCAATGAGCTGAAAAAACCAGAGGTTTTGAGATGTTGATGAAAATTATAACTGGAGCCCTAAGAACGGTCTCCAGTCGCCTGGAGAAGAGATTGCGGGAACTGGATATCAGAGAAAGAATCAAGACCATTCAGACCAAATCCAGAATGCTTGGAAGAGTTCTGCGAAAACTTGACGTCTCTCAGACTTCAATAAAAAACGACCAGTTAAAACTGTTACGAAAAACTCCCATACAACAACAACAACAACAACAACAATAATAATAATCATCATCATCATGTCGCGCTGGTAGCACGGATATCCCTGACCCTCTCTCGCCACTCCTCCCTATCGTTCATCAACCTAGGCAGGTCTTCATGACAACATCCCGTATCCTCACATAGCTGCTGAATGAATAATAATGATAATGAATTATTATTTCACTGGAGTCTGAGTGACTGCAAGTCTCCAAGACTTTTCTCAGTATTCTGGCTGTTCTCAAAAATGTGGTAGTTTGGATAGTCTCCACTCGATCTCGTATTTTCATGCCCTCCAGTCCATTTAATAATCCTTTGGTGACTGTACAAAAAGCACCAATCACGATTGGTATAATTTTCACCTTTATATTATATGATTTTTTTAATTCCCTAGCAAAGTCGAGGTACTTATCTTTCTTTTCATTTTCTTTCAGTTTTATTCTGTGGTCAGCCTGGACAGTATTCTTCTTCTTCTTCTTCTTCTTCTTCTTCTTATTATTATTATTATTATTATTATTATTATAATTATTATTATTATTATTATTATTGATATAGTATTAGTTTGTTTCTAAACTCTGAGAAAAAAAAACTCGAAAAAAATCGACACTCTAATATTTAATATTTTATTCAGACAAGATGCGAGAAGCAACATAAACGTTTTATTTTCATCTCCTTCAAGCGTATAACTTGAATTTAGATTTTGAATCAGAATTTGTTATTTGTTCTTGTTATGGTTCCAATTTAACAATCTGGTATTTGAAGTGTATTTAAATAATATTATTGTAAACTTACTGCATTAAAATATGGTTGAAAATTCGGGAATGTAAGCATCAGTTTGTTTTTTAACTTATGAGAAGACGGGGAAAAAACTGAAGAAGGCATTTCAATATTTACATTTTACATTCAGATCAGATCCAAGAAACAATACAAAATGCAAGTTTGTTTTTTTAATACGAATGTGCAACTTGAATTTCGATTTTGAATAGAAATTTGTTGTTTATTCTTGCCATGTTCTTCCTATTTACCAAACTAAGAGCTGCATTTTCAAAAATAGTTTATAGTGAATTACTTAAGAAGAATACTATTGAAAATATGAGAAATTAAGACATAAGTTCAACCCACAAATGCCTGACAATAAAATGTGATTACTGGACCGAGTTAAAAGTTATATGAGAAATTTAAATCTTTAAAATCTTAAGGCGTGGGTCTTCAGTTGGTCATATTCGTCGCTTTTACTTGTGTTTATGCAGTTGACTTGTAACCTTACGACATCTAATTAGAACGTTACAGGAACAAACAGAAATGTGTAACATCGTGGCACTAGATGAGAAGCGTGTAACACTAGAGGTACCAGAGAAACTAGTGTAACGTTTCCTCACCGACCCGGCACTATCTTGCATACAAGTTACACCCTTCAAATACAAGACAGGCTCAGTTGTTTTAAGATAGAGAAGAGCTTATTACTGACTGTACACATTTTTATAACAGTCATCAAAACACGAGATTGGATAAGAGATATGGTTGTAGCATAGATCTGCTAAAAGACTCGTGCATGCGAAACGAACAAACATAAATGTCCGACTGAAACTTCTTCGCCCGTCTCGCCCAAAGAGCGCTGAACTCCACCGTCTGCCCCTCAGCTCTGAATTGACCAAACTGCGAACTCCAAACTCCAGACTTCAGACTGACTTAAAATACATTTTCTTTTATATCTTAATCATTTCATTAGCTAACCATGATAATAACACGTGTCTTTTATGCGTAGCATCACAACTGTCCTCAAGTAACGAACTGTTCATTTTTTACCATTCTGTCAAGAAATCAGAGCTCAAAATAAAACCTTATTATGACAAAACCGACGCGTGTCAGACGTACGCAAGTCCTGAGCTTTAAAAATGGAAACACTATATCTTTACTATCAAATGCGACCCCTACCTCAATACAAAGTTTTCTAGCCAATTTATATTTTATTAATGCAAATAAAATTATTACCCAATATGATTAAGTGTCATCTTAATTATATTAGAGATTTTGACCGGTAATACGCTTAACTTTTTCTCCCTTGCACGAATATCATGATACCTCTGTGATAAGAGCACAGGTCATAAACATCTCCTGAGTCTGATATAAGTAGAATATACTACTTATGTCTGATATTAATACAAATAAACATGGGACTCAAATGACAGGTTTGAGTGTCATGATTGGCAGTTGCTCCCTTTATAGTCAGCTTGTTGGCTCTTCTAATTTCAGATTTACATACCAGGATTACAACTAAACTACACATGAATACCACTATAATGATTTTTCAAGAAGCTTTCATTTGGAAGAGTAGCTAAAGTACTGGACTGTGATATAGCAGAAAGCGAGTTCGAACTCCATTATCGGACTAATACTCTTGGGAAGACTGAGGATCTCCTTATTCCCCCGCTCTAGATTCGATAGCATTACTGCTGTTCTTCTTCACGGATAACATTGGCGTTAAAATTCCCCCGAAGGTTAATATGAAATAAAGTAACTAAACCAAATTAAACAAATCAAGATGCAAAAAATGGAGTTGAGAAGCCAATAAAAATGTTATCCATAACTGTTCTGTATGCTACTCGATACAATGAGGGGGAGGTGGTGTAATGGTTATCGTCGTAGGAAATGGACACGGCAACATGAGTTCAAATCCTGGACGAGACTGATTGCATTTCACATAGCACGGATACCCTTGGGAAAGGTATCAATCCAATTATTCTCCCTCCAGCTATGGGTAAAATAGTAGGGCAGACTAGGTTATTCAGCCTTGGTGCGGCAACTAGTCTAGGAGAAAGAATACTCTGAATTCAAACCTGTTAAACTCTGCTGAAAAATTGACCTTGAGTCATATCTTGCCCGAGCGGAGGGGTCGGTAAATATGGATGCAATGAGGTCATAGAATATGTGTGTCAACGGATAAAGATGTAGATGAGAAGCCAATGAAAACGTAATCCACAACTGTTTTGAATGCAACCCGACATAAAGAGGTCATAGAAAACGTATTTCAACGAATAAAACATGAAGAAAATTGAGCAACTAAATTCGAATGAAGCAAAACCTTTCTGGAGCAAACGATTGGACCATCAGTAACACAACAGAAAGGCTGAAGGGTTTAACGGCGTGAAAAAATGAATTGCAAGAAATTGAGAATAATACCGAAACTGAAATACGTCTGGATCACTGAAAGTCTTCATTTACCTTACCGACCCGCCACGGGCAAGATGTGACGTGCAGTCATTTCTTTCTCAACTGGTTACATAACCAAGTCAAGAGAACACAGTCTACTTCACTACTTCCGATTTCCCATTGCTGGAAGGAGAGCAAATGGATGCATGCCTATCCTGAAAATGAAACGCAGACAACCTACTCCATAGGTTTGAGCTGAGGATGCCAAATTCATTTTTTATGATGATAACTGTTACGCAAAGTACGCCTCTTGTAAAAAAGTAAACCTGATTGGTCTAGACTTTTTCTTGACGTTTAAACATCGTTAATTTAGTATATTCATTGATATGGTGTGCGCACGTATATTTACATACTGAATAAAAAAATTTTTAAATCAAGGAAAATCTAAGTTTCGATTTTGATACTTTTTGATAACATTTCGTAGGTTTTGCCCCACACTTCTCTTTATAAGGGTGCAGTTGACACCAGGTGCATCAAGGGAGTAAGGGGTAAAGTTGATCTAAGATGCATAAATTATGGAATGAAGATTCTTGGACGAAGATTGTATTCAGTAATTGGGGGTTAAGATGGATTGCATTCTATCAAATGACAATTAGTTAGATGACCTCTGATAATACAAGATGACCCATGTTACAGACGGTAAGGTGGCTAGATGGAATAGTCAAATGTTTTGTGGTCACATGAAAAGCTCTGGCTAAATAATTTTGATTAAATTAGTATTGTTCTAAATGCATCCGGTTACTGAATAACTATTTGATAATAGACTCGGATGATGAAGAGATTTTTCGGTATGACGGAGCTTTGTGTCACTGACGACCTGCAACTGCAGGAGCCTAGCTAATAAAGAAGTCGACATTTTGGAAGACAAATCAGCTCAGAATACAGATTTAAATATCATTGGTTAAATGTGAACAGAACAAGAGAGCGGAGTTTATCAGAAGAATCAATGGAATCTGAACAGTTGTGGGAGATGATGCAAAAGTTACAATATCTCTACTTATGAAATCGACAAACAATTTCTGCTGATGCCCGTCGTATTGTAGTAGATATTCAATAAGAATTACATACTGACGCTGGGTAAAAGTTATAGACCTGAATCACATGTGGTTATATTGCATGTTTTGTTGTCAATCTAATATGTCGTAATGGTGTTTCCTGGTACTCCCTACTCCCAGATAAAGGAGGATTGATGTGTTTTGATACAATAAAAAAAGTGAGGTTATGAGAATTGGTTGTATGAACAAAAAGGAGTAATTCAAATTGCTATAAAGAAAATAGAGGAGGAATGTGAGTTGATATAATGAAAAATAAAGAGTAATTTGAATTGTTATGATAAAAAAGATGAGTAATGTAAATTATTAGAATTAAAAAAAGGGGTAATAAAAAATTTACAGTAAAAAAGATGATTGGTTTGGTTTGTCTTGGCTTGGTTTTATAGCATATCAACCATTGTAGGTTATTTAATGCTAAATCCATTTTATACATATAAACAATTCCATTTCAAACAATTCAGTTTAGGATAAGTACACAGTTTAGTTTTATTTGACCCATAGATATGACCTTATCAGGTGCTACCACTCCGAGCAAGAGTAGACCTGGGAGCGATGACAATGAAAGGGTGTTCTGCATTCCCTAAAGCTCCAGCATTTCTGGAACCTCACCATCAGATTGTTTAGTGTTATATCCAATATACTCGTTGGGGGTCTTACTCCTCTGCAGAGGTGCAGTCAATGTATTCTGCAGCCATAGTCAACTGGCCAGAACAAAGAAGAGTAATGAAAAAGAGGACATTAACAATTGGTGTCAAGTCACAGAACAAGACACTTCGATTTGTGAAGTTTAAACTTTCACACTGGGACTTTGAGTGCATCAAGGCAAAATGGGTATTTAAAATAAACAGTACTTTGTTTAGGAGATTTTTTCCTCTCTGATGTGGCAGTATAAATTAAACTCAGCTTTAAGAGCTGGCCTGAAAAAGGAAACTAAGTGGAAAAATAAACGGTAACTTCTTTTATCAACCGGGATAAAAAGGTATTTGCCTGTTTGTTTGTTTTTTGTGCCTTTGTGTGTTTGTTGCGTTTCATGGCATATCAACCCTTGTCGGGTATTTAATGCCAAATCAATTTTCATACAAATAAACAGTTCTATTTCAAACAATTAAACTGTGCACTTTTACTAAACTGAATTGACTAAGACATTTCTATTTTAAGCTATTCAGTTTACTCAAACAGTTTTAATTCAAACACTTCAGTTTAGTATAAGTAAAGTTAAATGTCAAACAGTTCTATTTCAAACAATTCAGTTTAACGTAAGTACAGTTTCAATGTCAAAACAGTTCTATTTCAAGCAATTCAGTTTAGGATAAGTACACAGTTTAGTTCTATTTGAGCCATAAATAGGACCCTATCAGGTACTACCATTCCAGACCAGAGTACAGCTGGGAAAGATGACAAGGAAAGGTTGTTCCGCATTCCGTAATGTTCCAGCGTTACTTGAATCTCACCATCAGGTTGTTTACTGTCATATCAGGACACTCTTTTGGGGTGGTCATACCACTCTCTAGAGATACAGTCGCTTTATTCTACAGCCTCAGCCAACTGGGCCAGAACAAAATGGAGTAATGTAAGTTGGTGTAATGAAAAAGAAGACTTTAGGAATTGGTGTCATGACACAGAAGAAAACACTTCGATTTGTGAAGTTTAAAGTCTTCCTCTGTGACTTTGAAAGCAGCAAGGATAAGTGGGTGTTTAAAATAATCAGTACTTTGTTAAGGAGATTTTTTTTCCTCTCCGATGTGGCAGTATGAAATAAACCCAGGTTTAAGAGCCGGCCTGAAAAAAGAAACCTTCATAATAAAAGGAAAAAAATAAAGAATAAACGATTCCTTTTCAGCTTCAACCAGGATAAAAAGACAAACTTTGAGTTATCAATAAAATGTATAATAAAAATGTATCAATACGAAATTGATATTATTCCGTGAGAAGTTTCATGGAATTTTACGCAGAAATATTTTGAATTTTTTTGAGTTATAATCAGAAATTTATCAATTCAAACATTTTTTTTTTCAAATAGACACTCCTAACTATATTGCGATATAATTATTTTACATTTCCAGTTGAAAGAGCTGCCCATAAAACTAATTAGTAATACTTAATCAAATGTGAATAATTATTTTAATATGAGAGTTTTTTAAACTCTTTTTTCTTTTGATGTTTGGAAATCTAAATGGTGTATGATTACATTTTTCTTGAAGCCACATCACTTCCAAAATATTATAGTTTATTGTTAAATACTCCCTCAAGTTGAGACTCTCTGTATTGCTTTAAGAAAAGTTTTTTTCTTTAAAATCTTCAACTCAGTTCAATTGTTAAACATGCAAAATTTTGTATCTCTTCGCCAAAAGCTTGGCTTTCTATAGAGTAAAGAAAAACAAATTCTTTACAATTTTAAATAAAGATGTATTATGATTCTTGAATGGAAGACGCTTTTATTTATATTTTTGAAACTTAAATTTTGTAAAGACAAAAAAAGAAGATGTAGATAAAAAGTTTTGAAAATTAAAAAAGAAAATTTACCCCTTTCCAGTAGGTGCCAAAACATATTAATTAGGTATAGAAATGACTCTTATATCATCAGTATTCCATCCCTCAGAAATTTGGGTAAAAAAATCTGCTTATAAGTTGTCGGGTGTTCGAAATTTCCAATTTTCTAAACTGTTTTCATGTTTTTCTTTATATACACACACACACACACACACACACACACACACACACACATATATATATATATATATATATATATATATATATATATATCTCCATTCACAGAGGAAAGATGGAACAAATCCTACTAGCGTACGGCATACCTAAAGAAACCGTAGTGGCAATAACGATTCTCTATAGAAACACTAAAGTAAAAGTACGATCACCAGATGGAGACACAGAATACTTCGACATAGTAGCAGGAGTACTACAAGGAGACACGCTGGCTCCGTATCTCTTTATCATTTGTCTAGACTACGTACTTAGAACATCGATTGACAAAATCAAAGAGAATGACTTCGAACTGACGAAGAAAAGAAGCAGAAGATACCCCGCAACAACAATTACCGACGCCGACTACGCCGATGACATAGCGATACTGGCAAATACACCTGACCAAGCCGAAACACTTCTGCATAGTTTGGAACGAGCAGCAGCAAGCATAGGCCTCCATGTTAATGCACACAAAACGGAATATATGTGCTATAACCAAACGGGGGACATCTCCACTCTAGAAGGAACCCCTCTTAAACTAGTAGACAAATTCACGTACCTAGGAAGCAGCGTCGAATCAACCGAAAAGGACATCGAAACGAGGTTAACGAAAGCATGGACAGCTATCAATAGGCTATCGACTATATGGAAATCAGACCTAACCGATAAAATGAAACGCAGTTTCTTCCAGGCAGCGGTCACATCGATACTGCTATATGGATGCACTACATGGACGCTAACAAAACGGCTGGAGAAGAAACTAGATGGCAATTACACAAGAATGCTGCGTGCAATCCTCAACAAGTCCTGGCAGCAACACCCCACAAGACACCAACTGTACGGCCACCTGCCCCTATCACGAAAACTATTCAAGTTAGGCGAACCAGACATGCAGGACATTGCTGGAGAAGCAGAGATGAACTCATAAGAGATGTACTCTTATGGATCCCCACACACGGCCGCGCAAAAGCAGGACGACCAGCACGAACGTACATTCAGCAGCTATGTGAGGATACAGGTTGTTGTCCTGAAGACCTGCCTAGGGCGATGAACGATAGGGAGGAGTGGCGAGAGAGGGTCAGGGATATCCGTGCTGCCAGCACGATATGATGATGATGATATATATATATATATAAGCTCGATATATGTCGGTCAGAAATTTACACTGAGACTTTAACGATCAAATAACGTTTTTACACAAGTTTGGTAATGCTTTTTCTCAGACGTCGAAAAAATGTGTAAATAAGTATATATATATATATATAGTACAATTTAATGGAGACTCAAACTCGGTTAAGTCGTCATAATAAATTTATTTCGGCGGAGAATATTATTGCTATGTATAATATAATGAGAATATTATTCCTACATATATATATATATATATATATATATATATATACGC
Organism: Sepioteuthis lessoniana; assembly: GCA_963585895.1. Classification (NCBI taxonomy): domain Eukaryota; kingdom Metazoa; phylum Mollusca; class Cephalopoda; order Myopsida; family Loliginidae; genus Sepioteuthis; species Sepioteuthis lessoniana. The sequence continues at coordinate 85,452,289 of OY757915.1, forward strand.
AATCTAATTGGTACGGTCACATACATTTGGTGAAAAACCCATATGTAACGAAACAACACCAAAATCTTGCATGAAAGATGAATTCTTGGCAATAAACAATCATCCCATTGGTAAGAGGAATGAAGGGTAAAAATTTTGGTATGAAAATTATTTGTTGCCAAAGTTTTGAAACGGGGATTTTTATTGTTTGCCCTCAGGTCACCTCGAATGGCCTCTGATGTGAACATAGAAATCCTTTGGAATAGATGGAGGAATTGTGTATTTTCGCCTAAAAATACGTCAGTAGCCAACAGTCATTTAAGAGTAGAAGTGGCACGGACAACCATGTATAGATTGATATCCTAAATAGGTAGAGATTAAATCAGCTCGTAAAGCAAAAGAAATGTTGGGAAAAACAGCCTACGGCAGAAAAAAAACCAAACTCTTCCAACACTTGTATGTTGAGAGAGTATTGAGCAGCTTTATAGTTTGTTTTTTTTTTTTTTGGTATGTGATACCTCTCAGTCTTAGATAGTAAAGCCACTGATACAGAGAACCAGAATGCGGGGGCAATACATACATATATATATATATATATATATATATATATATATTTATGAAAAAACCAAAGACCGGTTAATTTAGGATTATAAATTTATTTCCATCATATTCAGTTTCTGGTGTGAACCAAAAACACGAAGAAAAAAAAATTAATTATCCATTGGATCTGAAGAAGTCCTGTATAAATTTTTTTTCTTCGTGTTTTTGGTTCACACCAGAAACTGAAAAACAGGATGGAAATAAATTTATAATCCTAAATTAACCGGTCTGTGGTTTTTTCTTAAAGAAATATTGCTCTGTAATAAATTACATTGAGCTCTCTACCAGGAAAATTTAAATGTTCGGCTCTTGAATGATTTTCTTGTCCTGAAGGAATTACTCCAAACTCTGGTTTAACTTGACCGAATAATATATATATATATATATATATATATATATATATATATCAGGTTTAAATGAATGCAATATCCGATTTTAAGGTATATATTATGAATGAAAAAAGGAAGCTGACAGAAATATTCAATCATTAACATAACCTCAGTTACTTCATAGAACTTTATTCTATCTGGAAAAGAGGCTAGAGATACAACGCCTGTGAAATTCATTGGATTTTGATGCAAAATATGAAACCAATATGTGGTAAACTACTTCTCTTGATGTCAACCTAGGACCATCCAAATTACTATATAATCGCTTTTGTGAATCATTGCTGACATTACACCTTCAGATGTCATTTTCATACGGGCTTGTTACAATTCATGAGAAGTGCATCCTTTTAAATAAGGTTAAATGTCGTTGTCAATGGATCAGATAAGGAAACAGACCTGTTCAGTAACCGAGAATTGGACTTCATTCAATGAAGTTCATGTTGAGTGTATAGTAGAACATTGAAGGCATCGTCTATTGCTAAGTCTTTAAAAATAATCAAGCTGTCAACTCTTAGCTCTATTGCAACCAATTTCGTCGTTTGAGAACAGTTTTAAACAAAAAAAAAAAAAACTCTCATTAGTAAACAGAAAGTGTCAACCCACATCACAATAATGCTCATCCACAAACAGCTCGATTGACAAATGATCTTGTAGAGGTTTTGGTTTGGTTTGGTTTGGTTTGGTTTTTAGAGCACCTCAACAATTGGAAGTCATTAATGCCAAATTCATTTTTATACATATAAACAGTTATATTTCAAACAATTCAGTTTAGTATAATGATAATTATTTGTTTACACACACTTAAATGCCAAAACACTTCTATTTCAAGTAATTTAGTTTGGCACAAGTACACAGTTTAGTTCTATTTGACCCACTGATAAGACCCTATCAGGTGCTACCACTCCGGGCTAGAGTGGACCTGGGAACGATGACAATGAAAGCGTAGTCCTGTAACACTATATGGGCGGCCCGCCAAGCAGACGATTCCTTTGTCTGTTTTGGCGCGAAACCAGACAAAGGTTTTGGACCTGAAATCTCGCGATATCCAGAAGTGGTAAGGGGACGCGAAGGAGAGTGGAGTGGAGAAAGGAGCTGACAGGGCAGTTGGCGACGGGACAGCAGAGAGGCGATAGGGTCCAGCGAAGAAGATCGAGTCAAGATGTCGGCATTCCAGTTGCTTTGTGGAATTTTCGCTAGTAATCCATGCTAGCGTTAGTCCATATATGCTATCGGAAATGTAGTGTTGCATACTCTCCTTCTGCTCTGAGTTAACCCCAAGTATTGTTCGTGTTTGTTCGTTTGTCCTTCTATTTTCTCCGACCCCCTCGATCGTATTCTTGTAGTGGCAAGGAATGTGCGTTGCCCCCCTCGGCCACTAGTTGATCACCGGCCAAGAAGTGACATGGTTAGAAGAGTGATGTAAAGTGTGTGGGGGCGAGGGCGGTAACATTACAGTCCGCATTCCGCAAATATCTAGCATTACAATTGATATTTCTAATATATCAGCAACCAACTCTCTGTCTCTGCCTCTGGCTCTCTCTCTCTCTCTATATATATATATATGTTAGGATAGCGTCGTCACTGCGTCTACGACGATTGTTGATAATCTCAATAACCTCACTATCAGGTCGTTTAATGCCATATTCAGGACACTGATTGGGGGCGGGTGTCTTACTTTTCTGCCGAGATGCAATAGGTGTATTCTGCAGCCCCAGCCGATTGGGGCCTAGGACACTGATTGAGGGCGTCTTAACTCTCTGTAGAGATGCAGTTGGTGTATTCTGCTGCCCCAGCCGAGTGGGCCAATCTCGTAGAGGAGTTCGATTGGGAAAAATTATTTCGAACTCGATATTCTTCTGATTTTGCTCCTGATTATGTCTTTTTCAGAAGATGACAGTATCATAAGATGCTCTTAGGTTGACATCAAGCGACAAGGTTGAACAAATGTTATCTCATATTTTTCATAGAAACCAAAAGAATTTTATGAGCGTAATATTGATAAGCTTGCTGACAGATGGGATGAGGCTCTAGGAAGCAATGGTGTTTGTGTTAATGTTTAAAAATTTCTATAGGCGTAAATTTTTTCTTTTAAAATATATACTATAAAATCGGCCTTTACATTAGTTCAGACCTGTTATATATATATATATATATATATATATATATATATATATATATATATATGTCATAGTTTGGGGTGGTAGAGAAAATCACATAAATATTTTTTGCTAGAGATGTATCCTGATGATGCTAGATTTCTATAAAAACAATTTAACGCTGACTTTACAACTTTTTTCTGATACATACAAACATTCATTCATACATATATATATATATATATATATATATATATATATATATATATAGGGAGAGAGAGAGAGAACGGCATATATATATATATATATATATATATATATATATAATTCAAATATGTCTTGTTAAAACGATGGAACACTTTATCATTTTTAAAATGTTTTTTTTTTCAAGTCTACTTGTTATTTTTCTTGTGTCTGGATCTTGATGGTAAAGGAGTTGTTCCATATATTCTTCCCAAGCACTTTTGGAACATACTTTTGGTCGTCAACACGGGCTGTGTTGGGTTGACTGTTGAGTTTTTAGTGTTTTAATAATTTTTTAGTGTTTTGTTTTGAAGTCATCGGTTGGAAAAAGGTTTACTCATAGAGTTAGTGATTTTTAGTCATTAAAAAAAATTATTATCTTGATGCTATTTTATTTATGTTAGTTTTTATTTTTATTATTTCATGCACATTGTTTCTAGGATTTGTAATCCTTTTTTATTATCGTTTTTATATATAATTATTATATTATCTATATTATATTATAATTATTATATTATCTATGAGAATATTGCTTACATCGGAAGATGTAAGTTGGTTAGCGCTATTGTTGTCTTTTATAGTTTAATGTTGTTTTATGGCTTTATTTTCAGAAATATATATATATATATATATATATATATATATATATATATATATATATCAGAATAACTGAAGTTATACAATCAATAATAATAATTCTTGGATATCACTTACTTTCTAATTATTCTTAACTAATTATTCTTAACTAATAATTCTTAAGTATTTATTCTTAACTAATAATTCAAAACTAGTTTCAACTTTGTATCATTGTTAGGAGAAAGCTTTTTTGGACAGGTAATAAAACACTGATATACTTCAAACGAATCAACGAAAACGCATACACACACACACACACATCTATATATCTATCTATCCTTATTTGAGTCTCATCAGATCTATGTATCTATCTATCTATCAATCTATCTGGTATTTTCTATCTATCTATCTATCAATCTATCTATCTGACGTTGTTTGCTATGTTTATAAATAAAGAGTACTCAATATCGTTTGTTTGCGCGTATTTATCTCTGGTGGTATAATGTAGATACAGAGTCAAAGATGGTTCATGACAGTAAGTTTTTTGCCTATGCAAACACCAGATTATTAACAAGTGCCTTTCTCTCAGTGACTATGCTATCCTTACACACACACACACACACACACATATATATATATATATATATAAAGGGAGAGAAAGAGGTAGATAGATAGATAGATAGATAGAGAGAGAGAGAGAGGGAGAGAGAGAGAGAGAGAGTAGGTTGCTAATATATTAGAAATATCAATTGATATATGACCATATCTACCTGCGTTTGTTTTCTAAAAAAAAACAAAAAACTAAGGGATGAAATGATTAATCTAAGTGAAATATAATCCACGGATTCATGCTCCTCACAGGTTAGAGGTAAAATTCGATTACTGCTCTTCAGAATTATAAATAAATATAGTGAAGCAATACTTACGATAGACTGTCACAAGAACAAATGCTTCTGTAAGTAATGCTTTATGTAGTCCAGTTGCTCGACATGTGTATCGTCCAACATCGGAAGCTTCAATACTTTGAATGTACAACGTTAAGGTGTAATGACCACGATTAATAGAAACTCTGAAAAGAGAAAATAAAAGAATAATTAGTGGATATGTTTGAAGATAATTAATATTAGAAAGGGATACTTGAAACAATGTAACTGTTGACAAATAAATGAATATTATAACTATTATATCGGGCCATTGCCCTAATGAGTACAGTGTTCACTAATGGTCCGGGAGACCGGGGTTCAATCCTAGGTCAAGTCATACCAATCACTCAAATATGGTACTTGATAGCCACTTGCTAAGCACTCAGCCCTATAAGGTGAGAATCAATGGTATAGTAGAGCAATCTTGCTAATGGAGTAGCATCGGTGATGTAGCTATTGAAAAGGTACCCTTCGGGTCACCCTCGACAAATGTCGCCAATTTTACTTACTTTTATCATATTTACCAACCCCTCCGCTCGGGCAGAATATGAGACAAGGTCAATTTTTAAGCGGGGTTTAACAGGTTTGAATTCAGAGTATTCCTTCTCCTAGACCAGTTGCCTCACCAAGGCTGAAGAAACCAGTCTGTTCTACTATTTACCCATAGCTGGAGGGATAATAATTGGATTCATACCTTTCCCAAGGGCATTAGTGCTATGTGAAATGCAATCAGTCTCGTCCATGATTTGAACTTGTGTCGCCGTGTCCATTTCCTACGACGATAACCCTTACACCACGGGCACCTCCTTACTTACTTTTATTACTATTACTATAAAATAGAAATTGTTACTTTTAGAAAGATGTTTACACTCAAAGGATTAAGAGAGAGTACGAGTGGTGTAGTGGCTAACGTGCTGGGTTACAACATCGTAGTACGTGAGTTCGAACTCCAGTTGCGTTATTACCTTCATTTTTTTTTTATTAATACCCTCGGAAAATGTATGAACTCCCTTTTTTTCCCGGACTTTGTCCTTCAACAGGAATGGCTTTGACATAACCAATAAAGATTGATATGCCATTCAACAAAGAAGTCCAAACCGAAAATATTATAAGTATTGCTTAGAAAAAAAACATCACAGTATAAATGACTTCAATTAAGAATAGTTTGTTAAAGTTAATTAAAGTTAATTGAAACAATGGAGTAACGCCCTCCCTTACACCTTGGTGTAGTAGCAAATGAAAATGGAGCTCTCGGGTTTACCTCAACTCCGTTCACCAACTACAGCTTAAGGCAATTCTTTTTTCAATGATTATATTAAGAATATAAAAAATAAGAAGCCAACTCTTAAACAATATTTTTTTAATAATTGTATCAAAAATATAAAAAAAATAAGAAGCCAACTCATAAGTCGACATCTTGTAAACAAAAAAGAAGAATCGCGCTCATTACATGTTGATGAATATTCTAATTACTAATTGATTTAGAAATTTTATAATATTTTGGTTTGCGGTGTGGAGATTACGTGATCGAAGCAGTTCAAGTCGTGAGAGGTACACGTTGTGATTGATTGCATCGTGGTAATTGTTGCGTTTAAAGGTCATTCTTTGATTCACTCTATCTGTTATTTTGATAGCTGCACAGTTGAAACGTGTGATTTAGTCCATTTCGGAAACTTACGCTTTATGGGTTTGAACTGGGCCAACCAAAAATATTAACGTTGAGTGAAAGGTAAAGGCACAGTTTATCAAGGTACAGCAACCAGATGATTCAACTCGTGAACACTGGCATGCGCACGCGGAAAGATACGACAATTCCCCCCACCGATATTTTAATAAGGTTTTAGGATAGAAAACGAAAATCAATTAAAGTTGAAGTCATGTCATGTGATAAGTTTGATTGAAATAAAATAAAATAAAACTAATGATGCCATGATTTAGTGAGATTGCGCCACACTGAGGACTTTGGCTGATGAAATACTTAATTATGTAAGATAAAACAATAGAGAATTTGAACCATTTAGATATTTCGGCATATTGTCTTCATCTTTATGGTTATTTCCTCAAAGTTTTGGCCGATATGTCCCCCGGCCTTCTTCAGGTGTTTGTCGAACTCGCAAACCTTCATGGAACTTCGAACTTTATTGAATCCACGGGGTTCGCCTGATCTGTTTCCGTTTGCCATAACAAGCTACAAGTGTTAACTGTTCCTGTATTGCTACTCGCCTGCAGTCAGGATTGAACCTGCAACCTCCAAATGATTGTCTCCTTAGGAAACTAACGCCTATAACCTTTACGCTTTGTGTCCTGCTGGACATTTCAGAGTGAATCTTTGGGACTTATAAACTTAATGTTCTTACTTGACTAGGATTACGACTATTAGGTATGATTTTTTTACCTGTGCTCATATTCAGATATTTTTTTTGTGGAAATAACAATAAAGATGAAGACAATATTCTGAAAACCCTCAATGATAAAAAATCATCAAGCTTCGTCTTAGAAATTTAGACAACTAGGAGAATTTGAAAATTAGTCATTTGAGTAAAGTTCATTTGAGATCCACTGAGCATTTGAGTTGAGTTGGGTGGAATTGAGTTGAGTTCGAGTGTGGATTGAGGTGAGACCTATGCTTTAAGAGTTTGAAGTGGGCCTTAACGCCGTGGAAACAACCAAAAATATCAATGTTGAACGTAAGGTGAAGGCGCAGTTGGTCACTGTACAGCAACTAGATGGTTCAAGAAATTTCGCTCGTGTTGCAGGAATCAGGCAAGGTCAGGTAGGCCTACAACCGTGGATTCATGGGAATTCTTAAAGCCATAGAAGCATATCCGAGAATTCGTACACCAAGAGTATCAGGTGAGCCCGGCATCTCACGATCCATTGTGGTTCTTAACCTTCACAATCTCCAAGTAAGCATCCAGAATTGCCGAATTTTGCCGCAAGTTACCAAAATATTCCAGAACTTTTGAGTCAAGCGAGTATTATAGTTAAACTTGAATAAATGTTTTGGAATAAGATAACCCACAAAGGTTTGATATGCCACGTAACAGAAAGACAAAACAAAACCTTAACAAAGCCTTTCTTTATCAACATAATATGTCGAATATTAGACGGAAAATCCAAGTTTAAATTCCAAGTATCATGTGTGTCAGGCTACATTCATATAATATAGTTATATATCATGTTTGTTGGTTGGTTGGTTAATGTTTTATGGCATGTTAATCCTTGTGGGTTAGTTATTGCCAAAGTTTCTTTTTTTTAACATATATATGATTTGTAAGCGAGTAGTTTTTCGGTAACTTTACTTTTAAACGACTTTTTTGAATGCATCTGTTGGCACACAGTGAAATGGTTTCAAGTATTCCTGTCAAACACTAAAGATTCTGTTTAATGCTAATTATTTGTTTGCACACACTTAAATTAACTCAAGTATTCCTATCTAACACTAATAATTCTATCTAATATTTAGCTCAGTCAGTTAGTGCTACAGAATACGCAGACTACATCTCTGCTGATGGGTTAGACTCTATCAACGAGTGTCCTTGATCAGAAACAAAACAATCTGATGGTGAGGCTCCAGTACTACTGGAGCATTGGGGAATGCAGAGTAATCATTAATCACCATCACACCCAGGTCCCTTCTAGCCCGGAGTGGTAGCACCTGATAGGGTCCAATCTATGAGTCAAATAGAACTAAACAGTGTACTTGTGCTTAACTGAATTTTTTGAAATAGAGCATTTTTGACATTTAAACTGTGTACTTATGTTAAAGTGAATTGTTTGAAATAGAACTGTTTGACATTTAAATTGTGAACTTATACAAAACTGAATTGTTTGAAATAGAACTGTTTATATGTAGAAAAATGGATTTGGTATTAAAAAATCTACAATGGTTTTATATGCCATTAAACCAAATCAAACCAAACCAAATCTGGATATAAGATCATAATCACGAATCATTGATATATACATATCTGAATTCAATAGAGTAGGGGTAGGTGTAAGATGAATTATACACAATTTACTAAAAAGTTAGAAAAAATAAATATTGTCTTCATTGATAGGGAGGTTCTGCATTTTATAGAGAAGTATGTCTTGATTATTTTTCATTGTCGTACGTATCTTTTTTTTTTCTAGCAGTGGTAAAGGATTATCGCGATAGGAATAAAAAACGCATGGTAAAAAGTACCAACAATTACACAAACGCACATATACTCATGACCATAATCATAAAGAATTACTTTATCCATCTTATAATTAAATAGATTAATAAAATATTTGAGTTTAAACACACACACACATACACACAAACACACACACAAACGTACATACATACATACATATATATATACATATATATATATATATATATATATAAACAGACAATTGCACATCACTCAGTTATATGTATATATATATATATATATATATAGATAGATAGATAATATATATATATATATATATATATATATATATATATATATATATATATATATATATTGTCTCATCTTAGAGATTTAATTTATCCATTTTTTAGAAAATAAATTTATAAAATCTTTGAGTTTAAACACACACACACACACACACAAACACATACACAAACATATATATATATATATATATATATATATATATATATATATAAAGACAATTGCATATCACTCATATATATATATATATATATATATATATATATATATAGATAGATAATATATATATATATATATATATATATATATATATATATATATATATTGTCTAATCTTAGAGATTATTTTTATCCATTTTTTAGAAAATAAATTAATAAAATCTTTGAGTTTAAACACACACACACACAGACACGCACACACACACACATATTGATATTTCTGATTTATTGGCACACAGTTAAATGGTCTCAAGCTATTGCTATCTAAGTTTAATAATTAAAATTATCCACTATTCTTAAGCAATATGAATAATTTACTCACAGCTGTAGAGTTTCAAATAACAAATAATGATAATCCTAAGTGAACGATTGAATAGATCTATTTGACCTGTAGATGGGAGACTTATTGTTAGTATCATTCCGGGTTAGAGTGGATCTGGTAATAATTACAGTAAAGGGATATTCAACATTTCCCAAAGCTCTTGCATTGGAGTGTCATTTACACTTTAGCGTCAATCCAGGACGTTGACGGATGTATTACCCATCTGCATAGGTCGACATATTCTACAGTCCAGCCGACAGAGTGATATTTATTAAGTGTTATCTTAATGTATATAAAGAGATAAAATATAGGTTATTTTGTTTCTTGAGAAATCGCCAATTTATTTTTTATTTCAGTTTTTCTAAAAGAGTTGATATATTTGGTTTTGATATTTGATTTTAAAAAATATTGCGCATTGTTTATTCAGTAAAGGTTTCTTTTACTTCGCGGTTCAGAATAGAATGGAAAAAACACACAAACAACCCCCCCCCATAGAAACAATATTTTAGCGTCTCGTCATGAAGCTGTCATTTTGTAAACGTGTCTCGTAGAAAATTAGCATTTTAGTCTTAAGTGGTGTTACAATTTTCATTGCTATTTCATTACTAGTATTTCTTTCATCTTTTTTTTTAGTGTCTGTTTACGATTATTGGTACTTTTTAGACATAATAGTTTTAAGCTTTTTTCTATTTATTTCTGAGTTGAGGCATTTAAGTTATCAATTTATAATTAGTTATTTTCTTATCTTATTTCTGCTGACTAGTAAATGTCACGAGCAATGTATTCTTGAATTGTTTGAATTTCTTAGATGAAGTATTTTCATTATTTATTCATATCTAGGTTTAATTTCATCTTTTTACATCTAGCTGTAATCAGAACTAAAAATATAACTTCACATCCTCAAGATCTGGGACTGCTCCGGAGGGAGGCTGTTATAGACGAAGAAGGTGAGTGGCATTTTTCTTTGACCACGTGTCTAGCTTCCTCTTTTTCCATGAACCTGTTATGATCTCTTCATATCGTCCTTTTCTCCGGCAATGTTCATCAAGACCCACCAATGCCGCTGTAATTGACATTTCTCAGATTAAACATTTTCCTTGTTAAGTTTTAATTCCCTTTTTAGTATTTATGGTTGCCTTTTTTCATCGCAGTATTCAAATTGTAAGCAGACTAGATCAGAAACGAAGTAACATCTAACTCGTATTCTTTGGGTACGAGTCTCACATGAACGATGCCTTTGTGATTTACCAACAAACAACCACTTAAATTTTTTCTGAGGGTAACAGTCTTCTTTATTAGATTTTTATCGTCTCAAATTACTGTTTCTGATTCTTGCTACGTACTCAACAGTCACACAACTCTGTCAGCGAGTTGCTGGACGATTCGCAGGAGTAGCACCCAACGGCGGGCCTCCGGTTGAGTACTTTGGCCGAGAAGCAGAGGTGTTTAGTGTAGCGTTGACTATGGAAGGACAACGTAGGTCAGGAAAAAGTCAATATAGCAGTATCCACGTCTCTCAAGTGCTCCGTCCGAATAATTCGTTTCCCCGTTTCTGTTTCTCTCTCACACACGTCTAAGAATTTCAGATTATTTCGAGAAATAAAGAGACGTATATTTTCACATAAAGAAAAGTGTTGTGGTTTATTACTTCATCCTTCATTAGGTTATACAACAGTATTAATTTGGAAAAGGGGTGCCCTTGTTGTGTAATGGCCAAAGCGATAGGCCTGCAGAATCGTAGTAAGCGAGTTCGAACTCTAGTTGCGCTATTACGTTCACTTTAGGACAAATACCCTTAGGAAAGGTATGAACAGAGGTTGATAAACCTAACTAGGTAAAATTTATCCCATATAACTGTTAATTATTTGTATTAAGAATAGCTACTTGCAGTTATAAATATTTGCTCATTATCCAGTGGGTAGAGTGTTTGCCAATGGTCCGGGAGACTTGGGTTCAATCATAGGTGGCGTCATACCAAAAACTTTGAAAATGGTTCTTGATACCTCCTTGCTTAAAACTCAGCAATTTAAGGTACGTATCGAGGGTAAGGTGGAGCAATCCAGGGAAAGGAGTTGCGCCCTCCCCTACATCTCAGTTTAGTAGCTATTGAAAAGGGAGTCTAAAGTAGCTCTCGACTACTACGGTAGCCAACTTAACTTTTTACTTTATAGATATTAACCAAGCCATTGACCAAATAAGTAGAGTGTTTGCCAATGGTACGGGAGACCGGGGTTCAATCCCAGGTTTAGTCATACCAAAGACTCAAAAATGGTATTTGATTCCGGTTTGTTTAACACTCAGCATTATAAGGTAAGGATCAAGGGTAAAGTGGAGCAATTCAGGGAAGGGAGTAGCGTTCTACCCTACACCTCGGTGTAGTAGATATTGAAAAGAAAACCTTCGGGTCACCCTTGACAAATTTCCCCAACTTACTTTTATAATCATTTATTTATAATTATAAGGACTAACAACTAACAAATGACTATCATTAAATAGAAATAATTACTTGAAGCCATATAACAATTAGTTTTTGGGAGAAATATTTGATCGCATACAACGGTGTGTAAATCATTTGATACGATAGGATAAAGATACTTGATATCATATAAGCAGGTGCAAAAATTCTTAAGAAACAACTACACAAAATTAAAAAAAACTGTACGAGAAAAGTAATTTCCTATCTACAAGGTCATGTTGGTTGGTTGTTTGGGTTTTATAGCATATCAACCTTTGTAGGTTATTTAACGCCAAATCCATTTTTATGCAAATAGTCACTTCTATTTCAAACAATTCAGTTTAGGATAAGTACACAGTTCAATTGTCAAAAACATTTCTATTTAAAGCTATTTAGTTATAATTCAGCTAATTCTGTTTGGTATAACTATAGACTTTGTTTACACACTGTTAAATGTCAAAACAGTTCTATATTAAACAATTCAGTTTAGTGTAGGTAGAGTTTCAATGTCAAAAACAGTTCCATTTCAAACTATTCAGTTTAGCGTAAGCACGCACTTTAAATGTAAGTACAATTTAATTGACAAAAATATTTCAATTTCAAGCTAATCAATTTATTCAAAAAGTTCTAATTGAAAGAATTCAGTTTAGCGTAAGTATGCATTTACGTTCTATCCGAGCCATAGATAGGGTCCTATCAAGTGCTACCACTCCGGGCCATAGTGGACTTGGGAGCAATGGCAGTGACGGGGTGCTCCGCTATCCTTAAAGTTCCTGCATTGCTACAACTTTACCATCAGATTGTTTTGTGTCATATCAGGACACTCGTTGGTGGGGGACTTCCCCTCTGCAGAGGTGCAGTCGGTGTATTCTACAGCCCAGCCGACAAGGTATAAAATTGTTGCATACCAATAAATTGACCATGACATTTATTTTTATAAAAACCTTTCTCTCTTCTTTACAGTCACGAAAGGGTCAAAATGACTGAAAGTTGCCGAGAGAGACAAAGAAACGAAGGACTCGGAGAGTTTTTATTGACACCATGTTGGGGACATGTATTCATATTTACACTACGTTGTGATAGATCTATATTTAGAGCCACCTATAGTACTTCTTTGACGGGTCTGATCAGGGCCATGTCTCCACATGGGACCACTGCCCAAGTAGGCTTCGGCGCTGACTGCCCTCTTCTCCTGCCTATTCGAATCTATCTGCCAAGTCTCTTGTCATCATATAATTTTCAACGCCTACACATTTCCTTCTCAATTCACGTGTTTTATTTCCTCTATCCCTTTGTTTATCTTAAGACACAGTTGTGATATCCGGTTAAGAAATCCACTACTAACATGCTATCAAAGATCAATATATAACAAAATAACCCCACACAGGTTGACGTGCCATAGAAATCGCTCACTGTCTTACTCATTCCCTCAATCAACTTGCAGTTGCAGAATAAAGAGAAGATAAAACAAAACAAATCACCCCCACCCCGACAAAAGACAAAACACAAAGATTAATTGAGCGTCGAGTTAAAATATGATATAGATTTTATTAAAAAATAGGAAAAAGCTTAATAATGAAAAACTTGCAAACAAGAATTTGGAACTTGATAAAATTCCTATACCTCCTTCCATTAAGTACGAGTAAAAAAAAACCAGGCCATTAGCCTAATGAGTAGAGTGTTCGCTAATGGTCCGGTAAACCAGGTTTCAATCTCAGGTCAAGTCATACTAAAGACTCAAAAATTGGTACTTGATACAGCCTTGCTTAGCACTCAGCCCTATAAAGTAAGAATCAAGGGTAAAATAGAGCAATCAAGAGAATGGAGTAGCGCCCTTCCCAACACCTTGATGTAGTAGCTATTGAAAGGGGAACCTTCGGGTCACCCTCTATGAAGGTCACTGACTTTAGTTCTTTTTATTTAGTACAAGCAATGTGGCATGAGAAAATCAAGCCAAGAAATCACTTAGAGATGCAGCAAAAAATGGAGTGAGTAATCCCCGTGACGTAGTAGCTAACCAACTAGATTGCGACATCATAGTCAGCAAGTTTCTACTCCAATCGCCCTATTACATTCACTTTCGGTCTAATACGCACAAGCAAAGGTGTAAACCTCCTTATCTACTCAGCTATTGGTCTAATAGTCCCACTACTGTTTTTTACAACGATGGCTTTAGCATTAAATAACCTACGAAGGTTGATATGCCATTAAACGTAGAATCCAAACCAAACAAAAAAGGGTGCTGTAATTTGGCTTAGTTTATTTGGTTTTATGGCATATCAACCATTGTACGTTATTTAATGCCAAATCCATTTTTATACATATAAACAGTTCTGTTTCAAACAATTCAATTTAGCATAAGTGCGTAGTTTAAATGTCAAAACAGTCCCATTTCAAGCAATACAGTTTAGCAAAAGTTCACCGTTTAGTTCTATTTGATCCATAGATAGGACCCTATCAGATGCTGCCACTCCGGGCAATAAAAGGGTACACCACATTTCCCAAAGCTCCAGCATTACTGGAGCCTCACCATCAAATTGTATAGCGTCATGTCAGGACACTCGTTGGCTGAGTCTTACCGATATGCAAAGATACAGTCAGTGTATTCTACATCCCCAGCCGACTTGGCTTGGTACAGTAATTTGAAAATCTCTTCAATACCAAAATAGAATAGACTAGTTGACCCTTGAAACTGACCCTTAAATTTGACCTCTGAACCTGATAGTTGCCAGATAATGATTATATCGATACGTCCATTTTGTTTGCAATTAATGATTCGAATTAGTATTTTATAGTTACGTCCGTTATATCGAGAATCTGACTACTTGAGAAAGAAGCATTACTACGACTATCACAATTTATAATCCAGCTGAACAGTTGGTTGGTTGGGTTTTATGGCATATCAACCTTTGTCGGTTATTTAACGCCAAATCCATTTTTATATAAATAATCAGTTCTATTTCAAACAATTCACTTTAGCATATGCACGCAGTTTAAATATAGGTGCAACTTACTTGTCAAAAACATTTCTATTTCAAGCTATTCCGTTTAGTCTAGCAGTTCTAATTAAGCTAATTCAGTTTAGTATAAGTACAGATTCTGTTTACACACATGTTAAACAATTCAGTTTAGTATAAATACAGTTTTGATGTCAAAAAACAGTTTTATTTCAAATAATTCCTTTTAGCGTAAGCACGCAGTTTAAATGTAAGTTGTCAAAAACATTTCTATTTAAAGCTATTCAGTTTAGTCAAACAGTTCAGGTTAGCATAAGTATGCCGTTCGATCTATTTAACCCATAGATAGGGCCCTATCAGTAGCTACCACGCTGGGCCACAGTGGACCTGGAAGCAATGGTGTTCGGATTTCCCCAAACCCCCAGCATTACTGGAACCTCGCCACTCGTTTGGTGTCATATCAGGACACTAGTTGGGGGTGGGGTCTTACCCCTCTGTAGTCGGTGTATTCTAAAGCTCTAGCCGACTGAGCAACCAGCTGAACATTGGACTGGAATTTCATTTAAGTTTACGAAAAAAGAAAAAAAGCTTATCCACAATCTAGTTTGGTCATGGAGATGCTATTCGTGTAGCGTGTCTTGGGCAGGAAAAGCCTGATGGAGTCCATCCCTCCCTAAGTCTGGTTTGAATTCAGAGTTTTCCTTTTTGAGTGGTTGTTGTATCAAAGCTAAAGAACTCAGTCTGCTCTACTAGTTACCAAGAGTAGAGGATTAATTGCACTCATACTTTTCGCAGGAGTATTAGTACAATGTGAAATGTAAACAACCTCGTCCACGATTAGAACTCGAGGCAATTCCACTTCCTATGTCGATAACCAAGAGCGTATCCATTAGGTTTATTTGTTGATTAATAAAAATATTGCCATGTTGGGCTATTTTTTGTTGGATTACCTTCATGTACATACAATCAAAATTAGAATTTTTGTAGTATAAAATATGATATAATCCACAAATAAGAACACATGTATATTTTTTATAAAAATCAATTTTTTTCTATATCAAAGTAATTAGGATTTTATCATTACAAATGGAAAATTGTACAATAAAAACGGATATTAGTCGGAATTATTTATTATTGAATTTGACAGTATTGAACATTCTTAACCCAATTGAAAATTATATATATATATTTATATACATATATATATATATATATATATATATATATATATATATATATAAAAGGCCAAAAGAGAGCTATTTTATTCATAAATAAAATAGGTCTCTTTTGGGTTACTTTTTAGATTTTGTACCCACCCCATAAAATCTTTATATATATATATACAAACCGTGTACGTCTTTAGAAACCACTAAATATTCAAATTCTAGTTCTTAGAGGTAATGATACTTAAGTATATCCATTTGATTGTATT
>OY757915.1:85473905-85538905 GCA_963585895.1 Sepioteuthis lessoniana
AACATTTAACGCACATTGAGCGTAGGCTATCTTCTGATAGCCATATCATGACTATTGTACAATAATATCTACGTTCATTTTGAATTTACTTTCGAGAACAAAGAATTACACAGAGGAAAGATGGAACAAATCCTACTAGCGTACGGCATACCTAAAGAAACCGTAGCGGCAATAACGATTCTCTATAGAAACACTAAAGTAAAAGTACGATCACCAGATGGAGACACAGAATACTTCGACATTGTAGCAGGAGTACTACAAGGGGACACGCTGGCTCCGTATCTCTTTATCATTTGTCTAGACTACGTACTTAGAACATCGATTGACAAAATCAAAGAGAATGCCTTCGAACTGACGAAGAAAAGAAGCAGAAGATACCCCGCAACAACAATTACCGACGCCGACTACGCCGATGACATAGCGATACTGGCAAATACACCTGACCAAGCCGAAACACTTCTGCATAGCCTGGAACGAGCAGCAGCAAGCATAGGCCTCCATGTTAATGCACAGAAAACGGAATATATGTGCTATAACCAAACGGGGGACATCTCCACTCTAGAAGGAACCCCTCTTAAACTAGTAGACAAATTCACGTACCTAGGAAGCAGCGTCGAATCAACCGAAAAGGACATCGAAACGAGGTTAACGAAAGCATGGACAGCTATCAATAGGCTATCGACTATATGGAAATCAGACCTAACCGATAAAATGAAACGCAGTTTCTTCCAGGCAGCGGTCACATCGATACTGCTATATGGATGCACTACATGGACGCTAACAAAACGGCTGGAGAAGAAACTAGATGGCAATTACACAAGAATGCTGCGGGCAATCCTGAACAAGTCCTGGCAGCAACACCCCACAATACACCAACTGTACGGCCACCTGCCCCCTATCACGAAAACTATTCAAGTTAGGCGAACCAGACATGCAGGACATTGCTGGAGAAGCAGAGATGAACTCATAAGAGATGTACTCTTATGGATCCCCACACACGGCCGCGCAAAAGCAGGACGACCAGCACGAACGTACATTCAGCAGCTATGTGAGGATACAGGTTGTTGTCCTGAAGACCTACCTAGGGCGATGAACGATAGGGAGGAGTGGCGAGAGAGGGTCAGGGATATCCGTGCTGCCAGCACGATATGATGATGATGATGAAATAATAATAGCTTTCATTTGAACATTTTTGAATCATATAAACCTGTTATTGATAGAAAATCTAGCGTCTGCTATCCCCAAATAAACTGTTACAAAGACAACAAAAAGGTTCGCTCTTATGATTGTAACACTGAAGTCTTAAAAGGAGATACGTTAGCATCAGAACTATCTATAATCTCCCTAGATTACATGCATCGAACGTCAATAGATCTAATAAAAAATGATTTGACATTAAAAAAAAACAACACAAGAGGCTGACGATATCCAGCAAATACAACGACATATGCTGACTACACCGATGATATAGCACTTCTTGCAAATACACCAACGCAAGCTGAAACCGTGCTACATAGACTGTACTGTATGGCAGCGGTTAAAATAATAAGGGACAACACTGCTTTATAAAAATATATATCTTTTTATTCTTTCGCAAAGCGTTGAAGCTTCCGTGGTGGGTGAGAGATGCACGGAGACAGTGACAGACCAAAACAGATTGCTATATTGACCCATAACGTCTTTTCTTGACCATTGCACGCTGTGTTATCTTCAAGACTCTACTTAGCAGTTCTTCTGCTTCTCGAGCTTGGGTTGCTTAACCGGAGGCCTGGTATGAGCCACATGCCTCAGCAGGGCGCTCTCAGTGACAGCAAGCTGGCTCTGACTCGGCTCTCACTGACTTCAACTGACTCATCTGCCGCGGACATCTGCACATATTATTTGATAACGCCCAATTACTTCCGATTCGATCACGTGATCTTCTTCCACTTACACAGGTGCGTCTCTGATTGACGGCTCGGTTAAGGGTCAATATGTAACAGATTGTAGTAGGCAGCAGGACGCATTGATGTCTCCGTGAACACAGATAAAATAGAGTTCATGAGCTTTAGACCAGATGTAGATATCTCTTCTTTAAGTGGCAACCTTCTGAAATATGTTGATTTGGTTTATTTTATGGCATATCAACCATTGTAGGTTATTTAATACCAAATCCACTCGTATACATATAAACAGTTTAATTATAAACAATTCAGTTTAGCATAAGCATACTTTTTGTCTACAAAGTTAAATATAAAAACGTTTCTATTTCAAAAAGTTCAGTTTAGCATAAGTACGCATTGTAAATGTCAAAACTTCTATTTCAGACAATTCAGTTTAACATGAATAAAAAGTTCAAATATCATGAGCAATTCTATTTAAAACAATTCAATATAGCATAAGTACAGTTTTTTGCTTACACACAGTTAAATTTTAAAACAGTTCAAATTCAAACAATTCTGCTTAGCATAAGTACGCAGTTTAAATTTCAAAAACTGTTCTATTTCAAACAATTCAGTTAAGCATAAGTATACAGTTTAGTTCTATTTGACCCATTGATAGGACCCTATTTGGTACTACCACTTCGGATCAGAGTGGACATTGGAGCAATGGCAATAAAAGGGTACTAAAGCTCCAGCATTAAATGAGCCTCACCATCAGATTGTTTAGTGTCATATCTAGGACACTCGTTGGGGAGTCTTACTCCTCTGCAGAGAAGCAGTCGGTGTATTTTACAGCCCCAGCCGACTGGATCATAAAATTCATTGGCTCGTTAAGCTACCATCTAATTATACCAAATGCTACCATTTTATTATACCAAATGCTACCATCTAATTAAGAGTTGAGTGCACTGATACAACACTTAGATCTTGTATATAATAACTGCTATGTGATAATCCCCACTAAACCTGCTATTCTAGATCGTGGATAGAACGGACATTTGCGGAGGCATGACATATAAGGGATAAGTCAAAGTTTAATTGCTGTCGAAGCACGCTTGATGAACCGTGTTTATTTGTTTGTTTGGATTTTATGGCATATCAACCCTTGTAGGTTTTTTAATGACAAATAAACAGTTATATTTCAAACTATTCAGTTTAGCATAAGTACACAGCTTAATTGTCGAAACATTTCTATTTCAAGCTATTCAGTTCTAATTCAAACAATTTTGTTTACTATAACTATAGTTTTTGTTCACACACAGTTAAATATCAAAACAGTTCTATTTAAAACAATTCATTTTTGCATAAATTCACACTTTACACGTGAAAACATCTATTTCAAGTAATTTTGTTTAGCATAAGTATGCAGATTAACTCTATTTGGCACGTAGATAGGAGTCTATCAGGTGCCACCACTCTGGATCTAAGTGGACCAGGGGGCGATGTCAATGACGGGGTACTCTAAATTCCCCAAAGCTCCAGCAGCACTGGAACCTCACCATCAGATTATTTAGTGTCATATATCGGACATTTGTTGGGAGGGGGTCTTTCCCCTTTGTAGAGGTGCAGTCAGTGTATTCTACAGCCCCAGCCGACTGGTCGATTGAGGAACTGTGGAAAACAGTTGAAATCATATAGGCACTCATTGACTTGTCTCGTAGAATTTGAGAGATTTAGTTTAATTCGAAATGTAAATTGAGGCAGAGACAGCAATGTGTAAATTCGTGTAAGTTGGGGGGTTAAGGGAAATTCCTAAGGCCCGGCATTTTTATTTTTGTTTACCGTATAATGTTTGAACAGGAAAAAACTGATGAAGATGATGAACAGGTACTATTTACCAACCCCTCCGCTCGGGCAGGATATGACACAAGGTCAATTTCTAAGAGTTTAACAGGTTTGAATTCAGAGTTTAACAGGTTTGAATTCAGAGTTTTCCTTCTCCTAGACTAGTTGCCTCACCAAGGCTGAAGAACCTAGTCCGTCCTACTATTTACCCATAGCTGGAGGGAGAATAAGGGGGTTCATACCTTTCCCAAGGGTATTTGCCCGAAAGTGAACGTAATAGCGCGACTGGAGTACGAACTCGCGTACTACGATTCCGCAGTGCATCGCTTTAACCATTACACCACGAGGACACCCCAGATGAACAGGTACTTAATTCAGTCCATGCAGAAACCTAGAGAGCGATACTTAAGCAAAATGCACTTTGATGTTAGACAGTAGGATTGGGGAGCGACATTTTGATCGTTGCACAGCGCACAAATTCAACCCCAATCTGACCGTGAATTACAGTGTATAATATTTGTACACTCTGATCCTAAACAGAGGGTAGAAATATTACACTCTGATCCCAGGAGGAAATACTTGGAAATAATGTATGATCC
Source organism: Sepioteuthis lessoniana (assembly GCA_963585895.1). Classification (NCBI taxonomy): domain Eukaryota; kingdom Metazoa; phylum Mollusca; class Cephalopoda; order Myopsida; family Loliginidae; genus Sepioteuthis; species Sepioteuthis lessoniana. The sequence continues at coordinate 85,478,212 of OY757915.1, forward strand.
TAAATATAACACACATATACTACACTCTGATGGTCGGGAGAAATAATGAGAAGCGATCTTTCATACTCAATAGAATACTCAAAAATCCGTGATAAAAATACAAGTAAGTACCATTTGATTCTATGTTGTAATACTGGGAAAGAACATTTGATCCAAAGTACAACTCACAAATACAAGTCTGATCATTGGAAGAAATACTGGGAAATATCATTTGACCCTAAATAGAGTTCACAAATACAAAACTTTGATCTTTGTTAGAGGTGCCTATACATACGTAAGTAATCTCCTTACTTTTGACAGGTATTATGCAAGTAAATGTAGAAATAAAACTTGCAAATTCAATGCAAAAGCGTCTATTCAATATTGCAAGTTCAATCAGCCAATCAATAAATCGATAAATTAATCGAGATGTACCTTGAACCGTATTGGAACTGAACAAAACCAAATCAGACAGATCGAATTGATTCATCCGAAGAAACACATTGGCTGCAGTCTTTTAGACTTATCGCAAAAGATATTGTCGATAACTTTGATCCTCTGGCCAGACGCTCAATAATATTTCTTTTTTACATACAAACAGATAACTGAGGTATTTTCAGCGCGCCAATCATAACATTAAGAACTTTCTTGTTACAAGGTTTCTCTGAAACAACCAATTAATTAGCATATAAAACTGACTTCTATATTTGGCATATAAACCGATTTTCTATGCCAATAGATATTGCCCTAATTCCTTATCCTTAACAAAGACAACTTTTTTTTTCTAATTCATCTATATATAAAACGGCTAATTTGGTCTTAGAAAATTTTATAACTTTGTCTTTTCAGTGTTAGTTTCTTTCTTTAATGGAATGTCGACCTTCTTGGGTTATTCAATGCCATGGAGGTGCCCGTGGTGTAATGGTTATCGTCGTAGGAAATAGACACGGCGACACGAGTTCAAATTCTGGACGAGACTGATAGCATTTCACATAGCACTAATGCCCTAGGGAAAGGTATGAATCCAATTATTCTCCCTCCATGATATACCTCCAGCTATAGGTAAATAGTAGGGCAAACTAGGTTCTTCAGCCTTGGTGAGGCAACTAGTCTAGCAGAAGGAAAACTCTTATTTCAAACCTGCTAAACTCCGCTTAAAAATTGACCATGTGTCATATCCAGCCCGAGCAGAAGGGGTTGGTAAATATGGTTATTCATGCCAAAACCGTTCTCATAGAAAAGCAGAAGTGAAACAATTCAACCAATAGCTGAAGAAGAAGGGGATTCATGCCTTTCCCTATGGTATCTGTCCGAAAGTGAACGCAACACTGCGACTGGAGATCGAACTCACTTACTTCGAGGCCGCAGTCCAGCCATTAAGCCACGAGGACTTCGCCATTTTTAAATGGCCCTGTCATCTACATTGAATGGATTAATAAAAAAGTAAAAGGTAAAAGGTAAAAATTAAAGGTTGATATTTAGAAGGTATTTTATACCATGCGAAATGTTCTAGATACCAAATAAAAGCAAAAAGATACCAGTTAAAATTCGACGATAATAGGAAAGGATTATAATATATAACATGTGTTTCGAAATATAAGATGCGACTCAGTAATAATGTAATAATCAATATGTATTTGGCAAAATGTAATATGTAAGATGTAAGATTTATGTGCACTGAGGTAAAACATGAATCAAGTGTCACAGGCAAAATCTGGTCAACGCAAACCAAACGAACAACCTTGTTGAGTCAAAACTATAGTACCTATCTTTTATGACAGATTCTTGCCTTCCATATCTAATCAATGCATTCTAAAAAACCAACCTTTAAAATTTTGGATCATAATGAATCTCAGATGAATTAAATTTACTGTGTATAGAATACATAGAAAATAACTTGGATAAACTACAAATAAATGAATTGAAAAAAAAAAGCAATGTTGGAACATCGTCTAAAATAGGGTATGTGTCTCCCCGAAACTCGAATTCGGGAATTTTTAATTAGAGTATTTTTCAAGGAGTGGTGGGTAAAAATAAAATTTTAAAATCCTAAATAAAATGTTCCCTAATTGCTCAATTGCAAAGCAGCCAAGGGCAAAGAACGAAATCGTTGTCGTTATTTTTACAAACATTTTAATCCCTTGCAACATTTTCACTGGGGTCATTGCAAAATATCACCTCTACTTAGCCGACCAATCCTCCTTTTCACTGCCTTCATCACCATCTAAGATTTATCTGGAATGACCAACCGTTTCACCAACAAATTAAAGAGAGTTCGCAAAAACAAACTCATAGTGTTACATAGCCATGACCATGACCATCTATACAAACACATATGCATGCGAAATCATAACAACGACAAAATAAAAATGACGATACAGTCTTTTAGAAAAATATACCTCTCACTTTATTTTAGGGGTGTCCTCGTGGTGTAATGGTTAAAGCGATGCACTGCGGAATCGTAGTACGCGAGTTCGTACTCCAGTCGCGCTATTACGTTCACTTTCGGGCAAATACCATTGGGAAAGGTATGAACCCCCTTATTCTCCTTCCAGCTATGGGTAAATAGTAGGACGGACTAGGTTCTTCAGCCTTGGTGAGGCAACTAGTCTAGGAGAAGGAAAACTCTGAATTCAAACCTGTTAAACTCCGCTTAAAAATTGACCTTGTGTCATATCCTGCCCGAGCGGAGGGGTTGGTAAATAGAACCTCTCACTTTATTTGAAAGGGTTGTGTGTGAGAGGGAGTTGATGACCGAACAGAACTGCAACATACTGACCCCCACTCTTATGGCCATCAGCGTTGTGTCTTTCTCGTTCTTCAGGGTTGCTCAACCGGAGGCCCTCTACCACATCCTGTCTCCAAACTCTCAGATCTCCATACTAACTGACTTCCTGTCTTCACCGAGTTATATAATAGTTCAATCGCCCACTCAATATCTCCCCATAACTGGCCATCGGAATGTGACACTTCCGCCATCTTTGGAATGGCATGTTTGATCGTCATCAAGCGGAAATAACTGTCATGCAGTTCACAGGTCACTCTCTTCCGGTGTATCAGTCTGTGAGTGTACCATGGGATTTTAACCCTGTTCCATATTGTCAGCCAAGCTCGCCCACGCCAATGGAATATGCACTACCGCCGTCATTGGAATGGCATGTTTGGCGGGGTCGGAGGTCAATATACAACAATAGTAGATATCTCGACAGCTGCTCCTGGTCAAACATTATCATGAATGCCGTTGTCGGGGGAAACCTCGTGACTTACTGGTTAAAGTGCTGGACCGCGGCTTCAAAGTGAGCAAGTTCGAATTCCAGTCACACAATTACTTTCACTTTCAGATTGGGAAAGGCATGAAACCCCCTTATCCCTCCAGATATGAGTTAAATAGTATTATTTTTATTCCTCAACCATATTTATCGACCCCTCCGCTTGGGCAGGATATGACACAAGGTCAATTTTTAAGCGGAGTTTAACAGGTTTGGATTCAGAGTTTTCCTTCTCCTAGACTATTTGCCTTACCAAGGCTGAAGAACCTAGTCTGCCCTACTATTTTATCCATAGCTGGAGGGAGCATGATTGGATTCATACCTTCCCCAAGGATATTTGTGCCATGTGAAATGCAATCAGTCTCGTCCAGGATTTGAACTCGTGTCGCCGTGTTCATTTCCTACGACGATAACCATTACACCACAGGCACCTCCAACAATTTTGGCTTTGGTATTAAATAATCCACGAAGGTTTAGATGCCATAAAACAAAGAAACTAATTGAAAACCAATTGAAACTGCCTTTACAAATGATCTCACCATCTGTTTTACTGCCGGAGTAACAAGACTGATAATTTGTAAGTACGCAATCAACTGATTCGTCAAACAAGTCACTTGTAGTTATTCAGGGCACCTCGGGTGGTGTAATGGTTAGCAAGGTAGACTAGCAAACCTAGACGAGTGAGTTCGATTCTCATTGGGTGCCCCATTCATGCGGCCTTGTGCTACATCTAAGCAAAAACCTTAGTAAATTAACGCTTGTAGTTTTGACTTAATCTGTCCCTTGATCACAAATATGGAGTTCTCATTGTGAGTCGAATTCACGATACTACATGGAGTGGGAAAGGTTCTCGGTCCGACCAAGAAGCCATGTAACGTTCATGCTATTCTACATATTTTTTCTGAAGTTCAACACTCTCAGTACATAATTTCTTGACTTTAAAAAGAATTATTTTTCTTTTAGTTGATGAATGATTGATATATATGTTGGTCTATAAAAACTACTCTCTCAGATGTTAAGTTTCTTTTTGATTGGTTGATAATTGTTTAGATATACTTATGCTAATGCTGTTGTATCGGCACATTGATTTTGTACACGTCCTGTGGATACAATCACCTGCTATTTATAAACTTAATCTAAAAAATGCGACTAGTACAAAAAAAAAATGTTGGGAAGATGGAATATTAACATTGATCAGTGATATAAGAATGGTAAACAGTACCCGACGACAAGGTGCACCCCCCAAAAAAACAATATGATAAATATAATGCCCCAAACAGTGATAAGTACGAACGCCGGAAAATGTAAAAAAATTGATTGTAAAAAATGTAAAAGTATCAGAAATGAATCGCATAGAATTATATAAGAAAAAAAAAAAAGAACAAAAGAAACGAATGAAAGTGAAAAAGAAATACTTAAAAATATACAAGAAGAAAAAAAAAGGAAAAATGAAGAATGAAAAAAAAAACACCGTAAAATAAAGATAAATGTTTTAAACCAATCTAATAAATAAATAGGAAAGAAAGAAAGAAAGAAAGAAAGAAAGAACAAGTAAACAAATGAAAAAGAAATGCTCAAAACCCAAAGAAGAAAGAACAAAGAAAAAAAGAAAAACGAAAATAAAACAAACAAATGAAAACAAAAAAACAAAAAAAATGCTAAATAGCAATCAAATACATCAGAAAGAAAAAAAAGGAAGAAATAGAACCGGAACAAAAGAAAATCAGAATAAAAATTTATTGCAATCCTAAAGAATCTTCCAGAACGAAAATATTGGATGGGCTAAGCCGGAGTTTGCCTTGACACGTAAGCCTCGTTCTGAATGAGAGCCGCTAGACTCTTGAAGACTCAATAATCGTTGGCACTGCCAGACAACTGGTCTCTAGTGACTAAACGGATTTTGAATGGCCAAAAAGAGAACAAAGAAACGGAAATACGCCGACAAAGTAAATATTCGCAAACATCGAAGAATTCAAAGAAAAATTTCCTACGTATTTTTTCAAAGACTCCATAGGATGTGGGTGGGGCCTCGTAATACGAGCATAAATCACAGTTGGGAGAAAGGGAATATTAATATGCCTTTGCTAAATTTAAAATAAATTATATTGATAGATCATAAACGTGACCGTAAGAGAGGAATACAAAAGGAGTGAAAAGCAAAGGCGAAATTTTGAATATATCAAAAATAATAATAGTTGGATCTCTTGGAATGATCCCAAATTATTTTGAAATGAGACTGGGGAAACTGGAGAACTGGGGAATGGTGAAACCGTCCATACCACAGCTCAAATGAAATCGGTTAGAGTACTGAGGAGAGTCCGAAAGAGCTGAGGAGAACTGCTCTCCTTTGAATTTTAGCTACAACTAGTGTGAAAAACTCAAGCAAAATCACGGTAATCTATAATATGGATTTTCGAAGGCTTCTATATTTACCCAACGCAAAAAATGAAACTTCAACGCAATAGATTTAAAATGTGCTAACCCAAAATATAAGATATCTTTAAATCCATTTTGCAACTTAATAATAGTATGGAGTCTTTGGTGATGATATAATGAAACATTTTCAAATAGGTAACTGTTTGGAAATAATATTCTTATCAAGATATTATGACAGGATTATACATGGATCGATAGATAAATGAATAAATTGAAATACATTCAAATAAATTTAAGTAGGATTATTTTATCATTAAGGTTTTTCGGACTATAGTCTTCATCTTTATTTCCACAACGTTTCGTTCGATATGTCTTCCGGCCTTCTTCAGGTGTTTGTCGAACTCGGGACCCTTCACGGAACATCGAACTACGTCTTTTATTAAAACCACGGGGATCGCCATATCCGGGTACAAGTGTTAAGTATTCCTGTATATTACTCGCCTGTAGTGAGGATTGAACCTGCAACCTTCAGATGATTGTCTTTTTTGAAGCGCAGGGAACCAACGCCTACAACCGTTACGCCATGTGTCTTGCTGGATAATTCAGAGTGATTTTTTGGGTATTATAAACTTAATGTTCTTACTTTAGCTAGAATTACTACTATTATGTATGTCTTCTAAGAAGACAATCATCTGAAGGTTGCAGGTTCAATCCTCACTACAGGCGAGTAATATACAGGAATACTGAACACTTGTACTCGGATATGGCAAACGGAATCAGTGGTTTCAATAAAAGACGTAGTTCGAAGTTCCATGACGGTTCCCGAGTTCGACAAACACCTGAAGAAGGCCGGAGGACATATCGGCCGAAACGTTGTGGAAATAACAATAAAGATGAAGACAATAGTCCGAAAAACCTTCATGATAAAAATCAACAAGATTCGTCTCAGAAATTTTGACAGGATTATTTTATATCTATTTATCCTATTTTATACATATAATCTATCTATCTATCTATCTATCTATCTATCTATCTATCTATCTGGGCTGTAGAATACACCGACTGCTTCTCTGTCGATGGGTAAGATTCCCCCAACAACTGTTCAGGATATGACACTAAACAATCCGATGTTGAGGTTCCATAAATGCTGGAGCTTTGGAGAACTCAGAGTACCCCTTTATTGTCATTGCTCACAGGTCCACTCCGGCCCGAAGTGGTAGCACCTGATGGGGTCCTAACAATGGGTCAAATAGAAGTAAACTATGTACTTACCCTAAATTAGTCTTCGGTGATGATAAAGTTAAACCTTTTCAAAAATGTAACTGTTTGAGAATTGTATTCTTATCAAAATAACCTAACAAGAGTATGATCTGAATTTGGGCTTCACTAATAGATAGACAGATGAATAAAGTGAAATATATTCAAATAAATTTATATAGCTTTATTTTATATCTATTTATTTTATTATCTATCTATCTATCTATCTATCTATGTTTTTTTGTCCAACTCCTTCGCTACGAGTAGGAAATGACGCAAGGTCAATTTTTAAACGGAGTGCAGCTAGTTTGAATTTAGACTTTCTTTTCCTTGACTGATTGGCTAAGTAAACCAGTCTGCCCAATTAAGTTATTCATAGCCAAAGGGAGATTAATGCTTTTTTCAAGTGCAGTTGTGCGAAGTAAAATGCAAAACTTGAACTTGGGTCGATTCTCCTATTGATCAAAAGGTATGAAAGCTCAACAATCTGACCCGTTGGACTACCCATATAGATGATTTGCTGATGGTGGTGAGGGCTTATTTTGAATCAGCCTCGCTTTTTGGATGAGCTGATAAGAAAAGAATGGAGCACCAATGTGCCACAGATTCTACAGAATAATACTTCTCAGGCTTTGAATCCAGAAATTTTCCTTCTGCTAGACTACCTTAGAATTTACCTATCACTAAAAGAAGGACAGGTGGATCCATATCTTTCCTAAGGTCATTGGTGCGTAGTAAAAAGCAGACATCTGTAGCTTTGCAGATTGTATGCCCGCACGCGAGAAGACCAGGAGATAAAAATGCTTTTCTAAACATTTACGTATTATTGCTAAGAATGTAAAATTTTGAAAGTAAACAAAAGATATTCACAGAAAGCAAAAGAAAAAAAAGCAGCAAAAACTATATAGATTATCAAGAATATTCCTTGTTATTTAGAATGGTTCTGTTTAGAAAAAAAAAACGAAAAAAAAAAAAAAACCCCGCTTAGTCTAAACTGAGACTGCAGATGTCGAATGTTTTAAACGGAGCCTTCAATTGTTACTCGTCTAAAGAACACAAAAAAATTAACACCACCTATAGGGCGTGTTCTGCAAATGGGCAAAAGTAAGCAGGTGAAATGTGCACGTTAAAAACTTTCTAATCACAAATAGAATGAAAAATTATGCACCTGCTGTGTTAATCTTCGAATTGCTTGCGACCTGAAAACATTCAATTTTTAGATGTTAAAACAAATAGCAAATTTTAAAACCTGTCGACGCTCCATAAAAGGCGCCGTGTTGCTGAAACTGATTCAATAACGTCTGTTCTTCCTCATGCAGTTGGTATTATTAGCTTCAGTTGTAAAATTGTCTCGTCTGGAACGGGTTAAGCTGCATTGAACTTGATCAGTAATTTTGTGGGTGAAAGTTTAGGAACAAGTATATCTGTAAGCAGGAAGTGGCTTTTTGTTAGAGTATCTAACTATAAGGTTGGTATCGAAAACCGTTGCTAAAATAGTGATTTTTGTCCTCACTGGATGTCACAGTCTGCTGAGATGTATTTGTCCTCTGAAAGCAATGAAATCTTTAACCTTTGAGACTGACATAACGTTTTATAACTATCCCATTTTTATATATCTATATATTGCTGCAACGCCATGAAAATAGCCAGTCCAATCGGCTGGAACTGCAGAATACAACAACTGTATCTCTGTAGAGAGGTTAGACGACAACTGTCCAGGATATGACTCTAAACAATCCAATGGTGAGGTTCCAGTAATGCTGGAGCCTTAAGGAATGTGGTGTACTTCATTGTCATTGCTCCCAGGTACACACTTACTGGGAGTGAGAGCACCAGAGAGGGTCTTATCTATGGATCAAATAGAACTGTTTGAAATTCAAACAGAGTGAAAACAAATGACTAATGCTAAATTGAATTGTTAGAAATAGAACTGTTTGATCATTGTAAACAAATGACTGATGTTTTAATAAATTGTTACTGATACATAACGCTACGTGAAAGCATTTAACTATGTGCCAAAAAAATGAACCCAAGCTAATTTCAGAATGTTATCAACAAAATGTATTAACAAAATGTATAAACAATATTTGAAATTGAATAACCCACAGTGGTGGATATGCCACAAAACCCAATCAAACCAAACCAGATGAAAACAGCTAACCCTTGCAAGATTTATCCTGGCGTTGAAATGCTCTAATTTGAAGAATGAATCAAATTTAATCAAATTTGCAATTTAATAATAATAATAATGATTACAAGACTATGCTCGGCTGAGTGTGAAAGGGGATCCACTGGAAATTGTGGAAGAAACTAAAAATTTAAGATACTGTCAAATGTTTGATATATTTAACAACCAGTTTGCACGAGCAGGATGTGATATAAGATCAATAGTTTTAAATGGATGTTAACAGGTTTGAAACCAGAGTTTTCATTTTCCAAAATCGGTTGCCGTACAAGTTTAAAGAACCAGTCTGTCCTACAATTTACCCAAAACTGGAATGAGAATATTTGGATGCAAACTTTTCCCAAATGGTAGATGTAAAAACCAGAATCCCTCATAAAGAATGAGAACCATAAAATATCTGGCATTTTGAAATACAGATGGATCATTTAATCTCGGCCAGACGACAATACAGATTTTGTTGATTAAGCAGAAAAAAGAACTTATTAACTTGAGGATTTTCTCATTCCAGCAAACCACTGAGGGAAAATAAAAGAAAGCGAAACAGAAAATGAACACTGTGACCTTACTAGAGAGCCAGAAAAAAGTGATATATGATGGTGATAGTGTAACCAGTTATAGTTGGTGAACTTGCAACGGTCCCCAAAGGGTGAGAAAAAAGACTAGAACTAGAAATCAGAGGAAGAATAGAGACCATTCACACTACAGCATTGTGAAGATCAATTAGAATGCTAGGAAAGGTATTGGAGATCAGAGGAGACTTGTTGTCACTTATACTCTTGTAAAGGATCACCTGCTAACTCTTGAGTAAAAGACATGCAAGAAAGGATTATTAAAGGGCCTGGAGGACTTGGAAATTGTCGGACGGGTGGAGACTATCCAAACGACAGCATTGCTGAGGACGGCCAGAATACTGAGACGAGTCCTGGAGACTTGAGGAGACTTGCTGTCACTCAAACTCCAGTAAAAAACCATCAGCTAACACTGATGTGAAAAACTTTAAAGGAGTAAATAATAATAATAATAATACCATCCAAACGACAGCATTGTTGAGAACCGCCAGAATACTAAGAAGAGTCCTGGAGACTTGAGGAGACTTGCTGTCACTCAGACTTCAGTGAAAAACCATCTGCTGATGTGAAAAGCTCTAATGAGTGAATAATAATAATAATAATAATAATAATAATAATAATAATAATAATAATAATAATAAGAAGAAGAAGAAGAAGAAGAAGAAAAGTAATGACCATGCATAAGGCGTTACACCCCAGAGACAACGTTGACAGACTATATGTATCTAGAAAAGAGGAATGAAGAGGACTTGCCAGCATCGAAGACACCGTTGACGCATCGATACAACGGTTCAAAGACTACACAGAAAAACACGAACGAGGACTAATTACAGAAACGATACGGACAACACGATAGACAAAAGGATGACAACAACTAGGAAACAAAAATGGGAGGTAAAACAACTCTATGGCCGCTTTAAACGTCTAGTAAACAACATTTCACAACAAAAAACCTGGACCTGGCTAAGAAAAGGAAACGTTAAGAGAGTAATAGAATCCCTCCTAATAGCAGCACGGGACAACGTCATAAGAACCAATCATATTAAAGCGAGAATAGATATGATGCAACAAAACAGTAAATGTAGGCTATGCGGTGACAGAGACGAAACGATCAATCCCATAATAAGTGAATGCAGCAAATTAGCACAGAAAGAGCACAAGGAGAGACACGACTGGGTCGGCAAGGTGATCCACTGGGAAATGTGCAAGGAATTTCAATTCGACCATACAAACAAATGGTATATTCACAACCAGGCACCTGTGCAAGTGAAAAACCATCAGCTAACACTGATGTGAAAAACTCTAAAGGAGAAAAAAAATAATAATAAAGAGGATTTTTGTTGAATTTTTGAATTTTTGTTTATCTATTTGACATGCCACACAAAGTGCATGGATGGCATAACAGGATATGCACATGGTTCCTAAAGTTAACAGAACACAGCTGTTTGCTCCGTGAAAGTGTCGCGTAACTTGCGTGGGTAGCATGCTAGGCAGGGTGCATTTCCACGTGCAGTGCGTAGATGGGAGGAATGATCATGAGGATAGCGTTGACGCTCGGAAAATTATATAAAGCTTAGAAGATTTCGATCCCGGGAAAATGAAGTAGACAAGTAGAAAAGCTACTGGATGTTACGCCGCTCTAGGCACTGGCCTTGCACCAGGGTTGGGAGGTTGTGACAAGCCTGAGCCGCACGGAACACGTGAAAGTCGAAAAGCGAGTCGAAACAAGGATTATTCGGAACCTTGAGATCGCCCTCAACGAGACTCATGAAACTAGAGAAGCGAGGAGAAGCTAAGATGATTTGATGCCTTGGGAAAATACCAGACTCGCGAAAGGTAGAAGCTAGGATGCTTTAAGGCGGCTCTGTACAAGTCTTCCGAAAGCAGACCGAAGAAGAGGCGGTTCACTGATCACTCTTATCTCGCCCCTCGGTGGGTATCTCAGCTACCTTAGACTCTCTCCTTCATTCAAACCATACGTACATTTCAGTAATAATAGGAAAAAGAAAAGAAACTGATTATATTTTTGTATATCAACGTTGTTGTCTTTCTCTGTTATACAACAGTCTTGGTTTAGGTTCATCTTGATCGTTATATCTTCTCAGTGGCATATCAGTGTGGATAATTATAGCTAATTATCGAACATTACTCCTTATTTGTATGCTTTTTTCAATAAATTGTATTAATAAACTATGACTGGGATCAAAGTCAGTTTTTAATTGATTGTGTACAGTGATGATCCAATTTTTCTTTTTATATTTGCATATTATCGTAACACAGTAGCATTGTAGTAATCACGTTAAAACTAATTAATCCACTTTTTATCTTAATGACAAGTGTTAAGACTTAGTTCGTGCTCACTCATATCAGTGTAATTTATGAAGGAACATCTATGACAACTGGTAATAGTTGACTACTTACCCTTATTCATTTACCTGGCAATTCACTTGCTGTTGATTTATGTAAATTTTACCATTAGAATTTAACTCAATGTTAAACTTACTAAGCACCGATGGGGTCTTCTACGAATATAAGAGATGAAGTTTTGAATCAATTGTATAAATCAATATCTGGTTGGATTTTTTGAAATGTGTCTTTACGAAGATTATCTGACAAAAAATCAATACGGGATATTTGATTTTCCTTTTGAATGATTTTTATGAAGACGTTAGAAATTAAATGCTATCATGTTCAGTGAAGAATAAAATTTATCATTAAATGCTTACGACTATCCGTAATTAAAATATCAGTTTAACCAGTTTTATCAAAGGAATTATAGTTTCACAATCCGATTAAAACTAAGCGCTCAGTTAATTGTTACTATTTTAGATTTTAATACCCTAGCATTGTCTATTTCTTTTCAAAAAATGAGCGTGAATGTTATTTAGAAAAATACTTCTTTAGATTAAATCCTGCGCTGGTTTTGATACTAAATTGTATCTGATGGTGTGGCTTCAGTTCTAGAGCTTTGGGAAATGTGGAGTAACTCTTCATTGCCATTACTCCAAGGTCCACTCAGGTTCAGAGTGGGAGTACCTGATAGAGTAACATCAATAGATCAATTAGAACTGTTTGACGATTCAACTGCGTGCAAACAAATGAATGATGTTAATTTAAAGTGTTACTTTGCAATGCTTGAAATTGTTTAACTGTGTGCCAAGAAAACTATTGATGTTAGGTAGCAATACGAGACACCATTCAAATATGCGCAAGAAATGGTTAATACTAATTAGAATCATTCGTTTTTGTTCAGAATACTTGGAACCATCTAACTGTGAGCGAAAGAATGAATAATATTGAATAGAATTATTAGTTTTGAATGGCAATACTTGAAACTATTTACCTGAGTGATATTAAAACTACTAGTCTGAACTATACGTTACTTTGTGTGAAGAAATGACTCATGTTAAATTGAACTAATCGTGTTATATAGCAATAGTTAAAACTATTTAACTGTATTGAAACAAATGTCATACAAGTTAGCTTTAATTCATTTTAAATTAAATTCATTTAAAATTAAGATTACCTACAAACTATTCATTTACAAATCGTATGCATAACAGTTTAACAGTGTGCAAACAAATGACAGATGTTAAATTAAATTGTTTATCTTAACTAGCAATGCTTAAAACCATTTAACTATTTGTAAATAAATGAAGTCTGGTTCGTTTAAAAATGTTACTAAGACACATACACACACACACAAACACATATATATATATGTATATGCGTGTGTTTGGGGGAGAGTGTGTGTGTGTGATTTTGAAAAAATAGATGCTATGCTATTATGAATTTATTTCAACCAAAAGCCACTGTTTTTTTCCTTTGATATTACCGATATATTCCCTCTGTATAAGAGTATATATATATATATATATATATATATATATACATTGAGCACTCCGTTAGAATTATAGGAATCTTCCCATATATTCTATATATGAGATATTTCAAACACATTGTCTCAGAACATTAATATATATATATATATATATGAAATGATATATGTTACATAAAAGTATTTTATATCTTATATATATATATATATATATATATATATATATATATATATGTATACATTGTATTTATATCATAATGTTTTTTATATATATAAATCACATGGCAGTTTTAAAAACAAACGCTGTTGTATTGCTTAAAAGCCCAACTTTTCCTGATATATAGGTTTTCCCTGGGTTTTTTGTATATTTTTTCAAACATCCAGCATTGGTTTAACATCACTAATATCATCCCTTCCAGTCCTGATGAAGGTTCATTAGAACCGAAGCGCTATAGTGTCGACCTTTTTTTTCTCGAAAAGTCACTCCTTCTGCTTGGATGACCTCGTTATCAATTTTTTTCTTTATGTTGTCGGATTTTACTCCATTATTTACTTGACTGGTGGCTGAGAGGTACGATACTTAGTCTAACGTCAAGTTGGGCGGGTTACAATCCCAGCTTCCAGCGTCCTACGTGTCTATCCTTAATGATGAGTCGTGATACAAGGAAACAGTCTGTGGATGACAATATATATATATATATTACATGGTAGTGTCTATGACTCTGGGTTTCATTATTTACGAACAAGAAAAGCATTAATCCCAGCGTCATTCACTACCATGTAATATATATATATTGCCCAGTCGGCCGGAGCTGTAGAATACACCGACTGTTTCTCTGCAGAGGGGTAAAACCCCCTCAACGAGTGTCCTGGATATGACACTAAACAATATGATGGTGAGGTTCCAGCAATGCTGGAGCTTTGGGGAATGCGGAGTACCCTTTCATTGCCATCGCTCCCAGGTCCACTCTGGCCCGGAGTGGTAGCACCTGATAAGGGTCCAATCTATGGGTTAAATAGAACTAAAGCGTACTTCTTTCACTATACTGATTTTTGCATTTAAACTGCGTATTTATGCTAAACTGAATTGTTTAAAAAAGAACTGTTTTGACATTAGAACTGCGTACTAGTGCCGAACTGAATTGCTCGAAATAGTTTTGACGTCTAAACTGTGTATTTATGCTGAACTGAATTATCTGAAATAGAACTGTATGACATTTATCTCTGTGTATTGCCCAGTCGGCTGGGGCTGTAGAATACACTGACTGCACCTCTTCAGAGGGCTAAGACCCCCCTAACGAGTGTCCTGTATCTGATGGTGAGGTTCCAGCAAAGCTGGAGCTTTGGGGAATGCGGAGTACCCCTTCATTGCCATCGCTCCCAGGTTCACTCTGGCCCGGAGTGGTAGCACCTGCTAAGGGTTCTATCTATGGGTTAAATAGAACTAACAGTATACTTATGCTAAACTGAATTGTTTGAGTAAACTGAATAGCTCGAAATAGAAATGTTTTTGACAATTAGACCTTACTTACATTTAAACTGCGTGCTTATGCTTAACTGAATTATTTGAAATAGAACTGTTTTTCGACATTAAAGTTGTATTTAGACTTAACTGAATTGTTACATATAACTGCTTGAATAGTTTGAAATAGAAATATTTTTGACAATTAAACTGTGTACTTATGCTAAACTGAATTGTTTTAAATAGAACAGATTATTTACATAAAAATGGATTCGGCGTTGAGTGGCCTGCAAGGGTTGATGTGCCATAAAACTCAACAAACTAAACCAACACACACACACACACACACACACACACACACATATATATATATATATATATATAAAAGCTCTATCACTGATATTGAGCACTATTTAATAATAGCTAAAAATTTGGTGCACCATTAACTCACTGAGTGAACTAGTGATAACCATAAACCACTACAATATATATATATATATATATATATATATATATATATAGCGCTAAGTTTGAATGCCATAAAACTCTACCAAACCAAACATACTTCTCAATTTGTACCACATCTACTCTAAGTTTCTTAAATAATTAACAGCGTGCATTGCGTGAGAGGAAATTGTTTTACTAAGATTATCATCATCATCAGGTCGTGCTTATAGCATGGAGTCTGTTAACTCTCTTGCACCAACCGTCCCTATCATCCATTGCACCTCGCAAGCCCTCTAGACTGCATCCGGTGTCTGCTCTGAGCTGATGTATATACGTCTTTGCTGGTCGGTCAACCCTTTAGTTGTCCATTGGAGAACGTCACTTGTGAGTTTGTCGTTGCTTCTCTTGCAGTCCACACAATTTCTTCGTCTAATTTGGTTGGTTTGTGAGATGGGAGTTAAGTGGCAGCATAGGTGTTTTTTGTAACATTTTGCTTCCTGGATTTTTAAAAACAGGACCCAACACGCTTCCCTACTTCTGATGTAATTTTTTTCTCCATGCTTTTCTACAGAGTGCAGGTAGTGCATCCATACAACAATAATGGCACAACCATGGTGTAATGGTTATTGTTGTAGGAAATAGACACGGCGACACGAGTTCAAATCCTGGACGAGACTGATTGCATTTCACATAACACCAATACCCTTGGAAAGGTAAGAATCCAATGATTCTCCCTCCAGCTATGGGTAAATAATAGGACAGTCTAGGTTCTTCCGCCTTGGTGAGGCAACTAGTCTAGAAGAAGGAAAACTCTGAATTCAAACCTATTAAACTCCGCTTAAAAATTGACCTTGTGTCATATCCTGCGTGGGTGGAGGGGTTGGTAAATATAATAATGGCACAACCACAGCTCCCCTTTTATTCTATCCACGAGATCAGACTTCTGTATGCTTTATAGGCTTTCAATAAAAGTCTACGCCTTCTCCACGAGTATGCTTTCATCATTCTCAGTAGAATAGATACAGCTACCTAGGCATGTGAATTGGCCTGCTAATTTCAGAGGCTTGCCACTTAAAATAGAAATAATTCCTTCTTGTTTAAAACACATGAACTCAGTTTTATTTCCGTTCGGCTAGCGGCCAATGCCTCTTGCTGCTTGCCCCAGGCTCTGCAGCAGGGATTCGGTTTAGGCTGGTGTATGTGCAAGTGTAACATGATGGCCGAGGGATTTCGTTTTATATATCTTGCCTTTCGGTTTAGTTAGGCCGAGAATCTTTCGCTTAGCCAATGGGTTAGTTAGGTGCAACATGAGCACAGGTGTTCATGCGCACTCATTCAGAGATGTCAAGATAGAAACCCCAGATAGTAAAATATGACCGGGGGATGTGAATGACGTCATGACCGGAAGCGTGGGCGGAGATTTGTGAAAAGTCAGTTAGTTGAGTTTTGCCGTCGGAAGAAGAAGGTTGACTTTCGCTTGCTCGCCGAGGCCTTGTGACGGGTGCGCACGTGGTTTGTGGCAGTTGGAAAAGTCAGCATAGAAAGATGGTATCTCTCTCCTTATGTCGAAAAACCTTTAAACTCAAAAGTAATAAAAAGTTTCGTATCTGAACTAAGAAGTCGTAAGTATTTTTCGTGTTTCGTGATTCCTATGTACGTTATGAACATTCTATGAACATTTCACGTATCCGTATCATGGCTAGGTTACACAAGAAGCACTAGATCATTTGCGTCGTCTGCATTTATTATATTTTCTGCGGGATATTGTCTGGTTGATTTGAAATATTTTGCTTGACTAGAAGATCTTTACTCGTAAGTTCGTATCTCACTGAGTATTTGATACTTTTAGTCAGGTTCAAATTAAACTAGTATCATTAGATTATTACCTGGTTGCCCCATATTGTGAAAAGGTTAGTGTGCCAGGTTAGAAGGCCGATTCTTATTTGGTGCTTCATACATCTGACCTTTTGCGAAAACTAAACGTCGAGGGTTACCAATTGATACCAGGTAACGGAAAAAATGGACAAACAAGCACTTACAATTTGATTCCCATATTTATAGATGTTTTAATAAGTCAGGCCATTAATTTAAGTGGGTCACCCAGCCGATTTTTATAGGTTAGTTGGTTGTTTGTTTTGTTTTACGGTGTATCAACCCTTTTGGGGTTATTTAACACTGAATTGATATTAAATATTTCAGTTTAGTATAAGTATAGTTATTTCTTTAAAAACAATTGAATGTCAAAACAGTTCTATTTCAAACAATTTTGTTGTGTATAAGTACACAGTTTAGTTTTATTCAACCCACAGATAGCATCCTTATCAAGTGCTACCAATACGGGTCAGAATGGACGTGGGATCAATGACAATGAAGGAGTACTCTGCATTCCCCAAAGCACCAGCATCACTGGAACCTCACCATCGGATTATTTAGTGTCGTATACAGGACACTTGTTGAGCGGGGGGGGTCAGTCAGTCTTGCCTCTCTGCAGAAGTGCAGTCGGTGTATTCAACAGCCTCAGCCGACTGGGTGATAGAGGAACTGTGGAAAACAGTTGAAATCATATAGGCGCTCATTGACTTGTCACGTAGAATTTGAGAGATTTACTTTAATTCGAAATGTAAATTGAGGCAGACACAAGAATGTGTAAATTCGTGTAAGTCGGGTGTTAAGCCAAATTCCTAAGGCCCGGTATTTTTATTTTCCTTATTTCCAGAACACTAGTTGTTGGTGGTGGTGGGGTACTCCATTGCAGAGAAGCAGTCGGTATATTCTACAGCCCCAGCTGACTGGGCTCGACTTTTACTGAGAGAAGGACATTTCTTGCATCTAAAAAGTTTCTGTGGAAGCTTCGGCCTTTTGGCTGAGCCGTCTGGCATTCGTGTCGGATGGGTGATCGAAATCAAGAGCAGATTCGGGGCCGAATAGGCCCCCATCTTTGGCTGGGCAACCTTCGAGTGGGCGAGCTGCTTTTCAGACCCTTATGCACCCCTTGTATAGCACTAGACCTCACGGTCTAGTTCAAGCTATATTCTGGCATACGTGCCCGGACCTAGATTTAGGTCCGTGATACTGCTTGATTCATTAGACCCACATTGCACTTAGTGGATCAATGACTAGCAGGGTTCGAGTCTCGGCTTATTCTCGACCTTCCCCTCCCCTTTATCCCCACTTTAATCGGCCTTCAGGCTTTTGACCTTGTGTCAAGTCCTGTCTGGTGGAACGCAGTGACAAATATCGCTTCTCAAACAGTTCTTAGCTCTCAAAGAAAAAAAAAAAAGGGAAAACAAACGAAAAAAATGAAAGAAAAATTAATAATAGTCTATAATTCTGAAATGAAGCCTTATTAATATTCTCTCCACATTGCAGACTGCTATATTCATCTTGGCTGTAATTCTCCAGTCGTTTCGGCCACTGAACTCTCCTGTAGCGGATAAGAGGATAAATTATTGAATAAGACATCGATCTATAAATAAATTTCATCTCTTTATGTTGAGTGAAAAGTTTGTTGTAAGACAGAAGAAAGTCTTTTTGTTAGAAAAGATAAATTGTCAGAGTGAAAATATTTGCCAATATTTACATTACAAGAAAAAAGAAGTCGTGAATTAAAAGTCGTAGTCTGAGTTGTTTAACTCTAGTTGATATATTTTGTGTGTGTAAAAGATGTTTGTATTAGTATGACTCTATGTAGAAGAGAAAATATATTTATGAGCTAAAATGAAAGCGGATGCAGTTAGAATATTTGATCTGCAGAAGATTATTAGTACGAGCACTGTTATGTGAACGATATTTTCGTTAGATCTAAAATAATCCGTTTTGAAATTAAACGCGTACTTGAAGAAACAGAATGTTAGATTTTCACTCAAATGGAATAAAATCGAAATTTTTGCGTAGATTTAGTGATAGGATCTGTAAATCCTGTGAAGGTTTATAAATTTTCTCTCTTATTTATGAGATTGAAATAGGCTCGAAATTAGACAAAAAAGTTGATGATTTATTTGTTATTCTAATTGGTTAAAAATCTATCTTTAACTATCTGGGCGGGAAAATATTTCTTTGATTATCATTTGTGAATCTAAAAGAAATTTTAAGACAAGCGTGTAAGTGCCGAATGGTCAATAAAAGCAAAAATACGGATGCAAACATTTTTTACACACAAACTAATGGGTGGGGTGTCCTCGTGGTGTAATGGTTAAAGCGATGGACTGCGGAATCGTAGTACGCGAGTTCGTACTCCAGTTGCGCTATTACATTCACTTTCGGGCAAATATCCTTGGGAAAGGTATGAACCCCCTTATCCTCCCAGCTATGGGTTAAATAGTACCACTACTGTTCTTCTAAGAGAATGGCTTTAGCATTAAATAACCTAAAAAGAGTTGATATGCCATTAAAAAAAGAAACCAACCAACCAACAAAAATTAATCCCCTTTTTATGGAAATCATGTGCCTTTTGTCATAGTAACTTTCTAAGACTTACGCACTTGGGTATACTGTTCCCAATTTCATCAGCATGATAAAAGGTAACAAACGAATCACCTCCAAGGCATTGACGGTGAAATGAAAGCAGTGAATTCTCATGGGTCGAATAGCCAGATGATTGGTAAGCACTTGAAGAAGGCCGGGAAATACAGCAACCGAGATGAGTTTAGCAGTCTGCAATGTGTAGAGAGTAATAAGTAAACTAAAAAAGTTCCAAACTTGTGCTAAAAAAGAGCAGTTACATTACTTTTTCCAACTATCTTCTACATAGACGAACCCCAATTAGTGAGCGATTGCATCTCCAAACAAATGGGTAAGACCAATTCCTCAAGATTAGATGTCCTATGTGGGATACTAAACAGCATCCTGGCCTCGTCAGTTGGGGCTGTAGAATACACAGACTGCATCTCTGCAAACGGGTAAGACTCCTCAACGAGTGTCCTAGATATGACACAAAACAATCTGATGGTGAGGCTTCAGTAATGATGGAGCTTTGGGGAATGCGAAGTACCCCTTCATGGCTATCGCTCCCAGGCCAATTCTGTCCCGGAGTGGTAGCGCCTGAGAGGATTTTATCTATTTGACCAAGAGACATAAACTGTGAAATTACACTTATCTGAATTGTTGGAAATTAACTGATTTTACATTCAACTGTGTGTAAGCGAAAAACTGTACTGATGCAAAACTGAATTGTTTGAAATAAAACTGTTTGATCATTTAACTGTGTGTAAACAAATGACAGTGTATAATCAAAAAACTGTATTTCAACCAATGACTGTGACTAAACAAAAGACTTTACTTATGCTAAACTGAATTGTTTTAAATTAAGTGAAACCATTTAACTCTGTGCAAATAAAGGTTTGTTTAAAATGTTATCTTTAGAATGCAAAAAATAAAATAAAATAAAATAAATAAATGTGCTTGTTTGAAATAGAACTGTTTTTGATATATATACAGTGTACTTATGCTAAACTAAATTGTTTAAAATAAAACTGTTAATATGTATAAAAATGGATTTAGCATTAAATTACCAACAATTGTAGATATGCCATAAAATCCAACCGAACCAAATCCTATATATTTAATATATATATATATATATATATATATATATATATATATATATATATATATATATATAAAGATGACTTAACATTTAATAACCTACAATGGTTGATATGCCATAAAACTAAACTAAACCAAATCCTATACATTTATTATTTATATATAAAGACGATTTAGCATTGAATAACAGATGGTTTATATGCCATAAAACCGATCCAAACCAAATCCTATATATTTAATATTTATTTATAAATACGATTTGGCATTAAATAACCTATAACAGTTGATATGCCATAATACCTAACTAAACCAAATCCAATTTAATATTAAGTGTAAAGAGGATTTTGCATTAAATAACCTACAATAGTTGATATGCCATAAAACTCAATCTTACCAAATTCTATATATCTAATATATATAAACAGGATTTAGCATTAAATAACCCAAAATGGTTGATATGCCATAAAATCCAACCTAACCAACTCCTATATATCTAATATATATGTATAAACAGGATTTAGCATTGAATAACCCAAAATGGTTGATGTGCCATAAAATCCAACCTAACCAACTCTTACATATCTAATATATATATATATATAAAAAGGATTTAGCATTAAATAACCCACAATGGTTGATATGCCATAAAATCCAACCTAACCAACTCCTATATATCTAATATATATGTATAAACAGGATTTAGCATTAAATAACCTACAATGGTTGATATGCCATAAAATCCAACCTAACCAACTCCTGTATATCTAATATATATGTATAAACAGGATTTAGCATTAAATAACCCACAATGGTTGATATGCCATAAAATCCAACCTAACCAACTCCTATATATCTAATATATATGTATAAACAGGATTTAACATTAGATAACCCACAATGGTTGATATGCCATAAAAATAAACAAATCAAAACCAAAATAAACAGTATCCGGTAGTGAGGCTTCAGTTTTAGAACTTTAGAGGCCCATCTTCGTTATTGTCACTCTAAATCAAAATGGTTGGTGCAGACATCCCTGTGACAAGGAAACTAACACGCTGGACTGCAATTTCACAAGAAGCGAGTTCAAACTCCAGTTGCACTATTGCGCTCACATTTGAACTAATGCCCTTTGGGAAAGGTATTAACCCTCTTATCCTCCAGCTATAGGTTAATATTAAAGTAAGTTAGCAACCATAGTCGAGGGTGATCCAAAGGCTGTCTTTTAAATAGCTACCACACCAAGGTGTATAGGAGGGCGCTACTCCATACCCTGGATTGCTCCACTTTACCCTTAATCCTTACCTTATAATACCGAGTGTTATGCAAAGCGGCATCAAGTACCATTTTTTGAGTTTTTGGTATCATCGACCTGGGATTGAACCCCGGTCTCCCGGATCACTGGCGAACACTCTACTCATAAGGCTAATGGCCTGGTAAATAGTTATTAGTACCGCTACAATTCTTGTACAAGGATGGCTTTGGCATTAAATAACCCACGAAGATTGATCTGCCATTAAACAAAGAAACCAAATCAAATCACTCGTCGTGCAGGTACCTGTTAAGGTTCCATGTATAAGCCAAATAGACTTGGTTGACAAAATTAATTTCTTGCTTGTTGAGAAGGATTGTGAGAATATAATTGTTAAATTTATTTTGGTATGAAATAACACAACATGGTGCAAAACCATCAACCAACCAACCAACCAATCAACACAGACAAGCAGGCAGCAAAGAAAGAAAATGCCCACGCCGAAGTCAATAAACTGAAAAAATAATTTTGAAAAGTTCCCCTCCAAGAAATTGTGTCTTCTGTAATAAGACATCCTTTCAAATAGATGGTTTTGTTTTGTGTGTGTGTGTGTGTGTGTGTGTGTGTGTGTGTGTGTGTGTGTGTGTTTGTACGTGTTGTAGTAGCGAGAAAGGGTCAGGGAGATCTGTGCTAGCAATGCGACATGATGATGATGATATATATGTATATATATATATATATGTACATATATACTTATATATATAGAGGTAACTATATTTTTTCATATATATATATATATATATATATATATATATATATATATATATATATATATTTATGAAAAATATAGATACCTCTATATATAAATATATATATATATGTAAAATAAAGAAAAATAATATCCATATATATATTCATAAGTTTTCTTTATTTTACACATACACCCATATATATAAATATATATGTATGAAATAGGCCTTTATATATATATATATATATATATATATATATATATATATATATATATGAGAGTGTATGTGTGGGGGGTGAAATAATGAAAACTAATATACATATATACGTATATACGTCTCTTATATAAATATATACATATATCTTTTATTTAGTAGACGTATTTATTTTGCAATATTGCTACATATATAAAATAATATACAAAAGACACGCACACACACGCACACGCACACACACACACACACACATGTACATATATATATATATATATATATATATATATATATATATATATATATATATATATATAATTGTATCCAAATTAAGAGAACTAATATCTATCAATCTATCTATCTATCCACATCTATCAAATATGCACACGAAAATACACACACACACACACACACACATATATATATATATGTGTGTGTGTGTGTGTGTGTGTGTATGTGTGTATATATATACATGAACTGAGGTCTTTATTTTCTATATTTATATATAATAATGATAATACAGTTTGGCTTCGCTTGGTTTGGTTTGTTGCGTCTTAAGGCATATCAACCTCTTTTTGCTTATTTCATGCCAAATCCTGTTTATGCATATATATCCAGTATATATGAATTAAAAGCGCATAATTTGCAGTTTAACATTTTTAGACAAACCAGAACTCACTTATTTCCACACTGGAGCTATCTTAGCTATATCAAGGGTAAATTGGAGCAATACAGGGGAAGGAGTAGCACCCTCCCCTACACCTTGGTGTAGTAGCTATTGAAAAGGGAGCCTTCGGGTTGCCCTCGACAACAGTCGCCAGCAGACCTGGGAATGGAGTAGCGCCCTCTCCTAAACCTTAGTGTAGTAGCTATTGAAAAGGGAGCCTTCAGGTCACCCTCAACTAAGTTTGCCATATATATATATATATATATATATATATATATACTTAGAAAGAGATATGCCTAATTATAGATATACTTATTCACATTGATATAGTTGTAACACTGTGTTCTAATAAGTTTGTAAATTAAACAAAAAGGAAAAAATAATCTAAATACGTTTGAATAGACCACGAATTTTAATTGAAAAGATAAGTAGTGAAAAATGCAATGAGTAAATAAAACATACATATCCTATTTACCGACCCCTCCGCTCGGGCAGGATATGACACAAAGTCAATTTTTAAGCGGAGTTTAACAGTTTTTAATTCAGAGTTTTCCTTCTCCTAGACTAGTTACCTAACCAAGGCTGAAGAACCTAGTCTGTCCTACTATTTACCCATAGCTGGAAGGAGAATAAATGGATTCATACCTTTTCCAAGGGTATTAGTGCTATGTGAAATGCAATCAGTCAGGTCCAGGATTTGAACTCGTGTCGCCGTGTTCATTTCCTACGACGATAACAATTACGCCACGGGCACATATGTAAATTTTATATCATCTACCGCATAATGTGTTGAACTAGATTTTCATTTATTCAAATCATTACACGGAGGCAGAAAATTTTCGCATGAGAAAAAACAGAAAAGACTTTAACAATTGTATTACAACAGTGACTACTTGAAGCTAGTATACATTGGAAAGGTTTCTTATTACAACAACTGGTGATAAAATCAAGCTCACCTCTGGCAGAAATGTATTTGGAATAGTGGTGTACAGGTGAAAAAAAAAATGTAAACGGGCTGCAGACTGTTGTGTAAGTAGAAACACACAAATACGACTTTAGTCTAGAAAGTAATTCTTTTTTCTTTTGCTTTTTTGAATTTAGATTCGCAAATCTTAGTGAAAATCGGCTGATAAATTCTGATCTTGAGCACTCGTGAAAACGTTCAGTTCTTGTTTGCCTCTATGAATTCAATTTCAGGTGAACTTGTATCATTAAGTTTATTTGAATGAATCATTTAGTTCTGTGGCGCACTTAGCATAACAGTTATCGTAGGAAATATAATCAGTCACGAGAATTGAAGGGAAACTCTTAATTCAAACCCGCTTTGTTTTGCTTGAAAACTGACCTGGTGCGACACTCAACCCGTTGAGGAGGGGTTCGGTAAATACATATTTGTTTAAATGACAAGATCAAATTCTCAGTCAGACTTTAAGAAAATGTTACAGAAATATTTAACAAGTTAACACAGGCCAGCAGAGATCAAGTTGTATTCTGGCGACAGGATTTTAGACTACATAAGGCATTTTTAGATAGATGAGAAAATGTAGAATCTCTTTTTGATCACCCCGTTACCTCACGAAGTGATAAAAATGCTACAAAATTGAGAACACATCTGATCTCATAGATATCCGACAGTCAGTTTAATTAATATTGATCAATTGATTTTCGGTTAGAGTTGACAACCTGAAAAATGAAGAAAAATGATTAGCTCTATTATTTTCTTGATATGTTCTTTTTTAAGGAGCTGCATCCTCTTTCCATCCTGATTTGAATCTTTGCGACTATTTCCCGTTGTCTTCAAATCAAATCCCAGCTTCCAAGACATTGTCATCCTCTGGGAACTATTGCGAAGGTACAACAGATTATGACAAACTAATTGAAGACAGCGAAAGATGAAAACTTCCACCTCTGTAATATAACTAGGGATTTTTTGTTGATTGTTATAATAGTAAGTTGTTTCTTAGCTAGATTTAGAGGTCAACCAGGAGACAGTGAAAAATCAGGGACATATATGAGAAAGAAATTCGAGGTAGAGAGAGAGTGGGGTTGTGATGATAAGGGAGAAGCGAACAGGAAAATGAACGGGAGGTTCCTTGGTCAGGATAGCAGCAGAAGTTAAAAATAGAAAAAATTCAGTAGCAAATCTGCCGGCTGGCTGTGATTGGATGAAAGAAAATGAAACGGATATACTGTTAAAGTTGAAGCAGGATAAAAAAGAAAGTTAGTCGGAGCCGAGCCGGTGAGATGTGAAGACGGGCCGAAAATTGCGGCATCCATTTTGGGGGATCTTCACGAAGGATTCCTACACCTGCAACGGTTTATTTCTCTCAGTCTATCTAAAACAGATTGACTCAGTTCATTCTTTGTTTCTCCCTTTTCGATGATAATGAATGACGGATTGTAGCAAATAAACTTTTGTATTAGCGAACCAACGGACGGTGTTTTGTGTATTACTCAAGACTGAAACAGAAGGCGTAGTGCTTCCACTATAAACCCTTAATACCATAGTGTTAAACGTATCTACTTAGGGCTGTAACACTACAAATGTCAATAAGGTACCGTGGTGTTACATGTCTTTAAGACTGTCAGTGGTTTTACTACTGTGTGTTTTCACAAGGAACTATTTTGAAGAATATAAAGCTGATTACTTATTAAGTCGAAAATAAAACTTTTTGCACAGTGTTAGTAGACGGAAAGAGTACTTTCAATAGACTGCCTTTAAAGAAAAAAAGGAGATTTATATAGAATAGGATTTATTTCAGAATGGTCTGGAAGTAAGAATTATTATTTTGTGGACACTGCTTCATAAGTTTTCTATACATAATTGCTTTTACACGTATTAATGATACATCTGCGAACAGAAACTGTTCAAGAGTTATGTAATGATTGAATTATTCTCTATTTAATTACGAAATTGCTTAGCTAAGACCATCTTTTTTTTGTTAAAAAGTAAAAAGAGCCAAATCTACCCGCGCTCGTGCGTACATCTTCATCATTTACACAGATACTATATACAGTCGACGGTTCTTGGTGATAGTCAGTTTCTCATTGATTCAATCAACTGTTCAAGACTTGTTAACTCTCAGTTTCTAACCTATGTGGTCATCAGACGAAGGCTTGGTCTGATCATCATATTAGCAATAATCTGAGGGAGTGTCCTCGTGGTGTAATGGTTAAAGCGGTGAACTGCGGAATCGTAGTAAGCGAGTTCGTTCTCCAGTCGCGCTATTACGTTCACTTTCGGGCATATACCCTTGGGAAAGGTATGAACCCCCTTATCCTCTCAGCTATGGGTTAAATAGTACCACTACTGTTCTTCTAGGAGAATAGATTTGGCATTAAATAACCTACAAAGGTTGATATGCCATTAAACAAAGAAGAAGAAGAAGCAATAATCTGATAATCACCAAGTCTTGGGCTGAAGGTCTTATGGCGAGAAACTGTCACCAAGCGCCGTTGATTGTGCCTACACTTACTTCACTTAGATATATTGGCTCTTTCACCAATACTTTGCGTTCTTTATTTATGAATATAATAAACTAAACTATTAATATCAATATATATAATGTATACGCGTGTGAGTATGTGAGTGGGTTACAAAAGCGTAGACACCAAGTCAACTGTAAATGTCATTTTTTTTTGGAAATGCGATATTCAAACAAAGAAGTCAATATATACACTACTGAAACCTAGATCTCCTCACACTCTGCTAAAGTAGTTTTTAATAAACATATCAACATATAACTACCAGCTCATAGAGTGTTGGCCAATTGCCCAGCAGACTGGGTTTCAATCTCTGGTCGACTCATACCATAGACTCAGAAAATGGTACTTGATACCTTCTTGCTTAACACTCAGTATTACAAGGTACGGATCGGGGGTAAAGAGGAGCAATCTTGGGAAAGGAGTAACACGTTCCTCCAAACCTTGGTGTTGTAGCTATTTAAAAGGGAGCCTTTGGGTCACCCTCGACTGCGGTGGCTATCTTTCATTTTACTTATGTACATCGCTCTATAGATATTTATTATCAGATTTTATTTAGATATATAATGTACTGGGCAGTGAGATCGTAGTTACCGAGTTCGATCTCCAGTCACACTATTATATGCACTTTCGAACTCATACTCTTAAGAAAGGTATGAATTCCCTCATCCCTTCAGCATCCCTATTGCCCTTCTACAAGGATGACTTTTGTTTTAGATAACCCACAAAAGTTGATATACCGTTAAACAGAAAATCGAATGGAGGTGCCCGTGGTGTAATGGTTATCGTCGTAGGAAATAGACAAGGCGACACGAGTTCAAATCCTGGATGAGACTGATTGCGTTTCACATAGCACTAATACCCTTGGGAAAAGAATGAATCCAATTATTCTCCCTCCAGCTATGGGTAAATTTCAGGGCAGACTAGATTCTTCAGCCTTGGTGAGGCAACTCGTCTAGGAGAAGGAAAACTCTGAAATCAAACCTGTTAAACTCCGCTTAAAAATGACCTTGTGTCATATCCTGTCCGAGCGGTGGGGGTTGGTAAATATGGTTAAACAGAAAATCGAAAACTAATAAGAACAGTCCATGAAGCGGAAACACACTGACTCGTAGTGTAGCAGTAATTGAAAAGGGACCCTTCGAGTCGCCTTCAACTACAGTCACCAACTTTAATTTATATATATATATATATATATATATACTTTAAGGAAAACAACGAAACCGGTCACATAGGATTATAAATTTATTTCAATCCTGTTACGCATTTTTGAAATTTCCAAAAACACGAAAAAAGTAACAGGACTTCTTCAGATCATTTTGGATAAAAAAATTGAATAGACACATGGTAGTGGGAGGGGATAGTATGAGGGAGTCGAAGAGGTGGGAGGGAGTCGAAGAGGGGTGAGGAGTTACCTCTTCATTAAGCCCACTTCCGTTTTAAATTTAACTTTCGGTTAGCAGTGTAGTAAATATTGTTTTTTAAAAAGATTTTTTTTAAATTTATATTTAGACCTAAATTACAGGTTTATTGACTAAGATTTAAAACTTTAAATAAAAAATTCAAGTAAAGGTACAGTATTAGATATATTAATTTTAAAGCAAATATTTACTTTCTTTACTATATTTTAACATTTCAAAATTATTTAGAAAGCATTAATTCGTTCCACTTTTTATGCGTAGTACGTATGTATTATATTCTTTTTTACAGTTTTCTATCTAACAATTTATTTTATTTATTCTCAAAATTAGCTCTATGTTGTTATAGAAAAATTTTGTTAATTATTTATAGTTTAAATTTAGCCCTATGTCTACATCTAGCTATTAGTTCATTTCTCTTATTTAATAATTTTTTTGGCTCAGGAAAGAGCAAAATGTGGATTTTTTCTTCAAGACACAGGTTGCACCTACTATCGAAAGATTTTGGGGTACTAGATCTTTTCAATATGGACCATTGTATTTCCGGGGTTAACCCTTTAACTTTTAATCCCCAATAATGTTTGGATAGAGCAGTCTGATTTTTTTGATGCTCATGGGAGAAGGAGAATTTATGATTTCCATACCTAATTTTAAAATTAGTAGATGAAATTCCAATATAATATTTCTTATCGTTTATGTTCTCTTTTGGATAAATAATAGCTTGATATACTACGTTATCTGAATTACACAAACCATTCATTGGACAATCACTTCGAGATTTACAGTTACATTCTATTCTTTTACTATTAATATTATTATTATTTACTCGGTTACGAAATTTATTAATCAATTCATTATTATGACTATTTATTATTTGAGAAATATTTTTTGTGCAAGAATAACTTATTTTCAAGGTTTTCCTATTAAATATTTTATGTAATATATTATCTTGTTTAAAATGTTTATCTATCAGTCTCAAAAAATATTTACCTACATCTATATTGGCTAGTTTACAAAAAGGGGGGTTAAACCATATAATTTTCCTTTTTCTATTTTTATTTTTTTGATCGTAATTATTATTTTCTTTAGTAATTTCATTTGTTATATTTTCATTTGAATACCTAAATTCCTCATTAAAACCACTATTTTTAAGGGCATTTATATATCTTTTACTACTCTCTTTGAAAATCTCTTCATTTGCAGATAGCTTACCTATTCTTAAATTTACCGCTTTTGGGATTTGCCTAATTATGTTTTTAGGGTGATTAGAATTAACATTAATGTACGTAGGGTTCTGATTGGTCTTTATGAAAGGTTTATAGGAATTATTTGATAGATCTAAAGTCACATCCAAGAAATTGACTATTTTAATATTAGATGAGATTTCTATCTTAAAACCCAAAAACTTAAAGGCCCTTATAATCCTTTTTTGTATGCTAGAGCTAAGAGGGCCATTACTATTTGGGATATATATTAAACCATCATTACGGTACAAACCCGCTTGTTGATGACTAATAATTCTAGTAAGCATATTTAATATATATAAACCTACAAGGTCTGCTATTTGGGAGGAATCATACCCTCCCATTGGAACGTCGAAATTTTCTAATCTATTTTTTACCCAAGTTGAATCATTATTTTTTATAACTGTTTTCCTACAAGCTAATATTATTTCATATTGTTCATTTGTTATATCTATATATTTACGTGCATAATTGATACTATCTACTTGAAGATTTTTAGTTATGGTGTGTGTGTGTGTGTGTGTGTGTGTGTGTATCTGTGTGTTAAAACGAAAAAACAACTAAAATAGATATATAAATAAAAACTAAGAGGAAACCTTTAGTCTATTACAGCCAACTGATTGGTGTTTAAAATTATTCGTATTTCATAAAGGATGATGTGATGAAAAAACTCTAAAGAAACAACAAAACCAAAAAAATAAACAAAAATATACATCGAAGAAAATTCTCTAACATCTAAGTATAAAATATCCGTAGACGGGTTGACATGTCATCAAAATTAATCAATCAATCAATCAATTCATGCGAAGACTGGGTCTCAAATATCTTTAACTGAATCACCAAATATGAGGCGCTCGTGGTGTAAAGGTTATCTTTGTTGGAAATGAACACGAGAACCCGAGTTCAAATCCTGTATGAGGTTGTTTATATTTCCCGTAGCGCTTGGAATAGGTATGAATCCATGTAGTCTCCCTTCAGCTAGAGGTAAATAATAGAGTAAATAGAGTTTTTATGTTTGTTATGGCAACCAGTCAAGGAAAAGGAAAACTGCGCTTAATCATCATCATCATGTCTCGCCATCAGCACGGATATCCCTTACCCTCTCTCGCCACCCTTCTCTATCGTCCATTGCTTCCAGCTGGTCTCCAGAGCTACATCCCATATCGGCACAGAGCTGCTGTATGTAGGTTCTGACAGGTTGTCCTGCCTTTGCTCGTCCATGTGAAGGGGACCACAGGAGTACATCGCTTATAAGTTCCTCCTTACTTCTCCAACAGTGTCCCACGTCTGATTGGTCTAACTTTGTTAGTTTTCGTGATTGCTGGTAGGTGGCCGTACAGCTGCTGCTTTGTGGGGTGCTGCCTCCATGACTCGTTCAATATTGTTCGCAGCGTTCTTGTGTAGTTGCTGTTGAGCTTTTTCTCCTTACGTTTAGTTAGCGTCTGTGTAGTGCATGCATACAGCAGTATCGACACGACCGTTGCTTGGAAGAAACTGCGTTTGATTTTATCAGACAGGTCTGACTTCCATATGACCGATAGTCTATCAATAGCTGTCCGTGTCTTTGCTAGTCGTGTAGAGAGAGAGAGAGGGGGGAGAGTTCAGTTTACGCTGTGATAGGAAAGAAAGATTAACATACAAACTCTGTCAGTTTCTATCTCTCTCTTTCACTCTTTCTCTCTCTCCCACTCTCAGAGTCTATCTATCTGTCTGTCTGTCTCTCTCTCTATATATGTATACATGATAGTTCTTTGATATCAAATATCAAAGGGGACATTCCATATTTTGTTAATGCAAACTCTCGTATTTTCCTCGTAGATTCATCGGCCTTGATATTTTCCCTTTTTTCAGGTCATCAAATGAAATGATT
The DNA here is from genome assembly GCA_963585895.1 of Sepioteuthis lessoniana. Classification (NCBI taxonomy): domain Eukaryota; kingdom Metazoa; phylum Mollusca; class Cephalopoda; order Myopsida; family Loliginidae; genus Sepioteuthis; species Sepioteuthis lessoniana. The sequence continues at coordinate 85,510,031 of OY757915.1, forward strand.
TTTTAAAAAAGTATCTAAAGATTCTCATTAAAAACGGAACAACATGTACTTTGGGAACATTGTATTGAACATGAAACAGTTTCCATGGACTGTTTAATAAAAAAGGTGATTACTATTTTCACTGTGAGTTTTTTTTTTATCCATCGTTTTACACTAAAACCTGAGTGAAAACGAGTCTCCTCAGATCTCCCAGCATTCTTCTAAGTGTTCTACCTAATTTCAACAGCACTTCGGCCTGGATAGTTTCGATTCTTCCTTGGATCTCCAGTTCCATTAGTCTCCTTTCCCGGTCTTCGGGGAACCTTCCAAAGGCACCGACAACTATTAATATTATCATGTCTTTCATGTAATCATTTATCCAGTTTTTGCTTAGATGTAGCACAAGGCCGTATTAATAGGGCATCCAATGAGACTCGAACTCGTTCGTGTCGGTTATCTAGTCTAGCATGCACCACATTTCTTTCGTTTATCTCATCTTTTTCAACTCTCAGAATTTGTCAATATTTCTCTCTAATTCTATGTTTTATTTTGTCCACAGGAAGAACAAACCCACCAAATGAGAATTCTCTTCTTGTTTATTAACTCTTCGTTAATCTTCTGGTCGGGATTGAATGATTTGTTCTTATTTCAAAGTCCCAGATAATTATAAGCGTCAACATTTTCTGTTGTATATTGACCTCCGACCCGGCCGGACTGTCAAAATAGAAAATACACCTGTGTAAATAATAGGTGCATCTGGTCGAGGAATATAAGAATATAACCTTGACCGCGGACGGGTTGAAAGAGTGCGATTTGTGACACTCACAAGAAGAGTGGGTATCGAACTATTATATAACTCGGTGCACTGGAAGTTCAATCAGATGCGGTAGAGAAAGCCAGCACCCAGCAGAGTGGGCCCTCAGGCCCCCGGTTTAGCAGTTGCAGTTGAAGATAAGATGCGGTAGAGAAAACCAGCACCCACAGAGGCTGGGCCCCTAGACCCCCGGTTGAGCAGCCCAGGAGAACGGGAAAGGAACACTGTTATGGCCATAAGAGTGGGGGTCAATATGTTGCAGTTGTGTTCGGTCTCCAACTCCCTCTCACACACAACCCTTTCAATAAAGTGGGAGGTATATTTTTCAAAAGAACCGTGTCGCTCGTCTTTATTGTGTCGTCGTTATGATTCTGCATGCATCTGTATATAACATTTTCTGTTATTATCCGAATTATTCCCAACAGTATTAACTGGTGCTCTTTCGCCAGTGTCAAGCAAAACTTAACAATGCCGTGGTCTGTATAATCTCAATCCTTCCGCAGATTTTTTCCAAGCATTTGAGAAGTGTTCTTTATCCGTTAACTACAGTTGGTTTCACTGTCACCATCATGTTCGATAGCTTTACGACGCTCTGGCAAGATCTTAGTATATATATATTTGGGGGGGGATTTCTTTCATTTTTAGTCAGCAATTAGCCTGTATTATCTTATCTTTTAGGAGGTGTCCGTGGTGTAATGGTTATCGTCGTAGGCAATAGACGCGGCGACACGAGTTCAAATCCTGGACGAGACTGATTGCATTTCACATAGCACTAATACCTTTGAGAACGGTATGAATCCAATTATTCTCCCTCCAGCTATGGGTAGATAGTAGGACAGACTGGGTTCTTCAGCCTTGGTGAGGCAACTAGTCTAAGAGAAGGAAAACTCTGAATTCAAACCTGCTAAACTCCGCTTAAAATTGACCTTGTGTTCTATCCTGCCGGAGCGGAGGGGTTGGTAAATAGGATTATCTTATCTTTTGAGTGTGTTTCACACCAGCCTTAACTGATGGCCTTTCACCGGAATTTGAGTGACAACAAGTCCCTCCAAGTCTCCTGGATTCTTCTCAGTATTCTGGGCAATCCTAGTAATGCTTTAGTCGGAATGATCTCCACTCGTCCACTTATTTCAAAGTCCTCCAGGACTACCGAGCGCGCCAATTGCAAAATTATTATTGTATAATTATTATTAAATTGCTGACATGCTGAGCAACCTAAAAAGCTATATATATATATATATATATATATATATATATATATATATATTATCAGTGGAACTGGAGAGCTAATCTGGTGTCAATATAAGGACAGCTGTAGTTTCTTCATCTTTCCGTTGACCAAAGAAAAAATATAGAAAGGAAGATGTCCTTTAAAAACTATCAAGGTAGGTCTATACGACGCACTAATAGTCCTAACAGCCATATGTGTGGCAAATTTTGGAGTCTGAAGGAGGAAGACAACAGAATAACAAGTAAGCTGGAAAACGATTGCCTCAGGACTATAGTGGGAGTCTCTCGAACGAATCACATCAAAATTAACAATATAAGGAGTGACATTGGTATACCAAATAAGATAACTGGCATTATCTCGAACAAATGATTGAATTGGTTTGGTCACATGGTAAACAAAAAGAGTATCGACTGTGTTAACCATTCATGCAAGAATGACTTTACTAACAGAAGACACATAATATATATATATATATATATATAGAGAGAGAGAGAGAGAGAGAAAGAGAGAGAGAGAGAGAGAGAGAGAGAGAGAGAAGGATGAGACATGAATACTAAATATAAGTACACTGGAATAAAATCAACAAATATATATATATATATATATATAAAACAACTATATATACATACACACACACACACACACACACGTATATATATATATATATATATATATATATATATATATATATATATATATATATATATATATACTCAAAATCTACGGCGAAAAACGCTTGAAATTTGCTGTATGCACAAAGTAACAAACGAATATTATGATATTTCAATTTTAAAAATCAAACCAAATTAAGATCGCTTAGGACACTCAGTTTCACGCACATGATCTTCAGTAGGGTTATGTCTACCTCTCTTTCTTTCTCTCTCTCTATATATAAATATACATACATATATATATGTGTGTTTGTATATATATATATATATATATATATAAAGTTGATACTGGAGTCCATTAGGACTAACGATTATGAAGCTACTAAACCACATATTTTCAATTAAAAAGTAAGGTAATCAAAGACATATTCGCTGAAGCCTATATACATTATAATATTCATATGACATAATTCTATTTCATATCTTGTATCATGGACAGTATTTATGAAAATGAACGTACAGTTCCTGAAATCATTACAGAGACAACCAGAAAATTCTGACAGTAATAAAAAAAAAACAAAAAAAGAAAGGAAGAAAAGGAAATATTAACAATAACGATTGTATTTCAGTGGCGTCTACACTTGAAGTTGCTGTACGTTTGAAAGTTTTCTTATCACGACCTTTGTGATAAAATCAGGATAACTTCCGGCATATGCAACTTTGTCGCAGTGATGAAATAGTGAAAATGCTAAACACGCCGTCAGTAATATATTTAATAGACAATATATAGAATATAGAAAATTGATATAGAAGAGAATTTATTTAAGATTGAACATGAAGTAAGAAATGGAATCTTTTGGGGGTTGTTTCATAGGATTGAAATTATATAGATAATTGTCTTCAAATAGAACTGCATTTACGAAATCACCGAAAATGGTTTCAACTAGATTGCTTTTAGTCCATTGCTATACTATATTTGTGGACTAAAATCTTGTTCCGGTTTCTTTTGCTTTAATTTTAAAACAACCAAATACTAATACTAATATATATATATATATATATATATATATATATATATATATATATATATATATATTTGCAAGGTCATTCAATTAGAATGGGAAACTTACGAGAGGAATTGTCAATAAGAAGCATTGTCTACAGTTGCTCAAATCAATCGTGCTACATCGCTCCAAGTCCCTAACGACTGCCAGTATGACCTTCTTTACTGACCACAGCTCCTGGAATTTTTTCTTTACCGAGTCAGTGTGTTTCCCCTCCATGGACTGCTCTTTTGGGTTTTCGATTCTCTGTTTAACGGTATATCAAATTTTGTGGGTTATATAAAACTAAATCCATCCTTTAAAAAGGGGAATAAGGGTGATGAAGAGATAAGACAAGCCAGACCTTTCTTAAGAGTATAAGTTCTAAAGTGTATATAATAGTGTGACTGGAGCTCGAACTCGGTAACTACGATGTCACAGTCCAGCACGTTATATATCAAAATAAAATCTGATAATGAACATCTATAGAGCGATGTACATAAGTAAAAGAAAAGATGGCCACTATAGTCGAGGGTGACCTAAACGCTCCCTTTTAAATAGCTACAACACCAAGGTTTAGGGGAACGTGCTACTCCTTTCCCCCGATTGCTCTACTTTACTCTTGATCCGTAACTTATTATACTGAGTGTTAAGCAAGAAGGTATCAAGTACCATTTTTTGAGTCTTTGGTATAGAACCCTGGTCCCCCGGGCCATTATTGCACATAAATAATTTCGCCTCAAACAATTTTTCAAGTTAAAGTTAAATTTTAAACTAAAGATGCAAATATTTTATTATTTATTTCTAGAGGTACATCAATCAATGCAGATATTATTAAGTAATATTTAGAATTAAACTCTCATTGAAATTATTTAGCAAAAAATGTTAATCATACGCAACCTATAATTATGCATTCCACTTATATATATTGATGCAATTTTATTTTTTATTAAATAGTTGCCATGCAGTAGATTTCTGTCTCAAACACTGTCTTATATTATCGTCTGTCTTTTGTAGTTTTCTGCTAAAAATTATAAAAATTTGGTATCTTTTGTTTAGAACAAAATTGATTTAAAAAAAGGGTAAGATTATAGTTATTCCCCGGCAAAAGTGTAGCTATTTTCGTAAAAGTTCCCAATAACCAAACTAGAGTTACTCGTATGGTAAAATGGATTTAAAACCCAACTTTAAAATGAATTTAAATCTCACATGCAAATCTCAGCAGGCTGTTCAACGATTTCTCAATCGTCGAGAGATATACCAAATCTTTCTGGTACAAATTCACAACCTATATACGGCGATGTTCATAAATATAAATAGTGAATTCACAACTGAAATTCTGTTCATATCGCTTGATGATTGGAAATTCATGAAACTATTAGATACGATTTGTATGCGTGTGTGTTCTAAAATTCCTTTCTGAATTCATTTGAAAGTCGATTTTGAAGTTATTTTAGTTTCAGAATAAGCTTTTCAACCATAGAAAGAGAAGTACAATCATAGAAATACAATGTTACGGCATTCAGTTCCTCATTACATTGGTTATCAGCAAAATTCGCAGACCATTCAAAAAGCGTGAATATATCTCTAGCAAGGAGGGCCGATGATTGAAGGTCATCACACACACACACACACACACACACACACACACACACACATATATATATATATATATATATATATATATATATATATATATATATAAATGAAAAATCTACTGATTTCCATACAAAAAGTGTTCATTTTTGTATTAAAAAGAGGCTCGAGTAGCAGTAATTTTTGTACTTGTATTTTTGCATCTCATGACCAATAAATGAGCACACCAACTTTTAAAATTTCTTTGATGTTTCGAAGACGATAATAAAATAGCCGTAAAAAATTGATCGTTTATTTATTTGTTTATTTGGGTATATATGGCATATCAACCTTTGTCGGTTATTTAATGCCAAATCCATTTTTATACAAATAAATAGTTCTAATTCAAACAATTAAAAGAGGTAGTTTTCATATCTAGTCTATCTAAGTTGTTTATTATGCTGTGAGAAAAAGAATTGTTTGGCAAAGTTATGAATCTATGGAGGGAACTAGTTTTATAAGATTGTGAGTAGGCATTATATATATATATATATATATATATATATATATATACAACGTTGTCATAGAGTCAGTTGTGTTTAATGACTGTCACTCAGTAACGTTCACTGTCTACACTATCTTAGATACTGATATATATATATATATATATATATATATATATATATATATATATATATATATATATATATACATGTATATATATATATATATATATACGAGGATCGTTAAATAAGTTTCCAGACTTTTTTTCGTATGGGCACTTTTATTGATAGTACACACATGAAACTCTCGTCCCCTTCGAAGTAACCTCCTCCAGCTGCAATGCACTTGTTGTACCGTTCCAACAACTTCTGCAAGGCTCCATGGACGTCCTCTTCTGTGAGCGTGTCAATGACCTTCGTCACAGCCTCTTTCATCTCCTTGATTGTCTCATAACGACAGCCTCTGAGCTTAGGGAATAACCAAATGTCACAGGGAGGAAGGTCTGGACGATAGGGAGGCTGACGAACTGTCTTGATGCCCATCTTGGTCAAATAGTCTGTGACAAGGATGGAGTTGTGGACTGGTGCATTGTCCTGGTTGAAATGCCACTGACCCGATTTGAAGAGTGCTGGCCTCTTCCCAAGGAATATCTTCCTGAACTCCCTTAAAACCTCAACATAGTAACCCTAACCCTATCCCTAAGCCTTTGGCCAATCAACTCTGGCGTATTGACTTCCTTACTCCTCCTACAACTCCCATCATCCCTTACAGACTCCCTGTCTTCCTTGAATCTCTTATGCGACTCAAAAACTGATGGTTGATTCATGCAAGATTCTCCAAAAGCAGTATGAATCATTCCATACGTTTCTGTGGCATTTTTTCCAAATTTAAGACAGAATTTTATTGCATATCGTTCTTCTAAAGTGTCCTGACGTCCAGATTGCATTTTTGAAATTCACCAGCTGTGACAATCAGGCTTGAGTAGGGTGTATTCCAATACCTGGTGTAGCTGTTCACTTGAACCTGAAATAATAATCATATGCCTGTACAAAAAAGTCTGGAAACTTATTGAATGCACTACGTATATATATATATATATATATATATATATATATATATATATATATATATATTGCGAGGAAGTTATTGTTCATCAAGGAACTTTTACCAATAAGAAACATTTACAATAAAAAAATTCGCTCCGAAACAAAACAAAAACAATCAAAAATGTTCGAAAAGTCGGTCAATGGATAGGATCGAAAGAGCTGGGGAACAGAAGTTAGGGTGATTCCCCGATCATCTTAACCCTGACATAAAGAAACTACCAAGAAACCGAGAGAAAAACAAAAAAAATCATAAAAAAGAAAAGTTCCGTAGTCTTTAACCAAGTTTGTCTATATATATATATATATATATAGAGAGAGAGAGAAAGGCAGTCAGAGTAAATAAGTCAGTAAGTAGATTTTTGAGTTTGAAGTCCGCTCGCACTTGGAGGTGTCGGAGGAATGGGTGAAGGAGACGCAATCGACTTCTGAATAGATAAGAATTTGATTTTAGTCTTGAGGTCTTTATCTTCTTTTGCAAAGTGTCAGAATTTATGATTGTCATTGTCGCTCTTTTATCGTACTAAACCGAAACAGTTCAGAAGTTAGCGAAATGGAAACAAAACAACATTTCAGAAATGTAAGGATTTTCTCTGAAAAAAAAAAAAAAACGCAAAAAAGAAAATCAAATAAACAGCGAAATTACCAGAAAGTTTACAAAACAGAAAGTGATGAAAATGGAAAGGTGGAAGTCATCCGGATTTTGATGATCACAAGAAACCCAAACAAGAAAATCGACATCAAAGGATGCAGATTGGCGACTTGTGTCTGTTGTCTATCCGTAAAGAAGCAAAACTTATTATATGAACGTAAATTGAAAATATTCTCTTCACTAAACTGTAAAAGTTTTCAGCTTACTTTCCTTCGCCTCAATAAACAATACTCAGCCACATCACAAACAATTCACAACAGTCGGGTGTCTCATGTGAAGCAATCGTTTGCAAATAACACTGTAAGTTTAGTTAAATAAATGGAGCGTATCGTGTAATGTAATTTTTAGTTAGTTAACTTGCTTAACTGCAAATGAATTCTTTATTGATTTAGTAGCCTAGTCACAATTGACTAGGTGTCATAAGGGTGTCTTAACTATGACAAGGATAACACACTCTTATTTACTCGAAGGAAAATAACAACCAAAATGTTATGCATGTCCGACCAAATACCCCGTAAAACACATTCTCATCGAATGTACCGACCTAGCCCATATAAGAAAAAGCTTCTATAATGCAAACAATATGAAGGAACTGTTCCAAAACACTGAAGTAAATAATGTGATATCATTTCTAAAAACAGTTAAGTTATACACAAAAATCTAAAGAAATTTACAATAAGACCAAATTACTTCCAGAAATCCTTTCTTTACTAGATATATTCTAACAAACTGATCCCTTCCCCAACCTCTTTCTCAGTTTTTTTTATGATCATGATTCCCTACAAATAAACTCCTAATAAAAAAACAAAACCAATAACCAACTAATTATCTAAAGTTTATCATTCATTCCTAAGACCACTCCTTTGAATTTCTTTTCAGACTTATTTTCTTTAACTTGATTCGGCAGTAAATGACCGATGAAGTTGATATGCCGTAAAACAAAACAAACAAACAAATAACTATGACAGCAAGTTTCACTTGATGCCGAGACTCCAGTTCTGATGCCCCAATAAAACTCCCCCAACAAGTACCCTGGATATGACATTAAGCAATCTAATGGTGAAGCTTCGGTAATTCTGGAGCTTTGGAGAGTGCAGAGAACCCCCTTTATTGCCATCACTCCCAGGTCCACTCTGACACTGAGTGGTAGCACCCGATAGGGTCCTATCTATAGATCAATGAGAACTAAACTAATTACGCTAAACTGAATTGCTTGAAATTAACTCTCTTTATATTTAACTATGTTTAAACCAAAAATGTTTTCTTATGCTAAACTGAATTGTTTAAAATAAAAATGTTTTTTACTTTTAAAAATAATTGATGGCTCAGTCAGCTGGGTCTGCAGAATACACTGACAGCATCTCTGCATCTTTATCACATTTGCTCCCAGGTCAACTCTGGCCCGAGTGGTGTTATATAATTGCGGAGGGATTTTTTTATATTATCATTTTTCATTTTGTATATCTTATTTAGTTAGGCTGAGAACCTTTTGGCTTAGTGCATGGGTTAGTTAGGTGCACACATTGAGTACAGGTGTTCAAGCGTGCGCGGGGAGGATGTGACAATCACAGATGTCACAATAAAACCCCAGGTATAGGAAATGGGACCGGGGGCGTAAATGACGTCATGGCCGGAAGCGATGGAGCGGGATCCTTTGGGATTTGATAAAAACAGGGAGTTGAGATTTGGGCTTCGATGAAGCAAGTCGATTTTCGGAGCTTGCCAAGGCCAGACCAGTAGTTTGCGGCGGAGTGCCGCACGTGGTCGGGTGAGATGGAAAAGTCAGCATAGAAAGAAATTGTGTCTCTCTCTCCTCATATCGAAAAACCTTAAACTCAAAAGGGTAATAAAAAGTTTCGTACCTGAATTTCGTGTATTTCGGCATTCCCAATGTATATTTCACATATTCATATCTTGGTCATATTTTTGGACCTATATATTACAGTGGTAACACATGATAGGGCCCTATCTATGAGTCAAATAGAGCTAAACCGTATGCTTACCCTAAACTGAATTGTTAGAAATAGAACTGTTTTATATTTAACTGTGTGTAAACAAAAACTGTACTTATGCATATTTGAAGATATGAAGATTTTGAAGCGTAGAAACTTTTATCAAACTGACTTAATTCGGCGTTTAATTGCCTGAAAAGGATTGATACGTCGTAAAATAAACCAACCAACCAACCAACGATCCAGTCTTGAAGGTTTGAGGAATGTTTAGCATCCCTTCATTTCCACTACTTGCAGCTCCACTCTGAATTGGAGATTTACCTTTTATGGTCTAATCTATTCGTATTCGTTAAGACCGTATGAAAAAAAAACTCTTAAGAAACTACTACACAAAAAAGTGTAAACATAGATTTATAATAAACGCGATTCTCTAACTTCTAGGCATAAGATGACACTTGATGGGTTAACATGCCGTAAAAATCAATGGAACAATCAATCAAGCATACCCAGTCCTTCACCACTATTATCAAATCATCTGTTTTGTACGTAGGTTAGGCTTTGGCTTTGGTGTCATCGATTCATTAGACGTACAATGTTATTATATTTCTAGCTGTTAAACTGATAAACCGAACAAAAACAAAAAAATGAATCAGATTTTGACATTGAATAGCCCATCAGGAGTTGATATACCGTTAAAAAGATTAGTAGAATCAAAACAAAAAAATGAATCAGATTTTGACATTGAATAGCCCATCAGGAGTTGATATACCGTTAAACAGATAAATAGAATCAAAACAAAAAAAAATGAATCAGATTTTGACATTTAATAGCCCATCATAAGTTAATATACCGTTAAACAGATAGATAGAATCAAAACAAAAAAATGAATCAGATTTCGACATTAAATAACCCAAAATGAGTTGACATGCCGTTAAACAGATAAACCAAACCAAAAAAGAAAATGAATCAGATCTTGGTATCAAATAGCCCATAAGGAGTTGATGCACTGTTAAATAGATTAATCGAGAAAAAACATAAGAAAAGAATCAGATTTCGGCATTAAATAACCCAAAAGGAGTTGATATGCCATAAAAGAAATAAACCAAACCAAACCAAACCAAACCATCAATACATTCGTCTATTCCTGTTTTTTTTATAAAGCATACATTAGTGAGAATCTACAACAGAAAAAAATATTCACACAGTTCAGGACACTATTATGTGAAACAGGAAAACATTGGACTAATAGCGCACCAAGAATGCCAGCTCTCACTTCCGGTTGTGAAACGAGGTCGTTGAGTAATATACAGCAATAATATTTGTCCATCACGTAAGGTAAGAAGAAATGAATCATGTTGGGACTGAAAGAACGAAGCGGAAGAGAAGGAAATAGGACAAATGCACAGCTACCTTAGACATGTTGGCTAATGGATCAAAAAAGTAATGGACTGGCTCCCCGACAGACTTAAAGGTCTTAAGACGTCGTCAACAAAGAAGCTGATGGAATGACTTTAACGGAATTGTGAGTCTCAGCTGGAGCCCAGCCCTGTCGTTTCGGGCTATAGAATACACTGACTGCACCTCTGCAATGGGGTAAGACCCCACCCCCAACGTGTGTCTTAAATATGACATTAAATAATCTGATGGTGAGCCTCCAGCAATACTGGACCTTTGGAGAATGAAGAGCACCCCTTCATTGTCATAGCTCCGAGGTCCATTCTAACTCGGAGTGGTAGAACCTGATAAGGGTTCTATCTATGGATTAAGTAGAACTAAATTGTGGTTTCTTGAGTTTAATGTGGGGGTGTATTTAAACTGCTTATTCATGCTAAACTGAATTGTTAAAATAGAGCTGTTTAACATTTAATTTGTCTGCAAACAAATAACTTATATTAAATTGAATTGTTCGAAATAGAACTGTTTAATCATTTACCTACATTTAAAGAGAAAGAAAATTTTGAATTCTAAATTAAATATATTCCGTTTTAAAATTGACCTCCTTTAGCATCCTTTCAATCTCGGTGTGGTGAAGTAAATACACATACAATACAAACATCTTTTTCTTTTAATTTCGTATACGGTATTCGGAACTAATTCGACTGACTGCAGAAAGTATTTTATGCTTACAAAATAATTCAGAGGGTTGAAACTAGAGAGGGGACCATATTTACCCAACCCCTCCGCTCGGGCAGGATATGACACAAGGTCATTTTTAAGCGGAGTTCAACAGTCTGCCCTACTATTTACCCATAGCTGGAGGGAGAATAATTGGATTCAAACCTTTCCCAAGGGTATTAGTGCTATGTGAAATACAATCAGTCTCATCCAGGATTTGAACTCGTGTCACCGTGTCCATTTCCTACGACGATAACCATTACACCACGGGCACCTCCATCTAGTGGGGGGACGTTGACATCTCAACTTTATGTGTTACTGAGAAAAACCAGACCGTGAGTCAACAGTTCCGCAAAAATATATCCAAACAAATAAACAAACAAACAAGAAAAACTTCCCTTTTTCACGAGTTTATCAAGGAATTAATACTCGCTTAAATTAACCAACTAAGGGCCATCCTTTCTTGTTTCATTTTTAGGCCCCGATTATTAATTAAGTATCAGATCTTTTTGCTTGAAAAAATATACTGCAAATAGAAATTTAAGGAATTCGGAATTCTTACAGAAATAACTTGTTCATTTGGCTGCGGCTGTAAAATATACCGACGGCTTCTTTGCAGAGGGGTAGTCCTGATATGACACTAAACAATCTGATGGTGAGGCTCCAGTAATGTTGGAGCTTTGGGGAATGCGAAGTACCCCTTTATTGCCATCGCTCCCAGGTTAACTCAGACCTGGAGTGGTAGCACCTGATTGCGTCTTTTGTATTGGTTAAATAAAGCAAAACAGTGTACTTATGCTTAATTGTATCATTACCCGGACATTGGCATAATATTTATCGTGTTCGCCAATGGCCTGGGAGACCTGGGTTCAATCCCTGGTCGAGTCATACCAAAGACTCAAAAAATGGTACTTGATGCCTCTATGCTTAAAACTCAGCATTAAAAGGTACATATCAAGGGTAAAGTGGGTCAATCATAGGGAAGGAATTGTGCCCTTCCCTACACCTTGGTGTAATAGCTATCAAAAAGAGAGTATTCGCGTCACCGTCAACTATATTTCCCAACTTTACTTACTTTATACATATATAAATAGATTTTGCATTAGATTACCTTTCATGGTTGATATGCCAAGAAACCAAACCAAAACAAATTCAGAAATAACACTAAGTATATTGGGGATTATGGTTAGCAACAGCTGATATGCAAACCTTTTCAATCGTTGAGCGATTCTTTATTGCAAATAAGTAAATGAATTCTATAATGAACAATTAATATTTACCTCCTTTGTGAAACTGAAATGATGTGCCAGACTACGACATCGTAGTTAGCGAATTCAAACTCCAATCGCACTTTCTTACTAATACCCTTCGGAAAGGCATGAACCCATTATTTTCCCAGCAACTGATTAAATAATACCACAACTATTTTTCTACTAGGATGCCTTTGACATAGAATTATTCATGAAGGTTGGTGTGCCATTAAACAATGGCGTCTTTATCATCAGGATAGCTGTGGATATATAACCCAAAGTATTATTATTAATATTTACTCTTTTAGAGTTTTTCACATCAGCTAACGCTGATGGTTTTTCGCTGGAGCTTCAGTGAAAGCAAGTCTCCTCAAGTCTCCAGGACTCTTCTCAGTATTCTGGCCATCTTCAATAATGCTGTCATTTGGATGGTCTCCACTCCTCCACCAAATTCCAAATCCTCCAGTCCCTTTAATAATCCTTCAGTCACTGTGCCAAAAGCATCAATCACAATTGGTACAATCGACACTTTCATGTTTCATAGTTCCTTTAATTCTCTTGCAAAGTCGAGGTACTTATCCTTCTTTTCACATTCTTACAGTATTATTCTGCGGTCAGCCGGGACAGCAAAGTCGACAATTTTGCAAATTATCTTTTTTTTTTTTTATTAATTATTATAAGGTCTGGTCTTCTGGCCGAGATTAGGTGATCCGTGTGTATGTCAAAGTCCCATAGGAGTTTATGCGTGTCATTTTCCAGGACTGGTGCTGGGTTGTGAATATACCCTTTGTTGGTTTGGTCAAATTTGAATTTCTTGCACATTTCCCAGTGGATCACCTTGCCCACTCAGACGTGTCTAGCCTTGTACTCTTTCTGTGCTAATTTGCTGCATTCGCTTACTCTATGATTGATGGTTTTATCTCTGTCACCGCATAGCCAACATTTGCTATTTTGTTGAGTCTTATCTATTCTCGCCTTGATATGATTGGTTCTTATGGCGTTGTTTGGTGCTGCCATTAGGAGAGATTCTGTTTCTCTCTTAAAGTTTCCTTTTCTTAACCAGGTCCAGATTTTGTGGTGTGAGATGTTGTTTATTAGTCGTTTAAAACACAGAGTTGTTTTTCTTTCTATTTTTGTTTCCTGGTTATTGTTATTCTGTTATCTTTCGTGTTGTCAGTATTGTTTCTGATGGCTGTAGTCAGTCCCTGTTCGTTTTTTTCTATGTAATCTTCGAGTCGTTGTATCGATGCGTCAACGCGATCTTCGATGCTGGCAAGTCCTCTTCCCTCATCTTTTCTTGATACATATAGTCTGTCAACGTCGTCTCTGGGATGTAATGCCTTATGCATGGTCATTACTTTTCTAGTTCTTTGGTCCATTTGTTTAAGTTTATCTCTGGTCCACTTGAGAAAGGGTCCCGCGTATCTAACGAGGGGTACAGTCCAAGTATTTATTCCTTTGATAAGGTTTTTGCGGGAGAGTTTTGTCTCGAGTATATCATTATTATTTTACTCCTTTAGAGTTTTTCACATCAGTGTTAGCTGATGGTCTTTCAAGTCTCCGGGACTCGTCTCAGGATTCTGGCCGTTCTTCACAATGCTGTCGTTTAGATAGTCTCTACCCGTCCGCCAACTTCCAAGTCCTCCAGGCCTTTTAATAATCCTTTAGTTATTGTGCCTAACGCACCAATCACAATTGGCACAATCGTTACTTTCATGTTCTACAGCTTTTTCAATGCTCGGAAATAAAGAAAACTCTACTGATTTATTTAAGCTACAATTTTTTTTGTTTAATGGTATATCAATCTTCTTGGATTATTTAATACCAAATCCACCCTTCTAGAAGAAACGTAGATGTATTATTTTACACATAGCTGGGAGGATAGGGGGTTCATGCCTTTCCGAAGGGTATTTGTCTGAATGTGAACGTAATAGTGCTACTGGAGTTCGAACTCGCTTGCTACGATTCCATAGTCCCGCACTTTAACCATTTCATCACGAGGACACCCTCTACAATTTTTGCATTGAAAAATTTTACACAAATAAAGCTAAGTTTAAGGTTCAGCTTTCAAAAAAAAAAAGTGTAATAAAGGTTATTTTTCTAATATGGTGTCATAAGACATGATGGGTTTACTTTCTTAATACCTATATAGTTGGCCACAACATTTGTGATGTTCTTATCTGAAACCCCATTGTTCGTTAAAAAAATGTTTCTGGTGAGAAATCAATAAAAAGGATAAATAGAATTACCATGGAAGGCAGAATAACATAGATTTACAAACCACTGAATTTTTTATGTTTAGTTTATTTACGACATGGATAGTAATCAATCATTCAATCTGGAGGAGGCTTAAAATATACTCACGACATACCTTGCTGAGTGATAACTCCATACAATAAAAACAAAGGTTTTCTGAGTATGACCCAGTCGCGCTATTACGTTCACTTTCAGGCAAATACCCTTGGCAAAGTTATGAACCCCCTTATCCTCCCAGCTATGGGTTAAATAGTACCACTACTGTTCTTCTAGGAGAATGGCTCTGGCATTAAATAACCTATGCCATTAAAAGCAAATAAACCAAAGCAAACTGAGTATGACACAAAGCTGCATTCAAAGGCGAGACTCCAATTCTGGGGTTCTTGCAAGTTTGGTTAGTACTTCTGGTACACCCTAAAGCCAGAATGGTAGTCCCAATTAGGGTACAACCTATTAGGTTGATTGTTGGTTAATTGTTGGGATTTTATAGTATATCGACCTTCGTTGGTTATTTAACGCTGAATCCATTTTTATACGAGTTGTGTTCTATTTCAAACAATTCAGTTTAGCATGAGTGCACAACTTAATTGGCAAAAAGATTACTATTTCAAGCCATTCAGTTTATTTAAACAGTTCTAATTCAGCCAATTCAGTTTAGTATAAGTATAGATTTGTCTACACAAAGTTAAATGTTAAAACTGTTCTATATTAAATTAGTTTAGTGTAAGTACTTAGTGTAATTCACTTAACTAGGAAGCAGCGTCGCATCAACCGAAAAGGACATCGACACGAGGTTAACGAAAGCATGGACAGCTATCAATAGGCTATCGATTTTATGGAAATCAGACCTAACCGATAAAATGAAACACAGTTTCTTCCAGGCAGCGGTCACATCGATACTGCTCTATGGATGCACTACATGGACTCTAACAAAACGGCTGGAGAAGAAGCTAGACGGAAATTACACAAGAATGCTGCGAGCAATCTTGAACAAGTCCTGGCGGCAACACCCCAGAAGACACCAACTGTACGGGCACCTGCCTCCTATCACGAAAACTATTAAAGTTAGACGAACCAGACATGCAGGACACTGCTGGAGAAACAGGGACGAACTCATAAGTGATGAACTCTCATGAACCCCCACACATGGCCGTGCAAAAGCAGGATGACCAGCACGAACATACATTCAGCAACTATGTGAGGATACAGGATGTTGTTCAGAAGACCTGCCTGAGGCGATGAACGATAGGGAAAAGTGGCGAGAGAGGGTCAGGGATATCCGTGCTACCAGCACGACATGATGATGATGATGATGATGATGATAATTGTCTACAAATGATTATTATGATAAGTTACTGAGGCATTGAATAAATCAGCAAAAATTATCATGGCAAAAAGTAATCAGCTTCTTCGAATCTTACAACGTAGGCACCAAAAAATGGACCAGTCGGCTCGGGCTGTAGAATACACCGACTGCATATCTGCAGAGAGGTAAGACTTTCCCAACGATTACCCTGGATATGATACTAAACAATCTGATGGCGAGGCTCCAGTATTACTGGAGCTTTGGGGAATGCGGAGTATCCCTTTATTGTCATCGCTCCCAGCTCCACTCGAACCCGGAGTGGTAGCACTTCATAGAGTCCTATATATGGGTCAAATAGAAGTGTTCGACATTTAAAATCTACTCATGCTAACTGAATTGTTTGAAATAGAACTGCTTTTACGTTTAACTGTGTGTAAACAAGAAAAATTTACGTATGCCAGACTGAATTGATTAAAATGATCTGTTTTTGACATTTTAACTGTGGACTTGTGTTAAACTGAATTATTTAGATGGAACTGTTTATATGTTTAAAAATGGATTCGGCATTAAATAACCTATAATAGTTAATATACCTTAAAAACAAACGAAACGAAAGCAAACCAAACGAAATTAAATCTTATAATTTCTTCTTGCGAATAGTACTACCATCAGCTATAAATTCGCACTTTTCAATATTTTCAACTTTTGCAAAAAAGAAAAAAAAAAAACCCAAAACTAGTATAAAATTTGATTTCATCAGTAAACTTCCCTTAAGAAGAAAAATTAAATAGATTTCAGATGGAAGATTTCTTTGGGTAATCTTCGTGGAACCGGATATATTTTTCTTTGAAAACTTATTTTACACATTTCTACGAAAGTATATTTTAGGCAAAGATCACTGAGGTCTTTAAAAGTCAACTTAAAATTAATTACTTATTGGATTTTAATAACGTTTTCGTTAAATATATAACGATGGACGAAAGTTTTTATCTGAAGTTTCCATTATAAATTTCTGGAAATTCTTTTTCCATTAAGTTAATAAACTTAAATCAAAATCTATTTTATTCTTTAAACAAAAGTCATCACAATTTACTTGTGAAGTAATGACTAAAACCTCGGGACGCCGCTCCGACCCTTAAAATACGTACCTGTGTGGGTGCTGCAGTTTTAATAGCATGTATTTGTCTAGCCCCTTCATCATGAATAGGATGTCACGCAAGGTCCCCTTTTAAACAGAATAAAACCCGTTTGAATATACAGATTTCCTTCTCTTTGGTTGTCAAATCAAGGCTTAAAAATCTAGTCTGCATACTATTTATCCATAGTTGAATAGAAACAGATGGGCATTAGACTTAAGTGAAATGCATGCTGCCCCCTGTAAGATTTGAACTCGAGTCAGTGATAGCGTGCTTCCATCTAGGTTTTACTGGAAAGCAAATTTATGTGTAAATTTTTACGGAGTTTTAACCTTAAAGCTCACTGATTTTTTAAAATCCGTTTTCCTTCTCCTAGTCAGGTTGACGTACATAGGATAAAGTGTCTAGTTTTGCCTAATACTTACTCATAGCTGAAGATGAAGTGAGAAGACTAATTAAGATCCATCTCTAGGCCATTAGTCCAAAGTGAAACACAAACAACCTCGTCCAGGGTTTTGAAACCAGATGTAATTTTGAAAATCACGACAGTCACTGAAGTTTATATGAATAAGAACTTTATTAGGAATCGTTCACTTTTCCTTACTTATCGTTGGTGTAGGCAAGCAACTAGAGGAAAAGTTTGTGGTCATTGCTTGGGGCGTAATTATAACTTCTGGAATATATTCCTCTCGGGTAATCTCCCGAAAATTGTATTACAAATTCCAAAAAGGATTTAAAATTTAATGGCTGATATTACTAACTAAATAGTTCTGTGTGTATATATCAAACCACTGATATATATATATATATATATATACGGATGGACGAAAATACTCCAATTACCTAAAGGACTATAAGTTTCCGAGTCTGCACTTCATATGTTGTATGTTGACTCTTGACCAAGCCATCGATCATATATTCTCTGCACAGGAAGCACCTGTGAAAATAAGCAGAAGCTGTCACGTGGTTGACTGAAAATATGTGGGTGTTATGAAATGATATATGTAGATGCCAACTTGAGAAAAGGGGCAGTCTGTCAGTGAGGGTGTGATTCTAAGCTTGCGGTCACGGTAGCGCAAGCAAGTGGCTGGGCGCCCCGCTGGAGCAGCGTTCTACAGAGCGGCCTACAACGGGCCTCCGGTTGAGTACCCCCCAGGCAAGAAGTAGAAGTGCTAAGTGGGGCCTTGAAGATAAGACTGTAGTATAGTCAAGAGAAAAAGAAGTAATGGGTCAATGGGGCAGTTTCGATTGGTCTCCGTCCACCCATCTATCTTTCACACACTTACAGAATTTTCAACTCCAAGAATGAATAGAGTTATATTTTTATAACCATATGTTGTGGTTTCTTCCTTCATCATGGCAACTCCGCACATATTCTAATAAAAACTTATGTTGCATAGCCGTAATACAAGTACCAGCGGAAACATAATCAGACATAATTTACGAACTTCGATGAACGAACGAACACACTTCTTTATAAAAATATATCTCTCATTTTATTCTCGAAAAGGGCCCACTGTTTGTTGTTAGTTGAGAGATAGATGAAGATATATATATACTCAAAGAGAGGACTTCTTCCCATATCTTCTTCCAGGCGGTGCCAACGCTGGCACCTCCTTGCAAGCTCGTCAGAGATGACCTGGTCGGCTGCGTGTCCCACGGTCGACTCCAATTCTCTGCACTCTGTCTAAATCTGACCGCATAGTTCTCATCACGTGGTCTCCTTCCGGTTACACACCTGTTGTACCCAAGTGTCCTGATCGTGCTGCCCTGGTTACATATCACAACGTGACATCTTGTCAAAGCATACGGGGTCACTAGGAACGAACCGAAAATCCATGGCATATGTTATATAACACTTAATTATTCAGTTATCATGTGATGTAGTAAGACTCATAGGAGTTCTTTCGGAGCCTCCAATATGCTAACTGCCCCTAAAAAAGTTTCTCCTGATTATGACACGATAATGTATCCGGTAGTGAGACTTCTGGGAAATGTGGAGTCAGCAATTTGTTGCAATCACGAACAGGTGCCCTTATGATCCAAAGTCGGAGTGATTGCTTTTAATTCAGGATTGGGCATTCAAGCGTTTGATATTTATCCAGCCTCCTACCAGGTCAGATTTGACACCAGGTTATTTCATGGTGAGGCGGGCCACGCACAAATCGAGACAAAGGCTTGAGACACTGTAAGACAGACAAACAAACCAACAACCAATCAATCCACCAACCAACCAATCACAACAAACTCTATCATACACAAACAATCTTAAAAGAAAGAAAACCAGATCTCCATAAAACTAAAAGAGAAGAGACCACCCTAACCCAACTACATGAAGGCAGCACTACATTAACATCAACTTTTTCATTCTAAAACAGAAGCATCTCCCAAAATGTATATGGGGGGATGTCCTCGTAGAGTAATGGTTAAAGTGCTCGACTGCAGAATCGTCGTAAGCGAATTCAAACATCAGTTGCGCTGTTATGTACACTTTCGGACAAATCCCTTGGGAAAGGAATGAATCCTCTCATCCTCCCAACCATGGGTTAAATAGCATCACTGTCGTTCTTCTAGAAGGATGGCTTTGGTATTAAATAACCCACGAAGGTTGATATGCCATAAAAAATCAAAAAAGAACAATGTGTACATGGAAAGTCATAAACGGTGAAATACATATTGACAGCATGTATAACTTTCGTCAATACTCGAAGAGCTTTCAGTACCGTAAAAAATTTCAAAGAACTATTCGAAACGACAGATCCTAATAACATAATCAACTAACAGAAAAAAAATCGGCTTCCAATCAAAGATATAGATCCGTAAACCTCGTTTTCAAAAAGATACCCACATTCACTCTTGAATATCCAAACCATTAAGAGAAATGCTGACTTTAGCATATACCCAATTTGCAAAGGAATAAAATAAAGAAGTGTCTATAGTATAAACTAACCGAAGGATTGACTTACCGTAAAATCCAACCAACCAACCCCAAAAAACAGCCATTATCTACAGGAAGTGCTCGTGGTGTAATTAAGGAGGTGCTCGTGGTGTAATGGTTATCGTCGTAGGATATGGGCACGACGACACGAGTTCAAATCCTGGACCAGGCTAATTGCATGCCACATAGCACTAATACCCTTGGGAAAGGTATGAATCCAATTATTCTCCCTCCAGCTATGGGTAAATAGTAGGGCAGACTAGGTTCTACAGCCTTGGTAAGGCAACTAGTCTAGGAGAAGGAAAACTCTGAATCCAAACCTGTAAAACTCCGCTTAAAAATTGACCTTGTGTCATATCCTGCCCGAGCGGAGGGGTTGGTAAATATGATCATCTACATAATGGGAAAGAATAAAAGATGGTGTATTTTCGTGTGCCTGCCTTCGGAGTAAGGAAAGCATAGTTTCCGAGAAAATCAGCATTCTAATTTAGTACTTTCAACTTTTCTCGAACACAGATTTCCTTGTATAGTTTTAAATTGGGTGATAATTTCAGTCGCTACAGGTCATTGCAATGAATATTTACTATGCTCAGTTCCAGTTTGACCTAATGATATAATGGTTATCGACGTAGGAAATGGACACGGCGACACGAGTTCAAATCCTCGACGAGACTGATTGCATTTCACATAGCACTAATACCCTTGGGAAAGGTATGAATCCAATTATTCTCCCTCCAGCTATGGGTAAATAGTAGGGCAGACTTAGTTCTTCAGCCTTGGTAAGGCAACTAGTCTAGGAGAAGGAAAACTCTGAATTCAAACCTGTTAAACTCCGCTTAAAAAATTGACCTTGTGTCATATCCTGCCCGAGTGGAGGGGTTGGGTAAATATGATAATGCCCATAATAGCGAGTCGTCCGGTGAATGTTTCCGGATCGAATTCATCTACAAGACAAGGTTACAACGGTAGGCGCGCTGGTATACGTTAGCCTCACTCTCTTCTTTACTGAACCCTTCATATCAATCTATCATTTTCTTTTTACAGTTCAATCAATCAGTTCTTGTTATATTGATCAATTTGTATCCAAGTCTTCGTAACGTTGTGGCTAATATGGTGGATTGTGACATCGCAGTCAGCGAGTTCGAACTCCAGTAGTGCTATTACGTTCACAAAGTGACAAACATGATTTAAAGAATTAAAGTTACAGGGAAAGATATGAGAAATTAGGATTATCTACTTCAGTAGAAAAAAAGAATGATGCATGATTTAATTGAAACCTTCTAGACAATTCATGGAATTTCTGACTATGATAGACATTTTCTTTCAATATTCCTCCACGAACAAGAAATTTATTTGTCTTTAATTGGAATCATTTTGAGATGAGGCTTCTTAATCTTAGAATCTTTTTTTTTTTATTTATTGCGGACTTTTTTTCCTCATCTTGGTAGTTTTTGTGTTGTTTCTTCTTTCACTACGTTTCACCTGGCCATCTTCAGGTGATTTTACCGCGGTAAAATCACCTAAAGTAGGCCAGAGGTGAAATTTGGCCGAAACGTAGTGAAAGAAGAAACAACACAAAAACTACCAAGATGAGGACAAAAAGTCCGCAATAAATAAAAAAAATTAATTCTCAAAGAAATTTACTGTCAAGAGAGGTTTTAAAGACTAAATCTACTAACCAATTGGATTATTTTCCTTTTAAAGATATAATATATTTTTGGAACAATTTGCTTAATCAGATCAAAAACAGCAATCGAGTAAAAACAATTACTATTAAATTGGACGGTTTCAGAAAAAATATCACGAAAAAGAATTCAAGAGGGTATTGATGGAAACCACTAGGAAATGGATCTGTACACAGATATGGCGTTAAAAGTGTATATGTTCTGTGCCAAGACTTTTTTTTAAAAAGCTGACGTGAGAAGATAGTAAAAAGCGATGATATCGAAGGATTACTTTCATATGAATAAATAAATACCCTTGGGAAAGACATGATCTCCCTTATCCTCCCAGCTATGGAGTAGATAGTACAACTAATGTTTTTTCTATGACGAAAATGATATCCCATTAAAAAATTTAATCTGATATTTGCTTGCATCTATCTTGATATATTTACTCGGGTTCAATAGGAATTGGAATTCTATGCAACTTGGGCAATTTTTTTAGCTAAAAATCAGTTACATTGTATTTATTGTTAAGAAC
Organism: Sepioteuthis lessoniana; assembly: GCA_963585895.1. Classification (NCBI taxonomy): domain Eukaryota; kingdom Metazoa; phylum Mollusca; class Cephalopoda; order Myopsida; family Loliginidae; genus Sepioteuthis; species Sepioteuthis lessoniana. Next base: position 85,532,698 of record OY757915.1, read on the forward strand.
ATTTTAAAAAGTCATGAGAAGTGATGAGAATACGGGATTATAAGAATCATTTAGGCCAGAAGGGAAATATTTTTCGAAAGAAAAGAATTGGCCGACAAGGCTAGGCATGATTCATTCTGAATTTGCAGTGTTCCATCGAGATGAACCGAGTGAAATGCAGTAGACAGTAAATAGATTTCGGAATATGAAATATAATATCTTAATAATTCAAGTTAATCTAACGTTTAAATTAACATTGAACTGAACTTATCTTCAATACAATGAAATTGCAGATGAATTATATTAATTGGTTCCTTCAGAAAGTATTGCTAAAATATTAACTTTGAAACTTGTGTCCAATAATATTCTCAAAATGCTTATACTGATTTTTAGATAAATCCCTCGCATTATAGGAGAGTAAAATTTACTGCTTAGAATATTGGGACCATTGTGACACGATAATGAACAAGTCCTGGCGACAACACCCCACGAGACTCCAACTATACGGACACTTGCCCCCCATCACAAAAACTATACAAGTTCGACGAACCAGACACGCAGGACACTGCTGGAGAAGCAAGGACGAGCTCATAAGCGATGTACTCCTGTGGACCCCCACTCATGGATGTGCAAGAGTGGGACGACCAGCACGAACTTACATACAGCAGCTATGTGAGGACACGGGTTGTAATCCTGAAGACCTGCCGGAGGCGATGAATGATAGGGAGAAATGGCGAGAGACGGTCAGGGATATCCGCGCAGGCGGCGCGACATGATGATGATGATGATATATATATATATATATATATGTATGTATGTATGTTTGTATGTATATGCATCTAAGTGTGTGGGTCTCTGTGTGTGTTCGTGGATGGTTCGCAAAGAAAGTTTTTTTTTTATCTTTAGCACTTTTGGACGGCGTCGGATTGTCTGGATAATTTTCTTTCTGTGATTTGCTTGTGGGTGATCTTTGCGACAAAAATGTGTCCACGTAAACTTACGTGAACCTGCGTGAGGGTCCGCGATCGGAAGTAGGGGAAAAAGGATCAGTTGGTCAGTTAAGTTTAGGATTGGCAGCCGAAGAGTTAGCAGTAACTAACATTCAGGAGAAAGACGCAAGCAGAGAAATGAAGGTCGATGACCGGGGTGAGTCAGCATTTTTGGCGGCTGTTTAGGATTTTCGCAAACTTCTCGTGATAGTCACTTATTCACACACGCAGAGGCTCAAAGATATCCCAGATTTCGCTTTCTTATGTTTTTCTGTTGACCAGTTTCAAATCCGTATTTTGTTTTTCATTTTTCTTCCTGTTCGTTTGTTTTTTGTTTTTTTGAGGTTCGACTTGTGAAATGCCCACTCGGCCGGGTGTAAGAAGTATCAAGTCCTTACAAGAGGGACAGACGATTGATGAAAGGCCAACATGCCGTGTGGGTTATTTAATACAATTGCGTTTATCTTTATTATTATATCCACAACGTTTCAGCTGATGTATTCTTCAGGGATTTTTGTCGAAATCAGGAGCATAGACGGAACTTCGAATTTAACCTTTTATTTAATTCATTGGGGCCGGATTGTTCTAATTCTCTTAACCATGATCTGAGTAACAGTAAGTCTCCTGAGGCCTCCGGGACTCTTTTTGGTATTCTGCTCGTTCTTAGCAAAAAGTTTCTCTGCATGGTCTTGATTCTTCTTCCGATTTCCAACTCTTACATTCCTCTTTTCAAGCTTTTGGGGGACCGTTTTAAGCGAGCCAATTACAATTGATACTGTTGCCACCCTCATGTTCCGTAGCTTTTTTTTAGTTCTCAGGCAAGGTCCAAGTACTTGTCTCTTTACCCTTTCTCTGATATTCATACTGCAGTCAACCAGGACGGCTAAGTCCACAACACAGCAAGTTCTCATATCACTTGGGGGAGTCTTTTGGTCGTGATTAAGTGATCCTTTTGTATCTAAAAAATTGTAGAGAATTTATTATTATTATTTTTTTTCCGGAATGCTGCTCTGGGGTTGCCTTCCGACGCCGACGACGCTGATGACATAGCGATACTTGCGAATACACCCAACCAAGCCGAAATACTACTGCATAGTTTGGAACGAGCCGCTTCAGGCATTGGCCTCCATGTCAATGCACACAAAACGGACATATGTGCTATAATCAAACAGGTGACATTTCCACACTTGACGGAACCTCTCTGAAACTGGTAGACAAATTCACCTACCTCAGCAGCAGTGTCTAATCAACCGAAAAAGACATCGACAAACGGCTAAGGAAGGCATGGATAGCTATCGATAGGCTATCGATCATATGGAAATCAGACCTAACCGATAAGATGAAAGGCAGTTTCTTCCAGGCAGCGGTCGTATCGATATTGCTGTATGGATGCACGACTTGGACGCTAACAAAACGGCTGGAGAAGAAGCTAGACGGTAATTACACAAGAATGTTGAGAGCAATATTGAACAAGTCCTGGCGGCAACACCCCACTAGACACCAATTATACGGCCACCTGCCTCCCATCACGAAAACTATCCACGTAAGTCGAACCAGATATGCAGGACACTGCCGGAGAAGCAGGGGCGAACTCATAAGTAATGTACTCCAATGGACCCCCACATATGGCCGAGCAAAAGTGGGACGACCAGCTCGAACATACATACAGCAGCTATGTGAGTATACGGGATGTAGCCTTGAAGACCTGCCGGAGACGATGAACGATAGGGAGAAGTGGCGAGAGAAGGTCAGGGATAGCCGCGCTAGCGGCACGACATGATTATTATTATTATTATTATTATTATTTCACTTCTTGAGAGTTTTTCATATCAGCAATCGCTGATGGTCTTTCACTGGAGACTGAAGAACAGCAAATCTTCTTAGGTCTCCAGGACTCTTCTCAGTACTCTAGTCGATGACACTAATGCTATGGTCTGAATGGTCTCAATACCCTGATTTTCACTTCATCCAGTCTTTTTCTGGGCCTTTTGACCATTATGAGTGGACCAACTACAATTTGCATCACTGCCACCATCATGGTTCACTGTTTTTTTTTGTTTTTTTTTTACTTATCTTGAAAAATCCAAATATTTTTCCATCTTTCCGCTTTCTTTCAATTTCATTTTGTGGTCCCTTGGAACGGATAAATCTACAAGATTGTTCTAATTCTATTAACCATGATTGGGTGGAAGTATTAAGCGAAAATCAGTATTTCTTGTTATTTGTAGCAGTTGTCAGGATTGAACCTGCAACTTTCAGATGATTTCATTTACATTAAATGAAAAGTTCTATTCAAAGTCCCGCTTAAGCTCCTGAGCTCAACAAGAAAGAAGCTCAACTTAAAGAAGACCAAAGGTCGCATCGATTGGAATGTTGTGACTATATAACTATGTAGATGAAGACAATAGTCCGAATACACTAATAATAAAAAATTATCAAACTTCATCTCAGAAATCTAGACGAGTAAATAATACATATATACATACATGCATATATATATATATATATATATATAAACAAAATGGCAAATATTGTTCTTTCTCATGACAAAATTAAATTCTGAATGAGATTTATGCTGCCTTTTTTTATTTAATTCTTATTATGTAATTCTTATTTGTCGTAGGAAATGGAATTGGCGACCCAATTTCAAACCCTGCACAAGGCTGTTTTCACTTTAGTTCGTGCTAATGCCTTTAGAAAAGACATTAATCTACCGCTTCTTCTCTTCTCCCATTCCACTTAGGGGTAAATACTGGATGCTTTAACTTTGGTTAGGCAACCAGCCAAGGAGAAGGAAAACTATGATTTAAAATCATCTTCGTCAGCTTAAAAATAAACTTTATGTCACACCGAACTCATTGTAGGTAAATACCCATATATATATATATATATATATATATATATATATTGAAATGGTAGATTGTGGGGAATCTGACAAGATGATAAAAAAAAGTGGAGAGATGGATAAATCGTACACTCACAAAGGGTTTAGTAGTACTAATATTTGATTAAATATTACTACTACTAAACCCTTTGTAAGTGTCTGATCTATCCATCTTTCCACTTATTTTATCATATATATATATATATATATATATTGTGCAATGAATAGAACAACTGAAAATGCAGTTCATAGTGACAAGCTTCAGAATTATCAATCTATCTCTATGCATATATGTTCGTGTATATATATTTTTTTTTGAGAGAGAGTGAGCGAGAGAGAGAGAGAGAGAGAGAGAGAGAGTAGTCTTTTTTCTTTCTCTCTTCTTTCTTTCTCTTTATCCCTTCATCTATCTATTGCAGTGTTTCTAGGTTTAATAAGACATAATTATTTCTTCCGTTGTTGAACAATTTACGCACGTTGGAGCTTTGATTCAAGATTATAGAAGCGAAAACTTTGTGATATTTTTATGGAACTTTTTTCTTTGATGTCGATGGTTGATGAAATCATCCATTATATCATCTCCTTGGGGCCCACCAATTCGATTGTCTGAAAAAACAATCAAATTTTCGCCACATTCTTCGAAGAGGGTATGTATGCACCCGTTCATCAATGGGACAAGTGCATTATAATCGATAGATATTACACAAAAAAAATAAGATACCAGTGCTGATAATGTACGGACAATATTTTGTTTGTATACGAGATCTGCCTGAAAATAACGGTACTAGATGTGCTTTACGAGCTATGGGCGAAAGAGGGATATGCAGATTTTGTTATCATCTTGTATATGATCTTGTAAGTATTCAATAGTAATCTTATCTTTAAGCAACCGTTGGATTTTTTTTTCATTTTTTTTTGTTGTTTATACCTCCATTTTTTCAGTTCGTTCGGGAATGAGCAATGAGGAACGAATAAACCGGAAATATTCAAAGAGGAGTGCGAGGAGGTGAAAGATGATTCCAGGAACGGGAGGTCTTCAATTAGCAGGATGAAGATCAAGGTTGAGCGGGTGATGCAGAGATGTGTAGGGATTGCTGGTTTTCGATTGATCACAAGTCAATTTGACATAAAAAGAGCACTTTTTGGAAGATTATCACCGAAAACTTGGGCATTTGTGAAAAGTAACAGGAAGGAGTGTGGAGAGAATCCAACAGTGCCTAACTGAGAGGAACATCACTGAAGTGAAACACCATTCCTTTTCACCTATTGTTGCCCTGTGTGACTTTTCTTCTCCCCAAGATCGAGGGGGTCATCAAAGGGACTCGTTTCGAAGGCGTAGAGACTACCAAGAGAGCCGTAACGGTCGAGTTGAGGGGCATCCCAGAAGAATCCTTCCAGCAGTGCATAGAAGCGTGGCAGAGAAAGAAAGGAAAGTATAGGGTGGAACGATAAAATTGTCGCCATAGAAAAGACGACATGATTCCATTTCCGTTCAATGAAAACCGGTTTTCTTTTTTTGTTGCAGACCATCTACTAGTTGGCTAGTTGTGTACAAATTCCAAGAGCGATAGGAGCCTTCTATCATGTCTGAAAGTGACACAATGTTCAACGAGCGAGATCGGAGATGCGCCGCTGTAAAACTCATGCTCTCTACAGATCCAAGTTATGACAACAGGACCATTGCCAGCACCCTCAAAATGCAAATCTGGATTGCCACGAATAACAGGGACTAAAACAAAGTTTCCGGCTACGGTTATGGTCTTCGATGTGGTTTCAAGTGAGGGCCACATCATGCCACCTCAAATCTTTGAAGTCGGCTTGAAAGTCAACACCAAAGTGTGCCTCGATGTGCTGAAGAGTGTGGTGATCCCCAGGTGCAATCAGGTAGCCGGTGGCAGACCCTGGGTATGGCAGCAGGACTCGGCGCCGGCCCACAAGTCCAAAGAGACCCAGGCTTGGCTTCAGAAGGAGTACTACAACTTTGTACCCTTCTCTCACTGCCCTCTTCCCCCTGCCTGTGCTCGCTGGACTACTTCGTTTGGTCATACGTCGAGAACATCATCAACATGACCTCCCACAACACCAAAGCCAGCCTGATCGCCGCCATCCGCTGAGTATTCGCCGAGCTCCCGCCGGCGCTTGTGAAAAAAGCATGCTCCCAGTACCGGATCCGTATCGAGGCGGTGATTGAGGCTGAAGGCTGCTACATTGAATAGATGTCAGCTCTACTACATAATCAAGTTACCTGAATTGATTTTTTCAATAAAAGTTTTAAAATGAATTTGTAGTGTTGTTTTCTTTAGGACGACAATTTTATCGTTCCACCCCGTTTTTGGGAGGGATTACTTCGAAGAGG
>OY757915.1:85541405-85654292 GCA_963585895.1 Sepioteuthis lessoniana
GTAGGCTCTTGAAAATTCATTACGTTATTGCTATACATATTATGAGAAGACTGACCAATTTTTATGATATCACGTTCAAATGAACAGCTACAGCAGCATACACTCTACTAAAGGCTGATTGTCACAGCTGGTGAATTTTTAAAATGCAATCTGGACATGAGAGCACTTTAGAAGAACGATACACAATAAAATTCTGTTTTAAACTTGGAAAAAAAGCCACAGAAACGTATGGAATGATTTAGACTACTTTTGGAGAATCTTGCATAAATCGAGCATCAGTTTTTGAGTGGCATAAGAGATTCAAGGAAGGCAGGGAATCTGTGAGGGATGGTGAGAGGTGTGGGAGGAGTAAGGAAGTCAGAACACCAGAGTTGATTGGTCAAATAAAGAATTTCATGGATAAGGACCGTCCTGTGTCTATAGAGACAATAAGTGCACAGTTTGATGTCACTGTGGGAACTGTACACACAATTATTCGCCGCGAGGAACTGAAGATGCGGAAGATTTGTGCAAAGTTTGTCCCAAGAGTTCCCGGAGAAGATCAGAAAGAAAGATGTTGTCATGACAGCAGGGAGATGGTCGAGCTGATCAATTCAGATCCCGCAGTTCTTGATGCTCTGGTGACCTGCAATGAAAGCTGGATCTACTGCTATTACCCAGAGACCAAGGGACAGAGTTCCCAGTGGAAGCATGCTGACTCTCCCAGACCCAATTAGGCCAGACAGAGCAAATCCACCCATAAACTTTTGATGATCGCTTTTTTTGACAGCACTGGCATTATCTATATGCACTGGGTTCCCACTGGATCGACGGTCAACAAGGTCCATAGGAGAGAAATTATATAGTGTGAAGTTATTAAATCTGGTGAGTATGGAGGGTGCGGTAAAGTTGTCCACTACAATGAGGCGATTGTCTTTCTTGTCCTAATGCTTGCGTGTGGTTGTGCATGGCCCTGCATAAAGAGGACAGTATCGATTGGCAAGATATAACGTCTTCAGTCTATCATCTCTTTGGCTCGATGAAAAAGGGATTAAGAAGCAAACATTATGCTAGTGACGAGGGAGTGAAAACTGTAGTGATTAAATGGCTCAAACAATAGTCAGTAGAACTTAATGAGACAGGGATACATGCTCTTATTCGAGGTGAATATTGCTATTAAGAGAAATGGTGACTATGTTGAGAAGGAAGGATGTGATCCACTGAGGACCAGCTTCATTTTGATGTATGATACAGGTTCCTGGTTTGGTGATTATTCCTGTACTAGAGAAAAAGGCATTACTTTTTTACTCACCCTCGTGTATATATATATATATATATATATATATATATCCTGGCTGGGTGATAGAAACTTGGATTGGCGTTTGAGTCAACCGAGTTTTAATTCCAGCTTCGGGAATCTAGACTGTCTAGCCACACTGAAGAGTCCTGATAGAACGAAACAGATCTGTCTGTGGATGACAATATATATATATATATATATATATATACTCCCCTACCCCTGTAGGTTTGAGCTTCTAGCGAAGGAAGTAAATGTGTTGCCATTAGCGTTATGCAAGGCTCTTCATATGAATTGAGGTCTCGGTAGCCGTTAAGCGGATATATGTAAACAATAACAACTGTGATCCATAACCATTTAAATTTCCAAGGCTTGCGCTGGTTTCCTCGTGGCTGAGTGGTAGAATCTTCGATTGGCGTTTGAGTCAACCGGGTTTTGATCCAAGCTTCGGGATTCTAGTCTGTCTAGCCACACTGAAGTGTTCTGATAGAACGAAACAGATCTGTCTGTGGATGACAATATATATATATATATATATATATATATATATATATATATCGTTTTCATGCCATGCTGCTAGCACAGATTTCCATGATTCTTTCTTTCGTCATTCGTATCTATCACCCATTGCTTTCGGTGTCAATACAGAGCTGTTGTATGTAAGATCTTGTTAGTCGGCCAACATTGGCCTGCTCGTGTGCTGGAGTCCATTAGAAAACATCACATATAAATGGAAGAATAATAGATTTGGAAAAATCCCACAAGATGTGGAAAAGTGTATATTCATTTTCCCACTTTATATATATATATATATATATATATATATATATTATTTGCGCGTCTTTGTACTTTTCTTAAAAAAAACGAAGACTGAAAAATCAGTTGAAAATCATTTTCATTTTCTTGTAAAGATTTTTAACTCTACTCATATATATGATTAAAATCTAAATCTTTTTTTAGCTAATACAACGTGGCCAGAAGAACGGTTTAACCTAAGTGCTCTCTCACCATTAGCAATCGTGGCATGCTAGGGATGAGATCCATTTTCGTCAATACGGTGCACCGTGCAGAAGGGGCTTGATGCTTATGTTAATGGCCCGAAGAGCAAGTGAACACATTCAACCCGAAGTAGAATCCCTACTTGGTTCATTGATTATGTTTTATGTACTGACAGCTCAGCACTTCCAAATCTCTCTCTCTCTCTCTCTCTCTCTCTCTCTCTCTCTCTCTCTCTCTCTCTCTCTCTCTCAATATATATATATATGTCTGAATCTGTTTATGTTCTTCATAAACGTAGAAACACATGAGAGATGACTATATGCAGGCAGGGGCTCAAAAGTAATATTACCATGTTTCCAATATATGGAGTTTTAACAATAACCCGTAGCCCGAGAGAGAGCTCCAAGACGAATAAGATTCGATTTATGTCATTCATATTAGCTCAGAAAATCCGCAGAGAAAAAGACTGTTTGAAATTAAAAAATTTTTGTATAATTTATTTTCATCAAATGCTTCTTAAAATATACTTGATCAAGCCGAATCTCTGCACAAAGCTCGGAACAGGAAGCAAAAATTTACATAACTCCGTAGCAATATCTCATCTACGGAAAGTGGTGTCAACTTATACACACGTAAAGCACGATGCTTGACAGGTTAACGACTACATGAAATTCTAATTCCTCTGATGAAATAAAAAGGAGAATTTTTCAAGCGGTGGTTGTGTTAGTACTATTGTATGGTTGTATCACTTCGAATTTTGCGAAATACCAGGAGAAAAACCTAGTTTAAAAAACTTATAACAGGATGACACGAGCAATTTTGGAAAAATTCTCGAAACAGCACCCTACAAAATAGCAATTGTAAGACCACTTTCCTCCCATCTCAAAAACTCATCCAAATAAGACATGCTAGTGACAGCTGGAGGAAGAAGTAAAAACGAACCCATAAGAGACATTCACTTATGGACTTCTACGCATGGACACACCAGTGTTGGTCGACCAGCAAGAACTTACATTCATCATCTTTGTTCGGATACTTTATACTGTCTAGAGGACTTACCAAGAGTGATGCCCGATTGAGACGGATGGTGAGACAGTTAAAAGAGCCCTTGCTATCAGCAAGCCTTCAACATGATGTTTTTATCGAATTCAATTAATCGGGTGGCGAGGCTCAAGTTCTGGAAAGTGATGAATGCTCCATACATTGACATTACTCCCAGGTTACGGTCCCATTTATAGGTCAAATCGATCTATCATGGAACTCCATGCAATCGGCAAAAATTAATGATTTGGTTTGGTTTTATGGCACATTGTCGGCTACTAATGCTAAATCCATTTGGTACATATAAAGAGTTCTGTTTCAAACAATTCAGTTTCAGCGTTAAAAACAGTTTTATTTCAAACAATTCCCTTTAGCATAAGTACACAGTTTAGTTCTATTTGACCCATAGATTGGGCCCTATCAGTTGCTACCAATCCAGGCCAGAGTGAATTTGGTAGCGATGGCAATGAAGGAGTATTCTGCATTACTCAAAGCTGCAGTATTACTGGAACTATTCAACAGATTTAGTGTCATAATCAGGATATTTGTTGTATGGTGGGGTCTTACCTCTCTGCAGAGAAGCTGTCGGTGTATTCTGTAACCCGAGTCGACTGGGCCACAGGATACTCGTTGTAGCGGGTGTCTTACCTTTCTACAGAGAAGCACTCAGTGTATTCTACAATCCCAGCCGACTGGGCCACAGGAAACTCGTTGTAGGGGAGAGGTCTTACCTCTCTGCAGAGAAGCAGTCGGTGTATTTTTCAACCCCAGACGATTAGGTCACAGGACATTCGTTGTAGGGGAGAGGTCTTACCTATCTGCAGAGAAACAGTCGGTGTATTCGGCTACCACAGTCGATTGGGCCATAGGACCCTCGTTGTAGGGGGTGTCTTGGATCACTGCAGAGAAGCAGTCGGTGTATTCAGCAGCCCCAGCCGACTGGACCACAGGACACTCTTGAAGTGGGGGTATCTTACCTCTCTGCAGAGAAGCAGTCGGTGTATTCAACAACCCCAGCCGACTGGGCCACAGGAAACTTGTTGTAGGGGAGGGGTCTTACCTCTCTGCAGAGAAGCAGTCGGTGTATTTTTCAACCCCAACCGTTTAGGTCACAGGACATTCGTTGTAGGTGGGGGTCTTACCTCTCTGCAGAGAAGCAGTCGGTGTATTCAGCGGTCCCAGCCAACAGGGCAAACAAGTTGATGATAAACAATGAAAAGGGAAAGTATTAGTTTCCTTTATTACTAAACCATACAGCAAAATAAAACTGTTAAAATATATAAAACCCTGTGGATATGCAACGTTTTTTTTCATTTGGTATTCTTGTATCGAGTTTACTTTCTTAAAAATAACAGTTCAACTCGGAAAGATATTTTGATAGCATTGCAGCATTGCAGGACTGGGCATTTGAATGACCTTCTTGTAAATTAATGGTAGCTTTGTAGAATGAGCATTATTTTACGAAGGCGCAAAATTCGCCAAACCTTTTCTTAATGCATGATCATTAAAAACAGTTGGATCCTTGTTTCCGTGTAATTGATTACATTTCGCTATTTAATTAACATTGGGCAGTGTTAAATGGGATTTTATGCATCTACAGAGGAAATAGATAACTGACCCTTACAATTTATAGAGAAGAGATGAAGGGGAAAACGTAGGCTGCAAACTCGTAAAGTGTGTTCAAAGACATGAAAGACGTGAAAATTCGGATAATTTAGAAAACGTCTCACGACTTCTCTCTCTCTCTCTTTCTGTCTTTCTCTTTCTCTTTCTCTCTCTCTCTCTCTCTCTCTCTCTATATATATATATATATATATATATATATATATATATATATATATGTGTGTGTGTGTGTGTGTGTGTGTGTGTGTGTGTGTGTGTGTGTGTGTGTGAATTTTAACCATTTTATATCTTCTTGGAACCGAAGATTTGAATGTGTGGTTGAACAACGAGTCATTAACTCTGTTTATCTTCTTTTCTTTGTTCATTCGGCGGGTGAAGATTCCTGTACATCTTTAAAAGCATATTCTTTTAGAGACTATCAATCCATACCACTCTATTTCTCTTTCTCTCTTTATCTTTCTAAGTATATACATAAAGAGAGAGAGAGAGAGAGAGAGAGAGAGAGAGAGAGAGAGAGAGAGAGAGAGAGTTGATTCATTGGGTACTGGTAATACAAGTATATTAGTGAAATGGAACAAAACTAGTTTGAGAATGATGTTCCTATAGATAAACCCAGGGTTTAGTACGACAATCAGTTGTTGATTATGATGCTTTAATTTGGTCGCGGGGAACCCAAGCAACAGAACCAAAAAACATTTTAAAAACAGCTAGGATCAATGAAATATCTCATGAGAAAATTTCGTTTTGTTCCGTATAAATTTTCAGCTGATGAAAAAACGAAAATTCTTTTTATAGACTCTTATTCATACGGATACATACACCCACACCCACACATGCACATACATATAGACACGCAGACTCGCATATGTATATATTTATAAAGATAAAAATTGATAACAAGGTAATCCAAGTAGAAGAAGAGATTTATTGAGAAGCAAATTTGACACAATAGCATTTCGATTCTAATGAACGATCATCAGGACTATGAGGGGGGTGATACTTCTGGAAGTTTAAAAGTAGAACATACAAAAACCTACGGAAAATTTGTATATCAAGAAAAAATAGGCCGTTTAATTAGTGAATCAACAAATGCTGATTCAGTTTTCAAATTTTCTCTACATATTGTCGGATTACACTCCATTATTTAATTATATATATATATATATATATATATATATATATATATATATATATATATTGGTTGTCATAAATATAAAAAATCCTATTTAACAACCCCTCCGCCCGAGCAGAACATGACACAAGGTCAATTTTTAAGCGGAGTTTAGCAGGTTTCAATTCAGAGTTTTCCTTCTCCTAGACTAGTTGCCTCACCAAGGCTGAAGAACCCAGTCTGTCCTACTAGTTACCCATAGCTGGATGGAGAATAATTGGATTCATACCTTTCCCAAGGGTATTAGTGCTATGTGAAATGCAATCAGTCTCGTCCAGTATTTGAACTCGTATCGTCGTGTCCATTTCCTACGACGATAACCATTACACCATGGGCACCTCCATAAATATTTAATAGCCTAGATTCTTATCTGCAACCGCTGGTTTCATGCCGTTTTTATACGACAATCATCAGGTTGACCAAATCCACAACAGTCTCTCGACTTCCGACAAATTTTGCTACACATCACTATACATATATTCATGAGACAACCGCAAATCTGCCACGCAGCGCATGTATCAACATACACACACACACTAACAATCACATAGACGACCACACACAACTCTATGCCAACATAATCAACACAAGTACACAGACACACACACACATACACACACACACACACACGCATACACACACGCACCAGACTTATACGCAATTTTAGCTTAGACATTTTTTTGACTTTATATTTTAAACTTTTCGATTTTTTGATTTCTCCAAATCCTTTCTTTTTCTGCCTGATCATTGTCGTATAAAGACGGCATTAAACCAGCTGTCGCAGATAAAAATTCATGCTATCATATATATATATATATATATATATATATATATATATATATATATATATATATATTAATTCATGATTATATTATATGATAGCACTATTACATATTTTGAACACTCTCCAAATTATACCGCATTTGGTTTGCCACAGACCTACCAAGTGAAAACGTGACAACCATATACTTTTGTAATGCATATATATATATATTAACCTCTTCGCATGAGCAGGATGTGACACAAGGTCCATTTTTTTATAGTGCGTGTATGCGTCGGTGTGCGAGAGTAAGAGAGTATCAAAATTGCTTGCGTTTTTCATCAGCTGAAAATTAATATATATATATATATATATATATATATATATATATATATATATATATATATATATATATATTAAGAGAGAGGAAAAGAGAGGCGGGTGATTACATAAATATCTTAAATCTTTAAATGTAAATTGGAAAACATAAAAGCAACGTACAAATTGTTTGCACGTGATACCGAGCTTATTATAACAGATAAAACTCTTATATAGCGGTGTAATTAAGTGATGAAAAATGAAGAACCATAACGCTTTTCTTTACAAAAATATATATATATCTGTATTACAAGAAAGGATAGAAACTTCTATCAGTCTGAAACAGACAGATAGACGAAGGGCGGGGGGCTGGTATATTGACCTTTTCTTAACCTAAGTTGTAATTCCATATTCAGGGCTTTACGTCATCGCTCTCTTGTCGTGATGTTCTCAACCGAGGTCTGTTCTTAGCCCCTCCCCCTGCCACAGGTGGCGGCCAGCACGGCTTCTGCCTTGACTTAGTTATGGCTACAACTAGCTGACCATGATTACTTGACTGTGTGACTGACCAACAGTGTATATATAATTTCATAGTGCCAACGCGTTTCGCTTTTGATTCTAGTGATATGCTTCCAATTGTCAAGCCACGCAAGCTATCTTCCCGTTTACACAGCAGTAACATCTCTCAGAAAATCATAATTGATGGCTCAGTCAAAAGTCGATATGAAACATAACCACTTACACGTGGTGTAATGGTTATCGACCAAGGAAATGGACTGAGCGACTTGAGTTCAAATCTTGTACGAGGTTATTTGTATTTAAGAGAGCACTAATGCCCTTGGGAAAGTTATGAATTCAATTATTTTCCTTCTACCTATGGGTAAATAGTAGGACAGACTGGCATTTTGATATTGGTATTAAAACCGACGGAAGAGAAGAAAAAATCGAATAAAAAAATGTTAAACTTCGGATAAAAACTGACCTCTTGTCGCATCCTGCTCGTGCGGAGGAGTTGAGTATATATATATATATATATATATATATATACGCTGTAAAACCTTAAAATCCCATCGATTAAGATGAATTCAAAAAGGATTTCATACGCAAACATTTTCTTTTACTAATGAGTGAGTTATTTAATGCCAAATCTATCTTATTTAGACATTAGTCTTATCATTTAACCCATAGCTTGGGGTACAAGGAGGCTCATGCCTTTCACAAAGATCATCTTCATCATCATCATGATGTCGTGCCGCCAGCATGGATATCCCTGACCCTCTCTTGCCACTTCTCCTATCATTCATCGCCTCCGGCAGGTCTTCAGAGCTACATCCCGTATCCTCACATAGCTGCTGTATGTATGTTCGAGCTGGTCGTACCGCTTTTGCTCGGCCATATGTTGGGGTCCATAGGAGTACATCACTTCTGAGCTCGTCCCTGCTTCTCCAGCAGTGTACTGCATGTCTGGTTCGTCTAACTTGGATAGTTTTCGTGATGGGAGGCAGACGGCTGGAGAAGAAGCTAGACGGCAATTACACAAGAATGTTGCGAGCAATATTGAACAAGTCCTGGCGGCAACACCCAACGAGGCACCAACTATACAGCCATCTGCCTCCCATCACGAAAATTTTCCAAGTTCACGAGTTTATTATTCCGAATTAAAACATAATGGCCCTTCTGGAGTTCGAACTCGTTTATTACGATCAAGTAGTCCAGTACATTTGCCTCTACGACACGGTGAATCCCACAATATATAGATAGATACGACTACTAAGATATATGCGAATACTAACATAGATCAACTGATTGATATTATGGACACGTGACAGTGAACTTATATCTTCATAGATATATCTTCAAAGAAGCGGTGGAAATCACTCGTGGGATGAGCAAACATGGAAGATACTCATGGTTAGTAATTTCGTGTTTAACCGCACATTCAAGTTTTCGGTTCCAACTAGATATAAAAGTGATAGAAGTCATTCAAGCAGATGAGGCAGACATATAATGCCAGATTATTGCTGGAGCCTCAAACGTGATTATCCAGCTGTCCTATTCGTAAAAACGGACAAACTGTATTTTTCTGGACATTAGTTGTGATTACATAAATCAGCTTAGGTTTTATATTATTCTAACTTTATACAGTGACAGTTCGTATAGAATGTGTTTACTCTTGTTTGATATGAGACAGATTTTATGTGATTTATGCACCAGCAATACCAGACCATTATTTATATCACAGATTTAATTCCAACATCCAGAATATGTTGAGCTCGTGAGAGAAGGCAGATATAAGCAGACTGAGATAGACACGGAAGAGATAGATAGATAGATAGATAGATAGATAGATAGATAGATAGAAATTACCATAATATATGAATGTATATATATATATATAGAGAGAGAGAGAGAGAGAATAGTTGAAAAAACAAATGATCCAAAATTTGATGATTTTTTATGAAAATCAATGTTGAACGTTTCGGTTGTAATAATCTTCATTAAATTCATGAAAAATGTTGTTAGAATGACGATGGATGTTTGATGAAATAATAGAAGAAAACATGTATTCCTTTATCACACACGCACACACACACACGCACATACACACACACGCACATACACACACACACACACACGCGCGCACGCACACACACACACGCACGCACACACATATATATATATATATATGAAAAGAGTGAGTTAGCTATCAACAGACCTATATATATATATATATATACTTATCTATAAACATACATACATACATGTATATATATATATATATATATACCTGTCGGTTGATATTTTATTCTGAGTTATCTATCTATCTATCTATCTATGTGTATATATATATATATATATATGTGTGTGTGTGTGTGTGTGTGTGTGTGCGTATTTTCGTTTCTCTCTCTCTCTCTCCCTATATTTATATATAAAACAGATAGATAGATAGATGTCAACACAGACCTTTACATCCATAGTGTCTCTGTATTGCTCGTGTCTTCTGCAGATGTACCGCTAATTTGGGTTATTATGAATGCGCATTTTCAGTTTCACTCGAGGAAAAACAGCTTCTTTTCTATGCTCCACTCATTGTGTTGAGGACTGCGTGCCTTCTTCACTAGCAGAGATCCTCTGACTTGGGATTCGTCTGATCATCTGATCTCCTTCCATTAATGAAACGTACCCGCAACATTGCCCAGAGGCCGTCAAGCTCTTTGTGTAACGTACATCTTAAAATTTTCTTGTCATTTCCAATCGTAATGGAACGAAGCAGACGTTATTGTCAACTGACAATAGAGAGGCGTCATCAGAACGGATTTTCGTGTGTATTTCTTTTGTAGTTGCTTATGGATAAAAGCCGAGGGTAATGTCTCCATCACTGGGCACACCATTTGCCAAACCACTGAAGCCTTTAATTCCTGGGATATATGAGGCTCTCTAATTAGATCAAGAAACAGCCATCGTTTTATACGGAAAAAGAAAACATGCGGATTCCTTTTAAAAATACCCGATTGTTTTAAATTCTAAATGTAGATTTTATTGCATTAAATATACTTGAAAGTGCTTGATGACCTTTGAATAATTTTAAGACCCTGTGGTAACATCAATCCATGATGATACAGATCCTTCTATTTAGGTTTGAGTGGATGATCTTAGTATTCCATAGTTATCTCCGTTATAACGAGAATTTGGATGATGCGAAAATGATGTTAAATGTGAATGTAAGCCACACAAGATGGGCAGTCAGTTGCAAATCATAATGGAAATTCCACGTTAGGAACTTTTGAATGTAGTGATATTTTAGAAATCTTGTTATAATGTGACGTCTTTGCTAATTTGTAGCTATGTATGTATAAACAGCGAGGGTTCTAGTTATAGGCAAATAGATATGAACAGACGTGAGATAGATAGATAGATAGATAGATAGATAGATTAACCACTAGGAGGATCGTGATAGTTAGTGAGCTGACCTCGTTAGCCATTCATAAATGTACTGCGGTTGACTTTCTTTTGATGCTCCAGTAATATTTCCATAACCTTATACAGGTAAACATGGGCAAACTGACTTGCATGTAGGTCAAATAGACTTAAACAATAAATAGATACGCGGGTCGTTCGCCCAGAAAGTTGAAAGAGAGCCGAACTTTTTTGCACTGGCAACATGCTACCAATTACTCAACAGTTTCATATGAAAATATGTACAACATATTACCACTTCTTACAAAGGTACAAAAACTTATTCAGATTTTTCTAGTTTTATAAGAATTGGTCGAGTGTTGCCTCAACAAAAATGTTCAACAATGCTCTTCTTTTTGGGAGAGGCTCAGCATTATTTCAACGACCGTTGTACATACATACATACAAGGAGGCACTCGTAGTGTAGGAAATGGATATGGCGACCCGAGTTCAAATCCTATAAGAGGTTCTTTACCTTTTTCGTAACGCTTATACTCTTGGGAAATGTACGAATCCAACTATTCTCCCGCCAGCAAGGGGTAAATAGTAATACAGATTGGGCTGCTTTGGTATGACAGACAGTCTAAGAGAAGAAAAACTCTGAATTCAATCCTGTTAAATCCCGCCCGTGTGGTGAATACATATATACAAATGTCCAAACTGAGACTGCAGACAGGTCGATAGGTAGATAGGCAAATAGATAAAGGTAGATAGATAGATAGATAGATAGAATGGACTTTGATTGTTTGATAGATAGACTGATAGATAGATAGCAAAGTCCACAATTTTGCAAGCTCACCTTTTCTTGTTGATTATTATAAGGTGTGGTCGTCTGGCTGAGATTAGATTATTCGTTTTTATGTCAAAATCCCACAGGAGTTTGTCAGTGTCATTCTTCAGGATATATGCTGGGTTGTGCATATACCATTTCTTCGTATGGTCAAATCTAAATTTCTTGCACATCTCCAAATGGACCACCTTGCCCACCCAGTCGTGTCTAGTCTTATACTCCTTCTGTACTAATTTGCTGAATTCGCTTATTATGTGATTGATGGTTTCGTCTCTATCAACACATAACCTACATTTGCTATTTTGTTGCGTCTTATCTATACTTACTTTGATTTGATTTGTTCTTATGGCTTTGTTTTGTGCTGCTATTAGGAATGAATTGTTTCTCTTTTAAAGTTTCCGTTTCTTAGCCATGTCCAGGTTTTCTCTCTCTTTCGATGTTTGTTTAATAGCATATCAACCTTTGCAGGTTATTTAATGCCAAAGCTATTCTCCAAGAAGAACAGTAGTGGTACTATTTAACCCATAGCTGGGAGGATAAGGGGGTTCATACCTTTCCCAAGGGTATTTGTCCGAAAGTGACCGTAATAGCGTGACTGGAGTACGAACTCGCTTACTACAATTCCGCAGTCCATCGCTTTAACCATTACACCACGAGGACACCCCAGGTTTTCTCCTGTGGGATGTTGATTATTAATCGTTTAAAACGCCCATAGAGTTGTTTTTCTCCCCATTTTTGTTTCCTAGTTATTGTCATCCTGTTTATCATCGTGTTGTCAATTGTTTTTGATGGCTGTAATCAGTCCCCCTTCGTGTTTTTATGTAGTCTTCGGGTCGTTGTATCGATGCATCAACACTGTCTTTAATGCTGGCAAGTCCTCTTCTGCCCTCTTTTCTTGATACATATGGTCTGTCAACGTCGTCTCTGGGATGTAATGCCTTATTCATTGTCATTAGTTTTCTTGTTCTTTGGTCCATTTGCTTAAGTTCTTCGCTGGTCAACTTCAAAAAGGTCCCGAATATTTTACGAGGGATGAAGCCCAGGTATTTATTCATTTGATAAGGTTTCCGCTAGATCGTTTATTTCTGATTATCATAACTATTTAGAGTTTTTTACATCAGTGTTAGCTGATGGTTTTTCACTGGAGTTTGAGTGACAGCAATTCTTCTCAAATCTCCAGGACTCGTCTCAGGATTCTTGTCGTTCTTAGCAATGCTGTCGTTTGGATAGTTTCTACCCGTCCACCAACTTCCAAGTCCTCCAGGCCTTTTAATAATCCTTTAGTTATTGTGCCTAACGCACCAATCACAATTGGCACAATCGTTACTTTCATGTTCCACAGCTTTTTCAATTCTCTAGCAAGGTCGAGGTACTTATCTTTCTTTTCACTTTCCTTCAGGTTTATTCTGTGGTCCGGCGGGCAGCAATGTCGACAATTTTGCAGATTCTCTTATTTTTGTTGATAATTATGAGGTCTGTTCTTCTGGCCGGGATTAGGTGATCCGTTTGTATATTAAAGTCCCATAGGAGTTTATGCGAGTCATTTTCTAGGACAGGTGCTGGGTTGTGCATATACCATTTGTTTGTATGGTCGAATTGAAATTTCCTGCACATTTCCCAGTGGATCACCTTGCCGACCAAGTCGTGTCTCACCTTATACTCCTTCTCTGCTAATTTGCTGCATTCAATTATTATTATTATTATTATTATTATTATTATTATTATTATTCCTTGCGTGTTTTTCACATCAGCAATAGATGGTGGTCTTTCACTGGAGTGTCAGCAAGTCTTCTCCGCTCTCCAGAATCCTTTTCGTATTCTGGTTAATCTTAACCTTGTAGTCTTGATAGTCCTGATTCGTCCTTTGATTTACAACTCCTGCAGCCCCCTTTGCAAACCTTTAGGGACTGATCCAAGTGTATCACTTAGTATTGGTATCACCGTCACTCTCATTTTACACAATTTGCTTTGTTCTCTAACGAGGTGCAAGTACTGATTTCCTTTTTCTTTTTTTTTTCTTTTTTACTCTGTTGTCCACTGGTAGGAAATAATCCTCTATACAGTAGATTTTCGTTTTTTATGTTAATTACAACATAGTCTGGTTTTCTATCTGGGATTAGGTGACCATATTTGTATCTCAAAATCTCTGAGAATTGTATTCGTATAATTCTCTCGGACGGAGTCTGGTTTGTCAATATACCATTTAGTTGTATGGTTAAATTTCAGTTACTTACACATGACCAAGTAGATCACCTTCCCAACCGAGTCGTAACTAGTCTTGTACTCCTTTTTTACTAGTCTTCTACCTTCACTTATAATTATTGGTCATTATGGTGTTCTTTTGTGCTGCTATTAGATGTCATTCAGTTTCTCTCTTAGGATTTCCCTTTCGTAGCCATCTCCATGTTTCCTCGTGTGAGGTTTCACCAGTTTGTCGGTTAAAATATCCATACTTCTCCTCCTCCTCCTCTTCTTCTTCTTCTTCTTCTTATTATTATTATTATTATTATTATTATTATTATTATCATTTTTCTGATTTTGTATTTGATACTTTCCCTTTCAATGTCTTTTACTCGAGGCTTGAGGTACAGGATGATTTTCCTGAGTGATTATTGAGCATATTAGACTGACAGATAGTTTTCTTAGCTCGTAACCATAATTTACACCCTATTTTCTTAATGTGTGTAATAGTATTCTCCTCAGTTATTGCTCGAATTCTTGTTAATATTGGAATAGCAATTGTGTGTAAAAACTAGTTTCTTGTAATCTTCATTTCCAGGTACGTGTTGTTTTTCGAAATTTTATTAAACTCTTTTGCTAAGATGTCTTTATCAGATGTTGTCTATAGAGATAACATTTTTTTAATTAAAAAAAAAAAAATTTAATGCCTCTGATCTGCTCGCTTTTATAGAGCTGTCAGTATGTATGGACAAATTCCAGATTATAGTAACATATTCCTCTTCCAACACTATGACTGCATTATTATCATTATTATTATTATTATTATTATTATTATACTCTTTTGAAAGTTTTTCACACAGCACTAGTTGATGTCTTTCCACTGGAGCCTGGGTGACAGCTAGTTTCCTTAAATCTCCTGGACTCTTCTTAGTGTTCTAGCCTATCTCAACAATGCTTTAGCTTGGATGGTCTCCATTCGTCCTCTTATTTTCAAGTCCACCAGTCCCTGTACCAATTCTTTGGTGACTGTACAGAGCGTAACAAATTTACAATTTGTATCACCATCGCTTTCCTGTTCCATACATTTTCCAGTTCTCTGGCAAAGTGTAGGTACTCATCTCTCTTTTCGCTTTCCTTCAGTTTTAACGAGATCTGCTTGAACGGCCGACCACAATTCAGCAGATTGTTGACTATCACTAGGTTTGGTCGTCTGGCTGAGATTAAATGATCCGTTCGTATCTCAAATGCCCTGAGAAGTTTGTGCATCTCATCTTTAGGACGGATTCTAGGTTGAGCATAGAACATTGGCTCATATGATCAAATTTATACTTCTTGCACAATTCCCAGTTGATCACCTTCCCCAAACAGTCGTGTCTTGTTTTATACTCTTTTGCATTAATTTACTGTATTCGCTTATAATATGATTGATTGTTTCGTCTCTATTACCCCATTATCTACATCTGTTATTTCGTTACATCTTGCCTATTCTTGTTTTGGCACTGCCTTATTGCGTTGTTTTGTGTTGCTATTAGAAGACAATCAGTTTTTCTCTGAAGGTTTCCCTTTCTGAGCAATGTCCAATTTTTCTCATGTGATATTTCCCTTGTTTGTTGCTTCAAATGTCCGTACAGTTGTTTTTCTTGTAATTTTTGTTTTCTGGTTATATTTTTATGGTGATGTTTGTGTTGCATGGATTACTTCTGGTCACTGTAATCGGTCTTCCTCCCTGCTTTACATGGAGTCTTCTAGTCGTTGTATTAATGAATACTGGTAAGTCTTGATCCCCCTTCTTTTCTCGACACATGCAGTCTGTTTACGTCACCTCTTGGATGTAAGGCCTTATCCATTTGTTGAATTTCTCCTCTCCTCTACTTTAAGAATGGTCCCGAGATTCTTATGAAGGGGACGCCCCAGGTATTTATCCCTTTGTTCAAATTTCTGCTATGTAGTTTGCTTTCAAATAGTTTTCTCGTTCTCTCGAGGTATTCTTTTTTAAATTTTTTCTTTCATCTCCGCTTGTTTTATGATGTCCACTTCCAATATTCACAAGTATTTGTAAGTTTCCTTTTCTTCGAGCATTCTGATTTTACTTTGATTTCATTATCCTCTTCCTTTCGTCATTTGTCATTTTCTGCTTTTCATTAGGAGCATGGCATATTTTTCTATGCCAAATTCCCTCCCAATATCGTCACTATATATCCTCACTGCTTGTATTAGGGTTCCCAATTGTTTTTCATTTTTAGCAACACAGTTTGATGTCGTCCATGTACATAAGAGAGTTGATTTTTTCTTGCGATTAATGAGATTTGTTTCCTCCTGTGCATTTCCTTAATACGTGACGCAGAGGCATCATCGCTGTTATAGATTCTAATTGTGGTAGCACATCTCACTGTAAGACCCCTCTCTGGGTTTTCACCTCAGTTAAGCTTTTACCTACTGTTGTCAGCTCCACTCTCCAGTTTTCCATAGTAATCTCGATAAAATTTATGATTTCACCCGATAACTTTATTATTATTATTCTTATCGCCTTAAGAATTTTTCACATAGGCGTTAGCTGATGGTTTTTCACTGGAGTTCGAGTGACAGCAAGTCTCCTCAAGTCTCCAGGAATCGTTCTCAATAATGCTTTTGTTTGGATGGTCTCTATTCGGTCGCCAACTTCCAAGTCTACCAATCCCTTTAATTACTGCACCAAAAACACCAATCACAGTTGGTATAATTGTCACCTTCATGTTCCACAGTTTTTTTTCAATTCTCATGAAAGGTCGAGGTATTTATCCTTCTTTTCACATTCTTTCAGTTTTATTCTGTGGTCAGCCGGAAAAGCAAAGTCCACAATTTTGCAAATGCTCTTTTTTGTTGTTGATTATTATAAGGTCTGGTATTCTGGCCGAGATTAGGTGATCCGTCTGTACGTCAAAGTCCCATAGGAGTTTATGCGTGTTAATTTCTTGGACAGGTGCTGGGTTGTGCATATACCATTTGTTCGTATGATCAAATTTCAAATTCTGCTTGGTGCATAAATCATTTGAGTGTATAGTTAAGATCCATACTACTTAACCGGGTCTTTCTGAAAACCTATGGTCCTTGAAGGTAGTGATTATATGCCTTCTATTCTTCTTCTTTTGTTGTCTGCTTCCTTTTTTGTGTGATATTTTTTATTCACATTTATCGTATACTCGCAAGGAAATAAGCTGTTCCGCAACCCACAGCTCAAACTAGTGTTTCTCCAAAAGAGTCTGAGTAGCAGAAAATTTCCACAGGTCACCGGTACTCATAAGTATTCTAATTGAGTTATAGTCTGGATGTTCTCGATCCTTTTTCTGAACTCTAGTTCAACCTGTGTGTTGAAAACTGAATAAAAGGGTTCATCTATGATTGATATTACAGTCACCTGTTTTATTTCACAATTATTCGTCTATCTGGATTTCTAGAACGACAAAATGCACTTGACAAGTTTTTTTCATTAACATAAAAACAGATATGGTAGTCAGGTTGTGATTGACTGATCAATGACTCAGAGATTATGTAATTTCTTTTATTGAACAAATTCTGCTTCGTGCATAAATCATTTGAGTGTATAGTTAAATTTTGGTCCTTTGCACAATTTCCAGTGAATAACTTTTTCCACTCAGCCATACTTGTTTTCGTATACCTTTTTGATAAGTTTTATGAATTTAGTTATTTTTTACTCCTTTCATTTTTTTCACCCCTGTTTTAAGTAGCTTCAATATATCATCATCATGTAATATCAAAATTTATATTCGGGAGTATCAAAATTATTTTTGGTTTCTAAAAATAAAGCTGAATTTCTTTTCATGTTTTACTGATCTAGCCTATTAGATGCATATCAATACCTTAAGCACTTAGGCACCAATGAGGAAGAATTCAATTATATATATATATATATATATATATATATATAGGGGGATGTACGTTTGGGAGACAGAGAGCGCGAGAGGGAATAAGACGCCTTTTCACAGACTACTTTTGAACACACTGAATATGTATTCGAATGTTTTATTTGAGAAAATCTTTGATATTTCTCTCACTATTTTAATGGTCAGTACTAAAAGCAAAACCCAATTTGATTCAATCCCGAGGTTTGCTAATGTAAAATTATCCACTGATTCATTGTAAAGGCAAAACGACAACATAGCGAATGAACTTAGGCTGAGATCTTTTTTCCGATTTTCTTACGATTTTTCAGGTGCATTGACGCACATAACATTTACTTGACGAAAATCAGATTTTACATTGACCGAAACATTGGGACAATGACAACAAAACCAAAAGAAGTAAAAACGAATAATCAACTCAAAATTCTTCGAGCCTAGTCAGCCGGAGCTGTAGAATACACTGACTGTATCTCTGCACAGGGGCAGGACTTCCCGACCAACGAGTGTCCTGATATGACATTAAACCATCTAATGGCAAGGCTTCAGTCTTGGAAATTTGGAGGAACGTTGATTGTCCTTTCATTGCCATAACTACCTGGTTGAATCTTAAACAGAGTGGTAGTACTTGTTAGAGTCCCATAAATGGATCGAAGAGATCATTTTAACAATTTAACTGTGTGCAAACAACTGAATAATGTTGAATAAAATCATTAGCGTTGAGTGGAAATACTTGAAAGCATTTATCTTTGTGCTGACATATGGTTAATATTAAATGAAATTATCGATGTAAGATAGCAATACTTCAAAGCATTTAGCAGTGTGTAAAGAAAAGATTAATATTAAATAGAGTTATTAGTGTTAGATTGTCATATTTGAAACCATTTAACAACGATAATAAAGGAGCTCTGGCTTGTTTAAAATACTACCAATTCGTTTATATATATATATATATATATATATATATATATATAAAGAAACGAACGAAAGATATATAGTAGTTTGGTGATTTATTTATTGTTTGCTTTGCTGATTTTATGCCAACGTGTTTCAACTTCAAGATTTTTTAAATACAAAAACATTCTCTTAGAATTATTTAAGTGTTAGAAATAAAATAATCATAACAAAGAAATCTTTCTATTCGTCTGAAGTCGTCACCAGGGCAAAAGAATGTTTCTTATTAAAATGAAATTATATAGGGTAATATGTTCGGAATTGATTACGTAATGACGTGGAGGTTTTTTGAAAGACGGTAACAGCGTTTTACTGTTTGTGAAGCAAATTTTTAACTGTTTATAATTTTAAACGTCGAAAAAAATGGGGCTAGTGTTACAAGTTGATTTTGAAATCTTTTAGCATTATTTTTGCTAGAGAAGGTGATATTTTGAATGAGCTTTGGCGGTGAAATATTGTGTCAAAATATAATATTGAACACACTTCATTTATACTGCGTTTATCTCTGTCGTGGATGACGTCAAATGTACAATAGTTTAGGAAGTCAAATGTGTGGTTGGTCGAGATATTATGAAAGACTGAGGAAATTGTTGTGTTTTAAAATCTTTTTTATGTTTATAAGTTCCCTTCTTATTTATATGGTGTTTGCCACTTCCTTACAGAAGAAGGCCATTTCTACAATGTTCGATTGTAAGCACGCAAATAGCTCAGATGTCCAGCTTTGCTTTTACACGACGTATTGCACTAAAGATATGTGAGATCATTGGCTTTCACTCCCGCTCACATGTTTTTCACGTGGTTGTCTGTCATCATAGGACCGCATATGACTAAAGAGACCGGCCCGTGACAGGCAAACCCTGCCACACACAATACATACATGGTCAGGCCTGAATGAAAGAAATGTATTCAGGATGTCTGACTTCTGCCACGTAGAACCCCACCTGCTCGTGTCACATTTCCTCAAACCTTCTATAGCCAACATAAACGAATCTCATCCACGTCACACGATTCGTCGCTGTCCTATTCCAATTTCAAAAATTACATATATATACGAGGTGCATACAATAAGTTCCCAGACTATTTTCGTATGGGCACTTTTATTGATAGTACACACATGAAACTTTAGTCACCTTCGAAGTAATTTCCTCCGGCTGCAATGCACTTGTTGTACCCTTCCAACAACTTCTGGAAGGCCCCATGGGTTTCCTCTTGTGCGAGCGTGTCAATGACCTTCGTCACAGCCTCTTTCATCTCCTCAATTGTCTCATAACGACAAACTGTGAGCTTTGGGAATAACCAAAAGTCCCAGGGAGCAAGGTCTGGACTATAGGGAGGGTGAGAAACTGTCTTGATGCTCATATTGGTCAAAGAGTCTGTGACAAGGATAGAGTTGAGGACTGGTGCATTGTCCTAGTGGAAATGCCACTGATACGTTTTGAAGAGTGCTGACTTCTTCCGACGGAATCTCCTCCTGAACTCCCTTAAAACCTAAACATAGTAACCCTCGCTATAACCCTAACTCTTTGGCTAATCAACAATACTGTATTAACTTCCTTACTCCTTCCACACCTATCATCATCCCTCACAGACTCCCTGCTTTCCTCGAATCTCTTATGCCACTCAAAAACTGATGCTCAATTCATGCAAGATGGTCGAAAAGCAGCCTGAAGCATTCCATACGTTTCTGTGGCATTTTTTTCCAAGTTTAAAACACAATTTTATTGCATATCGTTCTTCTCAAGTGTCAGATTGCATTTTTGAAATTCACCAGCTGTGACCATCAGGATTTCGAATTCCTGCTGTAGCTGTTGATTTGAAGCTAAAATCATAAAAATTGGTCTGTCATCTCATAATATAGCAATAACATAGTGAATTTTCAAGAGTCTACGACAATTTTAAATGCCCATTCAAAATAAGTCTGGAAACCTATCGTATGCACCTCGTATATATATATATATATATATATATATATAAGATATGATATTGATTTACCAGCAAGTGTTGATATACCACAAAACTCAACTAACAAACCAACTTCTATATCTGTGAAAACAACTGGTTTTACTTACCTGCCAAAAGTATTGTTGACTGGGTAGCCTTCGGGGGTAATCCATGTCAATTTCGGTGCATTTCCATCTGGGCCAAGTCCCAGTGCCATACACTTCAATACGAGATTTGAGCCGTACGCGATTTCTAGGTTTTCCCGGGGCAGTATCATTATTTCAGGACTCTCTGAAAGAATTGGAAAATAATCCCAAAAGTTAGAGAAGAACACAGATTAGAATATAAGTTACAATTCTCTGACACCTTTTCTTTTGTTGGGAAGTCAGTTTAAAAATAAAAGTCGTCTCACTCATTCAGTCATGGAGATATCCGGCTGCAATCATTCAAATTTAACTGTAAAGTATCACCTGATAAGTTGCTGTTTTTTTTTTTTTGTTTTTTTCTTAGTTTATATCCTGTTCGTCCATTACTTGCTCAATTCCCAGTGAATTACCTTTCCCACCCAATCATGCCTTTTCTTGTATTCCTTTTTGGCAAGTTTACTGCATTTACTTATGATGCACTGGGCATTGGTATAGCGGTTAGAGTGTTCACCAATGGCCCGGGACACCTGGGTTCAATCCCAGGTTGAGTCATGCCAAAGACTAAAAAAATGGTACTTGATGCCTCCTTGCTTAACACTCAGCATTATAAAGTACGCATCAAGGGTAAAGTGGAGCAATTCAGGGAAAGGAGTTGCGCCCTCCCCTACACCTTGGTGTAGTAGCTATCGAAAAGGGAGCCTTCGGGTCACCTTCGACTATGGTCACCAACTTTACTTACTTACTTATGATGCCATTGAGTGTTTTATATTCATCACTACAGAGCCTACAGTTTCCAGTGTATTATAAATTTTTGCTCACAAATACCAATCTCAGTATCATCAAATAATTACAACGCCACTTAGCAAATTATTAGCAAATATGATTTGCTTATAGTGTTAAAGACTGTTCAGAGACAGCCATACGTTTTAGATGAGTTGATAACAGCAGAACAGGGCATCCTACTATCACAAATTATCCAAACAACACTAATAATGACTATTGTCTTGAGAAATAGAACCGACAACTCGAGTTCAAATCCTAAACTAGGTTGTCTGCGTTTTACTGCGTTGGTGCCTTTCGACAAAAACATACGTCTATCTCTTCTCCGCCTAGCTATGGGTAAATAGTAAGGTAAGCTTTGTTATTTAGCCTTTTTAAAGAGACCAGTCTAGCAGAACAAAAATTCTGAATTTAAACCAGCTTTGCTCCGCTTAAAAAATACCTTTGTCACATCTTGCTCAAAACAGAGGGGTTGGGTATATACACACTTAAGCTGTTAATTTTGACTTTTTACTCTCCTAGATTGGTAGCCAGCAATGCCCACAGTTTCTCCCATAGCTCGAGGAGAACGTATGGATGCATGTTTTTCAAAAAGGAATCAACACAAACGGAAACACATTCAGCCTTGTCCTGAATTTGAACTTGGATCACAGGGTTCATTTTCTTTGAGGATTACTATTATACTGTACGCGCTTTATATTACAGTATTAGAAATAATGCTAATCTGCCAACGTATCTCCTTGTAAGACTCCAGCAATAAACTCTGGCCGTGTCAATACTACTGTATGGTTGTACCACGTAAATTCTGATGAAACGTTCGGAGAAAAAGCTAGATGGGAACTACACAAAGCTTGTGTGTATTGTTTTAAATAATTCCATGAAGCCACAGTCAACAAAACAGAAGCTGTACGACCACTTACTTCCCCTCTGACAAACTATCCCAGTAAGATGAGCAAGAAATGCTAGATACTGCTGATGAAGTAAACGATGTTCTCTTATGGGATCCTAAAGATTATTGTTATATACTGACCTTTGAAATGAAAGGCTGGTTAGTTTATGTCGTTCAACACAGGATATGCTGCTGTTTTTTTTTAAGGTAAAACGAAAGATAGCGTAAATTCTACGTGAATTGAGTGGATGAGACGATATAGAACGACAGAAGTTTTCAACCAGTGAATCAGCCGTCAGTCGAGAGAAAGCAGTCAGTCAGCAGTCAGCTGAGTGAGTCACTCCGTTTTGGGCGGTATCCCAGATGTGAGGGGACTCGGCCTCCGGGTTCCTGTATTAATCTCCCGCGAAAAAAGCATGAAGATGCAAGGCTCTCTGGATATGTATCTCAACCTGGTGTAAGTCTTAACTGTTTCCTGTTTATCAAACTCTGTCTCTGTCTCTGTCTCTCAATCATTTCGATATTTTGTAAATAATGAGAGAGTTTACTTTTAGTTAGACGAACCAGACATGCAGGACACTGCTGGAGAAGCAGAGATGAACTCATAAGAGATGTACTCTTATGGATCCCCACACATGGCCGCACAGGACGACCAGCTCGAACGTACATTCAGCAGCTATGTGAGGATACAGGATGTTGTCCTGAAGACCTACCTAGGGCGATGAACGATAGGGAGGAGTGGCGAGAGATGGTCAGGGATATCCGTGCTACCAGCGCGATATGATGATGATGATGAGTGTTGTCACTTTACCCTCGATATACAACAATATAGACACACCAGTATTAGCCAAACAGCAAGAACTTACATTCATCCGCTCTGGGCGCACACTGAACACTGTCAAGAGGATTTACCGTTGTCGTAAGGGATGGATGGCAAAAAAGAGTCCAAGGAATCAGTGATGTCGGTACACATAGTTGATGATAATGATGAGTTATATTGTTCAGGTAGTTGCACATAAAACCTTTGGATACTTCATTGTCACAGAAAGTAATTCTGTCATCTGAATTTAAAATATCAGCAAGTGCCCTTGATATGACAATTAACTAGCTTATTAATACTAATAATTTTTTAAAAAATCATTCACATATTTTGATTTCATGTTTATTTCTTTTAAAGGTGGAAGATTCCATCTTATGCCTCTAAACAGGGGGGTCGTAATGGATTGTTTTTTTTGGGGGGTCTACAAACTGCAAACAAATATTTATAAGCTCCCCCGTCAGTAGCAGCAGTAGATTGGCCAATCAGAGATGACTAAAGCATATATGAACAATGGCAGGCTACAATATTAGACTAAGTACGTGCTTTAGCCTTGTTACTGAAAAAGCGTACTTTTTGTATTGCAAAACTGAAAACAAGATGGCTACCCGAATTCTGACACAGGAAATTTGGTTTCTGTCAAAGACATGCTTACTTTATATGATTCAACAAAAATATAAATATGTGATTTCATTCATCAGGATGACACAAAGTAAAGGTCTAGTTTAGAATTATGCTTACATCGGCTAAAAATTAATATTGAAGACATATACAAATAGAAACAACTGAATGGGAACAGGTCTTCATTGAGAATTGTAAAAACTAAAAATCTGGTTATTCAATCAAATAGCATAATCAAATAAGGAAAGTTATTCTGGAAAATAAAATTTAAAAAATAAACTAAAATGAGGGGTCAATCAATCAGTTCAAACCAGAAGATATGATTTGTTGTTATTGACGAGAAAAGGTGTGGTTTGGTTTGTTGGGTTTTATGGCATATCAACCTTTGTAGATTATTTAACGCCAAATCCATTTCTATGTAAATAATCTGTTCAATTCAAAACAATTCAGTTTTAGCATAAGTACACAGTTTAATTCAAACTATTCAAGCAGTTATATGTAACAATTCAGTTTAGTGTAAATACAGTTTTGATGTCGAAAAACAGTTCTATTTCAAATAATTCAGATAAGCATAAGCACGCAGTTTAAATGTAAGTACGGTTTAATTGTCAAAAACATTTCTATTTCAAACCATCCAGTTTACTCAAACAATTCAGTTTGGCATAAGTATATAGTTAGTTTTATTTAACCCATAGATAGGGCCCTATCAGGTGCTACCACTCCGGGCCAGAGTGGACCTGGGAGCAATGTCAATGAAGGAGTACTCCGCATTCCCCAAAGCTCCAGCACTGCTGGAACCTCGCGATCAGATTGTTTAGTATCATATCCAGGACACTCGTAAGGGGGGGTCTTGCAGTCAGTGTATTCTACAGCCCCAGCCGACTGGGCAAACGAGAAAAGGGAACATTTTTAAAAAGAGACAATTCTTATTCGTCGCGTTCAAAAACTAACGAGCCAAGAACTGGTGATCCAAACTAGTTTTCTTTATAACCCGATGGACAAAAAGTCGATTAGTAAAGTTTAATTGTATAAGCAACAGTTTATACTTCATAAGAGAAATGAAATGCCAATATATTTTCTACTCATTAAAATTACCAATACATTATTTGCACAGGCTCTTACTTGTCATCAATTGTCATCACTTAAAATGAATAAAGCAGCTATGTCTTAGTCTACAGAACCGAATATACACTTTTCATCTGGCAACTTCGATGCCAACATAAGTGCCAAATGTTTATCATATTTACCAACCCCTCCGATCGGGCAGAATATGACACAAGGTCAATTTTTAAGCGGAGTTTAACAGGTTTGAATTTAGATTTTTCCCTCTCCTAGATTAGTTGCCTAACCAGGGCTGAATAACTCAGTCTGCTCAACTACTCAACCATAGCTGGAGGGAGAATAATTGGATTCATACCTTTTCCAAGGGTATTAGTGCTATGAGAAATGCAATCAGTCTCGTCAAGGATTTGAACTGTGCTAAATGTTTATGGATGGGAAAGAATCCAACAAGTTGTACAGGATAACATCGAAAGCACAAAGAGGGGCACCTTGCTTCATCCACATCCAGGCAGAGATTCATGTTTCCATTAAAACAAAATGTTATTCTCACTATTTTATCAAAATATAATAAGTACACCCCAAACAATTTCTTATAAGAATTAATTTTCTCTAAATCCAAAAGATTTTTTTTACGATGGTGGGTTTAAAATTCATATGATCAGTTGTTGACGATTTTTTGGCTAATGGGTTCCAAGTACCGCAACACAGATGGAAGAAATGTGTGGACAGTAAGGAGGGTTATCTGGAAAAATAAACATCATTTGGCCATATACCATGTAAGTATTTTGGTCAGCCTATCAACTTTTCAGCTGATTCTTGTATGTCAAGTGGAACGTAAGATAATTTTTACTCTCTCTCTCTCTCTCTCTCTCTCTCTCTTTCACATTTCAACATCTGTTTCTACGCCATGCAACCATTTTTTATATTTTGCGAGGAATGCTGAGTGTTTATTAATACTTTATTACCCTCAGATGTTTCCTGAAAGCTTTAGTAATGTAGCTGACACAATGAGTTGAGATAACATCTATCTATCTATCTATCTATCTATCTATCTAATGAATTGTTATATATCATTATCATCATCATCATCATCATGTCGTGCTGGTAGCACGGATATCCCTGACCCTCTCTCACCACTTTTCCCTATCATTCATCGCCTCAGGCAGGTCTTCAGGACAACATCCTGTATCCTCACATAGTTGCTGAATGTATGTTCGTGCTGGTCGTCCTGCTTTTGCACGGCCATGTGTGGGGGTCCATGAGAGTACATCACTTATGAGTTCGTCCCTGCTTCTCCAGCAGTGTCCTGCATGTCTGGTTCGTCTAACTTGAATAGTTTTCTCCATAGGAGGCAGGTGGCCGTACAGTTGGTGTCATGTGGGGTGTTGCCGCCAGGACTTGTTCAAGATTGCTTTATTTGTATTATTTTTCATCTTCCTAATTCTACTTACTTTGTTAAGCATTGTATTGTCATCCACAGACAGACTGTTTTGTTGTATCATAACTCTTCAGTATTGCTAGACATGCGTGATGCTACAAGCTGGGATTAAAATCCGGCTGACTTTATGTCAGTCGAATATCTTACCCCAAAGCTACCACCGTAAACGAAGGAATTTTACGTATATATTTATTTACATATACGCTAATCAGCTACAGGAGGGCTTAATTCAGGAGAAAGGCTTTGCATTTTCGAGTATGTGGTAGCCGACAATTCCCCACTCGAGTGCTCAACCCATGGGGTGGGATGGGGGAGAATATAACACAAATAAGCAAAGAATTGCGTGAAACAATATAAACAATATAAACCAAAAACGGTACTCAAATGCAGGTAAGGCAGTATAAAAAAAAGAATTCTTCACTTTTTGTTTGTGACTGTGACTCGAAGTTTCACGTGTTTGTGAATATAATCAAATATCAAAAGAAGGGTTTAAGAATCATCAAATACATAGTTTTCTTTTTATGGGCAAAAGATAGATTAAAACAAGCTCTATTCAATGATATAACGGGTTTAAATCAGCGATAAAAATTTGCTGAGTAAAATAAAAAATAAATTGGCCTCAGTGGTGTCACGGACTGGGAATTGAAAATTTATGAAGCTTGAGAGATCCCATAACCTCATTGATTTAAATATTGTTTGCAAAGGATGGTGGACTGAAGGAATATTTTAACTGGTTACAAAAAGTATCAATAAGCAATTAGTTATGCAATTAACAATTAAGATAGTAAATCATTGTATTCAGGGGTATCCTCGTGGTGTAATGGTTAAAGCGATGGACTGCGGAATCGTATGAAAGTGAGTCCGTACTCCCGTCGCGCCATTACGTTCACTTTCGGGCAAATACCATTGGGAAAGGTATAACCCCCCTCATCCTCCCAGCTATGGGTTAAATAGTACAACTACTGTTCTTCTAGGAGAATAGCTTTGGCATTAAATAACCTATAAAGGTTGATATGCCATTAAACAAAGAAACCAAACCATTGTATTCCAATACTTTTTCACCATTATTTGTGTGCTTGATGGCAATTACACAAGAATACTGCGAGCAATATTGAACAAGTCCTGGAGACAACACACAACAAAGCAGCAGCTGTACGGCCGCCTACCGCCCATCACGAAAATTATCAAATTTAGACGTATAAGACACGCTGGACACTGCTGGAGAAGTAGGGACGAGCTCATAAGTGATGTACTCCTGTGGGCCCCTTCACATGGACGAGCATCTGTGCCGATACGGGATGTAGCCCTGAGGATCTGTCGAAAGCAATGGACGATAGGGAGGTGTAGTGAGAGAGGGTCAACAATATCCGTGCTGATAGCGCGACATGATAATGCTGACGATGATATTTTATTTAACTTTATGAAGTTTTTTAAGCAAATTTAAAGTAGATATTTTTGATGATTCTTTTGGTGAAAGGCTTTCATTTTTTTTCCACGAGAACGAAGACGGTCAAATGTCGGCAAAGCAGAGCAGAATTTAAACTAAAACTATTACCTCTGTACTTTCATATGCTTTTGACAAAAATTTTCAGGCATTTCTGAGCACAATCAACAGACAGAAAGTGGGTATATTCTATCCACTTCCCTAATGGTTTTGTTCAAAAATACACGGACATTTTTAGACAGGCATGTGAAAGGAGAGAGGTGTTTTCTAGTTTATATATGCCTGGTGGGTAGAGTGTTCGCTTATGGTCCGGGAGATCTGGGTTCAATCCCATGTCGCGTGATAACAAAGACTTTAAAAACTAATACTTGATACCTCTTTGCTTAACAGTCAGCAATATAAGGTACGTATCGAGGGTAAAGAAGAGCAATCCAAGGAAAGAAGTAGCACCCTCCCCTACACTTTGGTGTTGTAGCTATTGAAAAGGGAGCCTTCGAGTCACCCTCGACTACGGTCGACAACTTTACTTTTATATATGTATATATATATGTGTGTGTGTGTGTGTGTGTGTGTGTCCACGTGTGGGGGGTTGGGTTGCAGTATTTCATTTAAGCATGTCTCATCAAATAATAAAGACACATGTTTCTATATAATTTCATTTTAATTCTTTCAAGTTTCTTATCAAGTACTTTGGCTTTAGGTTGGAGTTGGTAGATGAATTTACTGAAAATGTCCCAAGCGCTTTCTAACCCTTATAGGCCATCATCAGGGGATTTTACAAGTGTAAAAAAATGTTTTCTTAAATTTTTTAAAGTTTTCTGAATTGGAAAAAAACATTACGATTAAGTATAGTTGGATTAAATCACACACACACACACACACATATATACATATATATATTTATGGTTAGGCAAAGTAATGACCATGACCTCGGCATTGCACTTAACGGCATCCGATATTGAAGCTCCAGGAATGTGGAGTATCTCTTCATTGCCGTTAATCCCTAGTCCACCCCGTCCAGGGGCGTCAGTGCCTGTTAAGAGCCGATTCATGGCACAAATAACTCCGTTCAAAAGTCATTCCTATTCGACAGTGAAAAAACAGCAAAAGAAACAACACAAAAATGTGAATATGAAGTACAATTCTAGATACAAAAATAACCCTATTGGGCTATTGCCGTTAAAATCAATCAATCATTAAAATCTCACTTTAGTAAGTAAAATTTCAGAGCGGTTTCTTCTATTTTCAGGACCTGTTAATAAGAGAGTAGTTACAGTTTAAATTGAAAATTTCCAAAAGGGGAAATACCCTCAACTCTCTTATAATAATAATAATAATAATAATAATAATAATAATAATAATAATAATAATAATCAATCACATAATCAGCGAATGAAGCAAATTAGCACAGAAAGAGTATAAGAATAGACAAGACTGGGTGGGCAAGGGGATCCATTAGGAATTGTACCAGAAATTGAAATTTGGTCATACGAACAAAATGGTATATGCACAACTCAACATCCGTCCTGAAGAATGACACGCACAAACTCCTCTGGGATTTTGATATACAAACGGATCTCCTAATCTCGGCCCAACGACCAGACCCTATAAAAATTAACAAAAAGAAAAGAGAACTTGCAAAATTGTAGACTTTGCTGTCCCGGTTGACCATAGATTAAAATTGAAAGAAAGTGAAAAGAAGGATAAATACTTTAACCTTAGTAGGTAAGTGAAAAACTGTGGAATATGAAAATGACGTTCATACCAATTGTAATAAGAGGACAAGAAGAGACCATCCAAGCTAGTGCATTATTGAGATGTGCCAGAATATAGAGAAAAGTCCTGGAGACTTGAAGAGATTTATTGTCTTTCAAACTCCAGTGAAATGCCGTCAACAAACGCTGGTGGAAAAAAAAAACTCACAAGGAGTAAGGATTATAAAACAAAAAAAAAGATATTGAACACGAAAGTGACGGTGATACCAATTGTAATTGGTGCGCTCGGTACATTCACCAAGGGACTAGAGGACTCGGAAATAAGAGAAAGAATAGAGACCATCCAAAATACAGCATTGTTGAGATCGGTCATGATACTTAAATGAGTCCAGGAGACTTACTGTCACTCAAACGCCAGTGAAAGACTATTAGCTAAAATTGATATGAAAAACTTTCAAGGAGTAAATAATAATAATAATAAAAAATAAGCAAAAATCTGTAAAGAACAAAAAAAAAAAAAAAACAAGAAAAAAAAAACAAGCAAAAACAATTAAAAGGAAAGAGACAGAATGAAGTACAATATTAAAAGACTTATTATAGTGAAAACGTGAAGGTTTTTTTTCATTGAAAAAAGAATTTTCCTACAATTGAAAAACCGGTTCTACCACTAGAAAAAAAGGTTTGTGGCTGTCCAAAGTTTACAATAAATGTCCAACGAACAAAATTTGTTGATCGCAGAGACAGAAAGAAAATCCAGACAAAACTTGGCTAAATAGTTCCAAACTATTTAGGCGAAAACGATGTCGAAGAACTATCTCAAGAAAATTCCGAAAAAGCAGAAATATGTCAAAAATATCTTCTAATGGCTGGTTGGTTGGTTGTTTGGGTTTTATGGCATATCAACCTTTGTAGGTCATTTAATGCCAATTCCATTTTATACAAATAATCTGTTCTATTTCAAACAATTCCCTTTAGCATAAGTACACAGTTAAAACAGTTCTATATTAAACAATTCGGTTTAGTGTAAATACAGTTTCAATGTCAAGAGCAGTTCTATTTCAAATAATTCAGTTTAGCATCAGCACTCAGTTTAAATGTAAGTAGGGTATAATTGTCAAAAACATTTCTATTCAAGCTATTCAGTTTAATCAAACAATTCAGTTTAGCATAAGTATGCCGTTCTATCTAACCCATAGATAGGACCCTATGAGGTGCTACCACGATGGGCCAGAGTGGACCTGGAAGCAATGGCAATGAAGGGGTACTCCGCATTCCCCAAAGCCCCAGCATCACTGGAACCTAACCATCAGACTGTTTAGTGTCATAATCAGGACACTCATTGGAGTTTCTACCCCTCTGCAGAGGTGCAACCAGTGTATTCTACAGCCCCAGCCGACTAGGGAAAAAATATCCGCTAAGAAACCATTCATATGAAAAAAGGTCAGGGACTGACTGCGTTTTGCAGCATAATATGGTTACTCAGATGCAAAGAAGTTTGAAAGCACAATATGGTCAGATGAATCTGGATTTTACCTCTATAACGACGCTTCAGAGCGTTATCTTGAAATTCAGGTGAAAAATGATGGCTGGAATATCTGAAAACAACGGTTAAACATAAAAACACTATTCTGAGAATCTTTCTCGTCTTCTGGAATTTGTGAATTAATTCGATGCGACTGGCAAATTAATGCCAAAGTCTACATAAACATTCTTGAGAAAGGACTATTACTAACGATTGACAAGCTATTGTCTTCGGTAAATCGAGCAGATAATATTTTTCAGCATGATATCGCATCTCCTCATCATGCTAAATTGCCAAAAAATATGGCTTTTTGAAAACGCATTATAAATAATTTCTCGCTTGGAAAAAAAAGCTAGATTTAAATCCAATTGAAAATATTTGGAATATAATAAAGCAGGTGAGTTGTTTTCTGATGAACATATGGTGTGGAAAGCAATTAAGAGGGAGGGGAAAAACATTTCAATTGGACAACGTAAGTAACTGACAGAACGACAAAATGAATTTATTTGCGAAAAAATCATATCATATTAAAAATGACTAATGTGTCCACATAAAATAAGTTGTTTTATATTTTCTAATTTATGTTAACTCTTCCATAAAAGTATATAACCCAGGCTCATTTTTGCCCACAAGCCTCTCTCTCTCTCTCACCCTCTCCATCTCTCTATCTCTCTCTCGATATATATATATATATATATATATATTCAAAATACCCTTCATAAAATAAATTATACTCACGGAATACTTTAACAGGGACGATCAACTCGGCTATAATGCCACCACTTTCTCCAAGAGCAACGCATGTGTAGTTACCGGCATCTGAGAGTTTCATTTTCTTAATTGTCAATGCCAGCTGTTCAGGACGTGATATCATAGATACTCTGTAAATACATAAATAATAATAATAATAATAATAATAATAATAATAATAATGATGATGAAAAGAGTATAAGGCTAGGTACGACTGGTTGGGGAAGGTGATCCACTAGGAACAGTGCCAGAGATCTAAATTTGCCCATACGAACAAATGGTATATGCACAGACCAGAATCTGTCATGGAGAATGAGACGCACAAACTTGTTTGGGATTTTAAGATACAAATGGATCACCTAATATCACCCAGACAACCAGACCAAGTGATAGTCAAAAAAAAAAAAAAAAAAAAGACAACCTACCGAATAGATGACTTCGTCGTCCCAGCAGACCACAGAGTAAGATTAAAAGAAAGCGAAAAGAATGATAAATACCAATAACTTTCTAGAGAATTAAAAAAGAAAATGAAACATGAAGTTTACGGTGATATCAATAAGGGGAAGGTAGCGCGTCTAATACGATACAATAAATGAGCCTAATGTATATAGACAGAAAAAATAGTGCTGACCAGTAAAATTGGAATTTATGTACGCTTTCTTTACTCGGCTCATTCCTCTGTAAATTAATTAGAAGAACGACTGATTGATTGAAATTAACAGATTTTCAAACCGAGAGGGTTATTTTATGCCGAGAGGTTAGAGAATCACTTTCATTTTACATTCTTATTTATATTTTGATGTAGTCATTTCTAAATAATTCTTTTGCACAAGGTTATATGATATCAAGTATTAATCCATCCGATACAAATGATTTGTTGTTCAGTCGGTTGGGGCTGTAGAATACACCGACTGCTTCTCTGCAGAGGGGTAAGACTCCCCCACCAATGAGTGTCCTGGTTATGACATGAAAATCTGATGGTGAGGTTCCAGTAATACTGGGCTCCGGGGAATGCAGAGAACCCCTTCATTGCCATCGCTCCCACTCCACTCTAGCCCGGAGTGGTAGCACCTGATAAGGATCCTATCTATGGGTAAAATAGAACTAAACCGTGGTTCCTTCACTATACTGATTTTTGCATGTGCGTATTTATGCTAAATTGAATTGTTTAAAATAGAACTATTTGGACATTTACACTTCGTACTTATGCTCAATTGAATTACTCGAAATAGAACTGTTTTGACATTTAAGTGTGTATTGCCCAGTCGACTGGCACTGTAGAATACACCCCCTAATGAGTGTCCTGGATATGACACTAAACAATCTGATGGTGAGATTCCAGTGATGCTGGGGCTTTGGGGAATGAGGAGCACCCCTTCATTGCTATTGCTCCCAGGTACACTCTGGCCCAGCGTGGTAGTACCTGATCTATTGGTTAAATAGAACTGAATTGTTTGACTAAACTGAATAGTATGAAATATAAGTGTTTTTGACATTTAAACCGTACTTACATTTAAACTACATGCTTATTCTAAACTG
The DNA here is from genome assembly GCA_963585895.1 of Sepioteuthis lessoniana. NCBI lineage: Eukaryota > Metazoa > Mollusca > Cephalopoda > Myopsida > Loliginidae > Sepioteuthis > Sepioteuthis lessoniana. Next base: position 85,575,036 of record OY757915.1, read on the forward strand.
AATTATTTGAAATGGAACTGGTTTTTGACATTAAAACTGTATTTACACTTTACTGATTTGTTTGATATAGAACTGTTTTAACATTTAACTGTGTGTAAATAAAATCTGTAGTTATGCTAAACTGAATAAGCTGAAATAGAACTGTACTTACATTCAAACTGTGTACTTATCCTAAACTGAATTGTTTAAAAAGGATATATTTTCATAAACTGTACTTATTGTCAATTAAACTGTGTCCTCATGCTAAACTGAATTTTTAAAAATAGAACTGACTTTGTTTAACCTTTGTAGGTTATTTAATGCCAAAGCCATTCTCCAAGAATAACAGTAGTGCAACTATTTAACCCATAGCTGGGAGGATAAGGGGGTTCATACCTTTCCCAAGGGTATTTGCCCGAAAGTGAACATAATAGCACGACTGGAATACGAACTCGCTTACTACCATTCCGCAGTCCGTCGCTTTAACTATTACACCACGAGGTCACCCCCATGGATTTGCTGGTAAATAACCTACAAAGGTTGATATGCCATAAAACCCAACCAACCAACCAACCAACCAACAAAGGATTTCCAAACAGATCTATTTGACCCATGGAATGGACCATAACAGGTATTGCCTCTCTATGTAGGGAGTGGACTTGCAAGTAATAGCAATAAAGGGGTATTTCCCAGCGAGGAAGCTTGATTAGCCACTGCTTCGCGCAGAGGCTTTTCAGCGGACTGTCTGGCATCCGTGCCCGACGGTCAATGCTCCATGGCAGACTTGAGGCCGAAAGGCTGGTCTACCTTCGGGTGGGCTAGCTGCATCATTGACACCTTTTTCCCCCTTTTATAGCACAGGACCTTGCTGTCCAGTTTAAGTTATAATCAGGCATGTGTGTTTGGACACAGATTTAGGTTCTTGTCCAGTCAGGCTCATCAGGCCCACATTGCACTAAGTGGGCCAATGACCAGCATAGTCAAGTATTGCTTGAGCCTCGGTTCGCACCCGATATTCCCTCCCCTAAAGCCCACTATAATCGACCTTCGGATCATTGACCTAGTGTCGAGTCCTGTCTGGTGGGAGGCAAAGACAAATATAAGTCATAAAGAGGTATTCTGCGCTTCAGGGCTTGAAACTCATGATTGCAAGCAATTTAGCATCATACCCAGGACACGCCCTTTGGGGGGGGGCTCTTACCCCTCTGCAGGGGATACATTATATGTATTCTAAATCCTGCCGACAGGCTTTGGAATATTGTTATTTCTTTAATTCTGTTGAAAGGAGCCAGATTCTGGTGATAAAACTCAACGCTACGTTTAATAGCCTGAAACTCGTAATAAATTACTTACTTAATTAAGAACAGAGACGAATATAAATTGTATTGATTAGGGTAAACATGAAAAAGTAATTTAATGAATAGATTGATCGATTAATTAATATATTCGAGGGTCGACTGAAAAGTTCATAGACTGACTAAGATACACTCGCAGAATGCGACCAAATGACTTTTTTTTCTCAACATAGTGTCAACACTGATCCAATAACTTTTTCTCTTAGTGTTGCAGTGCTTGAATCTCATGAATCGAAAAAGGTATGACGTCATCATATAAACTATTTAGCCTCTTGACTTTTCAGCCCACCTTCATATCTATCTATCGATCTATCTATGGACTTGTATCATCATCATCATCATCATCATCATCATGTCGTGCCGCTAGCATGGATATCTCTGACTCTCTCTCACCACTTCTCCATATCGTTCATCGCCTCCGGCGGGTCTTCAGGGCTGCATCGCGTATCCTCACATAGCTGCTGTATGTATGTTCGAGCTGGTCGTCCCGCTTTTGCCATATATAGGGGTCCATAGGAGTACATCACTTTTTGTATAGATTTGGGCAAATATGAAAAACTATTCCAATGAATTGATTAGTATATATATATATATATATATATATATATATATGCATAAGTTATATAGATAAGGGAACATATGAAAAACGTATTTACTGAATTGATTAATCCATTAATACATATATAATATCCCTCGAAGGTCAATATGCCATTAAACAAATATACCAAACCAGTATTGACCAACCAGCAAAAACTTGCATTCATCAACTCTTTGCAGACACTGGGTGCCATCTAAAAAACTTGCCAAAAATCTGTTTGAAATTAGAAGTTACCATATTTCTTTATATTCAAATTTCGTTGTATTGAAAGAAAATAAGATGGGGTGGATGCGTGTGCAGTGTAATGGTTATCGTCTTAGAAAATGAAATCGGTGACACAAGTTCAAATCCAGGACAAGTCTGGGTTTGACTTCGAGTTAGTGACGCTTGGAATGGCATAAATCCGTCTGTTCTTTCTTGCCTCAGCAATGGATTAATAGTAGGGAAGACTGCGTACTTCAGTCTTTGCAGGGCAACCAATCTAGGAGAAGGGATATTCTTAATTCAAACCAGGTTTACTCTGCATTAAAAGAATTGATCTTATATTATATCCTGCCAGAGGGGAAGTCGTTTGTTACATGAATATTTTTTGAAACGGGAGTATACATGTAGTAAGTAAATTTGGTGACCTTAGTCGAGGGTGACCCGAAGGGTCCCTTTTTAATAGCTTCCACACCAACGTGTAGGGGCGGGCGCTACTTCATTTGTTGTATTGCTCAACTTTACCCTTGATCCTTACCTTGTAATGCTGAGTGTTAAGCAAGGCGATATTAAGAACCATTTTTTGTGTCTTTGGTATGACTCGACCTGGGACTAAACTTTGGTCTCCTGGTCCATTGGCGAACACTATACTGTTTAGGCCAATGGCCCGTTATTATATATTTTTCATTATGTATTTTTCATGCTCACACAAGTGATATATCTCCCCAAACCAATAAAACCTCTTTCCCAGAGGTAAAATTTCCGCAATTCAGTTATGAAATATACTATAAAAATCTAGTAACTCTCTACGGGAGTTTACATTTTAAAAAGTATAGAACGTCCTGCAAAACTCTTGTATTATGTGTAAAAAGATTTTTTAATAATTGAAAATATTTGTCAAACCAATATTAGACTGTCGTCAAACGTTTTTGAATGTTTCAGGTTAAAAAATCATTCTCACATGACTCATGTAAGCCCCTAAAATAAAACTCAAATATTACCTGTTTCGCCAAAAAATTACTGTTCAAGACAGATCTACACTACTGATGAAACTTATCAAAATCTGCCTCTCCTAAAATTCATATCATTAACTGCGAAGATGTTAAATTTTAAATTGATATCATTTGAAATTTCAGTCTCCCTATTTTTCATCATACACCCACACCCACACACACACACACGATATATATATATATATATATATATATATATATGTGTGTGTGTGTGTGTGTGTGTGTGTGAAGTTGTTGTTTTTTATCACACGTGTATACGTGAGTGTGGGATTATTTGTCTACTGTTTTATTATTTTAGAAAGAAAGGATGAATTGCATAATTCTTGGGCAGAAGTCGACTTTGCCTGGAACAAAAATAAAAAATAAATAATGTCTGCAAAGAAAAGTTTTTCCTATCAAATAAGGGATATTTCCTGCGATTCTTATTATGTTTTTGAGTCGAAGACATCTGAATGATCAGACTGAAACACTTTCATGCCAAATCAAGGGTAGGTCGACTTGCTAGAACCTATCCACGATAGCTCTGTAATGATACAGAATGTAGCCTGGAAGACCTACCGAGAGCAATGGACGATAGGGACGAGTTGTGGAAATGGGTCAAGGAAATCATTGCCAGCGGTACACCATGATGATGATGATGATGATATTTTCTTCCGTCAGCAGAGTGCTAACATCGGCAGCAGTCTAGAGGATCTATCAGGAGCGATGAACGAGTTCAAATCCTGGACGAGGCTGATTGCATTTTACATAGCACTAATACCCTTGGGAAAGGTATGAATCCAATTATTCTCCCTCCAGCTATGGGTAAATAGTAGGACAGACTGATTTCTTCGGCCTTGGTGAGGCAACTAGTCTAGGAGAAGGAAAACTCTGAATTCAAACCTGTTTAACTCCGTTTAAAAATTGACCTTGTGTCATATCCTGCCCGAGCGGAGGGGTTGGTAAATAGGATCAGGAGCGATGAACAATAGGGGCGGATGGCGAGAGAGAGAGAGAGTCAGGGAACTTTGTGCTATCAGCATGTTCAACTGAATTTGGTATTTACTCTATTTTTCTTTTCAATATGATCACAACATCAAAACAGGAATGTACAATTTATATTACAAAGCAGCTGATATTCCGTTTAGAAAGTTTATCTTTGACAGAAAAAAATTACAAGTGAAATTTTACATTATATACTATATATCTCATTTTCTTAGAGAAATCCTCTTTTTACATCATAAGCCAAACTGTCGGTAGATTTTAATTTAACGTGTTCTATTATTCCTATGAAAACATGTCCTCAACAAACAGTCCTATGATTCCTATCACTGAAACTCATCATTTTTCCCATTGAGCGAGTACAGATTCTTATCTATTTGTTTATTAGCTTTTGCGACGAAAAAAAGACTTAACATTCAGTCCTGTGATTCTGTCAAGACTTGTTTCTTCCGATCATCATCATCATCACCATCCCTTTGAATCCCTTATCATCCATCCCAATCAGCTTTAGGGTCACATACTGTCCATCTCAAAAATCATCTAAGACCAGGGTGCAACAGGAGAATTAACATTGGTTTGGTATCTTTGTTTAATGGCATCTTCGAGGGCTATGAAATCCCAAAGCCACCCTTGTACAAGAACAGTAAGGATGCTATTCAACTCATAGATGAAGGGATAAGAGAGGTTAAGACTTTTTCGGGGTTCGAACTCGCTTACAACAATGTCAGAGTCCATCACATTTGTCATTACGCCACGGAGACTCTCCTCTACACAGGTGTGTCCATGTGAAGATAGTTCATAGAAAAATGTCACTTATGAGTTCATTCTTATATCCCCAGTGGTGCCTTTGTCTTACTTGGACCGTTTGGGAGATGAGAAATAAGTGATTGCTGCTGTTTTGTCGGGTGTTGCTTCCAGGATTGGTTCAAAACAGCACGCAGGGACTTGGTGTAGTTAAGCTTTTTCTCCTGACGTTTCGTTAAAGTCCAGTCAGTGCAATCATACAGATGTAATGCCCCGGCTTCAGACTGGAAGAATTCCCTTTTTTTGTTTTTTTGTTGTTTTTTTTTTCGTTCGAGAGATTAGATTTTCATACGATCGTTAACCAGTAAATAGCAATCTGTACCTTACTAAAACACGTGTTGACATCGCTTTAAGTAAAAGAAAAAAAAAGATTCTACGCAAATTTATAAATAAAACAAAAATCGAATCAGTAATCCAAATAATATTCAAGGGTGGGCTGAAAAGCTTATCGGCTGAAAAGTTTAAATGATGACATCATACCTGCTGTTGATAACAGTTTGACCAATGAGATTTATGGTTTCTTTGTTGAATGGCATATCAACCTTGTGGGTTATTTAATGTCAAAGCCATTCTCCAAGAAGAACAGTAGTGGTACTATTTAACCCATAGCTGGGAGGATAAGGGGGTTCATACCTTTCCCAAGAGTATTTGCCCGAAAGTGAACGTAATAGCACGACATGAGTACGAACTCGCTTACAACGATTCTGCCGTCCGTCGCTTTAACCATCACTCCACGAGGTCACCCCCACCAATGAGATTTAAGCTCTGCAATACCGACAAAAGAAGTGTGCGGACCGCAGGAGAGATTATACTGAAAAGTAAACCTTACTTGGTTACATTCCACCAGAGTATATTGGTCAGCCTATGAACTTTTCAGCTGACTCTTGTAATAAATAGAATCAGGTTGGCGCGTTCCTTTGACAAAGACCCTGATTGGTGTGATTGAAGTTTCATTTTTATGGATGAATATTTTTTTCTTAAACTCATGCCGAAAGTGGCGGGAGCTTGTGTTGGTGGGGAGGGCTGTGATAAATGAAAATAATTTCCGAAGACGCATAAAAATTTTCCCATGTGACAACAGTGACTGAAACTTTAAAGTTAAAACAATACAAAACAAAAAAAAAAAAAAAAAAAAAAAAAAGAAAAAACAGCAAAATACTAGAACTTCAAGACCTTCAGATTAAACTCAATTTGCGTCTAGCTCCAGACAAAGTAACTAACCCTAAAATAAATAATCAGCTCTTTCTCATTAGATGAATGCCGTGTCTCCAGGGAACAGTTAACTTCAACGCAGACGACGCAACAATAATATTTCCCCACAATTCTTTTTTTATTACCACCAAAATTGATAGCAAGTGATTTCCGTCTATTTCTCAGCTTGTTAGCACAATCGACACAGTAGAGAACAAAAACTCAGTATTTAATACAATATCTCTACGGTAGCACATGCATCCACCTACCGCTATCACGGAAGTGTTCAACGGATCTCACAGTTTATATCATGCGTGGATATAAGAAACCGATGAATGGGGTTCCAACATCACTTGTTGACAAGAAATACTATGTAAACAAAGATATCAATATCATTGAACAATCATTATAACTTTGACTTGTACTGTCCTTCTATCATGGTGTAAAGGTTTACGTATTAGGAAATAGACATGGCGACCCGAGTTCAAATCATAGACGAGGCTGTTTCTTTTTTCCATAGCGCTAATACCTTTGGGAAAAGTTCACATCCTACTTTTCTCCCTCCAACTATGAAGAAATGGTAAGGAAAAATTTGCTCTTTAAACTTTGGCATGACAACTCGTTTATGAGAATGACGGGGGTCCTTCAGGTGAGGTGGTTAACGTGCTGGACTGTGACATTGTTGTAAGCGAGTTCGTTCTCCACTGGCGAAGTTATGTTTACTATATCTAATACAGTTGGGAAAGTTACAGGATGCAGAAGCAAAATAAGAAATATTGTAATACAGTAATAAACGACTCTATCATAAAACAAGATTAATTTTAATTAAAAAATATGAGTTACAAAGTAAGAAGATAGACATAAAAAATTATTGTATCTATACGCTTTCGAAACGATTTACAAGCCTTCAAAATAGATTCTTCAGACATTTTATTTAATTCCTTCTTAATAGCAGTTTTCTGCGAACCAATATTTGGATGGGAAGTTTCATTTGTTTTGGTTTCTAAAACGTCCTATCTAGTGTAATCATAGGGGTTAAAATCTGGGGTTAAATCTTGATTAATTGCTGTCCACACATTTTTTTTCGTACATTTGTGCTTTCTTATTGACGTTGTGGGGTCCTTCTTAATCGCCGTAGCGAGAGCAGTTAAAAAAGCCTTCTTTTCTTTTTTTCTCTAATCCCCCACTCCCCCTTTTCTTTAAAAAGCTCTTTTTCGGTAAAAAAAAAATTTTCTTTGCTTTGTATACGGTAGACAAAATAAATTTTGCTTGGTTTCGGCGTTAAACAAATCATAGATTCTTTTTCGTTTCGTAACTTGCTCCCTCATATTGGGCTAAATTTTAATTTTAAAAAAAGTGCTTTAATATTAGAGCTAATCATGGACATTTAGATTTATCGCGTTTTTTTTATAAATTGAACTAATCAGATAAAAAAAAAAACACTTAAAAAAAAATTATTCCATATTTTGCTTCTGTACCCTGTTTGAAACAATTACCCGCTAAAAGTCATGTTATGTGTTAAAAAGTACCACTAATGTTCCACAAGGATGACTTTGGGATGAGATGACCCACGAAGGTTGATATGCATTTAAAATCAAGAAACTAAAGCCAAGAAGGGATACTGAATTCAAACTAGTGGTTAACCTGGAGAGGGATGGGCTCTGATGATGTGAATATCCTGAATCTTTTTCTATATCTAATTGCTTTTATTATCACAACTCTCACGGTTCGAATTTTCTACAACGACAAGGAATAACAAGCGTTGGAAACAAGAATAAAGAATATTTTCCCGATGAGATTCGAACTCATCTACTTCTGCATACAAGCTGCTATATCAATTCAGTAACAGAAGATAGATTCTATCGCAAAAGTTCAAACAACATCCATAAACTTAATACCTGTTCTCCGATTGGTTAGCGCTATCGTTATTGTTTTACTCGGTTGAAGTGTGAAGACTATATTATGATTTTTAGATGAAGCTCTGTCAATCATCATCATCATCATCATCATCATCATCATCATGTCGTGCTGGTAGCACGGATATCCCTGACCCTCTCTCGCCACTTTTCCCTATCGTTCATCGCCTCAGGCAGGTCTTCTGGACAACATCCTGTATCCTCACATAGTTGCTGAATGTACGTTCGTGTTGGTCGTCCTGCTTTTGCACGGCCATGTGTGGAGGTCCATAAGAGTACATCACTTATGAGTTCGTCCCTGTTTCTCCAGCAGTGTCCTGCATGTCTGGTTCGTCTAACTTGAATAGTTTTCTCCATAGGAGGCAGGTGGCCGTACAGTTGGTGTCTTGTGGGATGTTGCCGCCAGGACTTGTTCAAGATTGCTTTATTTGTATTATTTTTCATCTTCCTAATTCTACTTACTTTGTTAAGCATTATTATGAATAACCTTTATTTGGATTATATTTCATCTTCCTAACTCTACTTTCTTTATCAAACACTGTTATGAATAATCTTTATTTGTATTATATTTCATCTCCCTAACTCTACTTTCTTTATCAAACACTATTATGAATAACCTTTATTTGGATTATATTTCATCTTCCTAACTCTACTTTCTTTATCAAACACTATTATGAATAATCTTTATTTGTATTATATTTCATCTCCCTAATTCTGCTTACTTTGTCAAACATTAGATAATCTTTACTTGTATTATCTTTCATCTTCCTAATTTTACTTGCTTTGTTAAGCCTTATTATAAATATTCTTTATTTGTATTATATTTCATCTTCCTAATTCTTCTTGCTTTGAAGAGCATTATGATTTTAAGAATTGATTATTATTATTATTCAACTTACGAATTCTCGTTGATTTTCACTCTTATTTCCATTTCAAAATCAGGGATATAAAAAAGGCAAGTTGAATTCAGAAGATGAAAGATAACGCAATTAAAAATTATTGATGTACATTTTTATATCTGCAACAAATTTCTAAATAAAAAATCAAAAGGGAACCTTTTATTTGATCCCTGTTTTCATTTATATCTATACGTTGTCTCTACATGAGAATATAAAAACATTCAAACGTAATTTCATTTTATTAGGCTAAACAAAAAAGATAACAGTTACCAAGAAAGTAGCACGAAGGAATGGACAAGAGTAAAACAGAATATGTTGAAAGGGTTTTTAATATGGTCATTTAGTCTTAATAAGTCTGCGATTTAAAACTTGAGCATGCAAGGGTCCATAACCGACCAGTACCCCAGATTTAGAAATTGGAAAAGAACCTCATGTGTCATGTCAAAAACAAGGGTCGAGGGCGACCCGAAGGCTCCATTTCAATTGCTACTACACGGTGGTAAAGAGGAGGGCGCTACTCCTTTCCCTGTATTGCTCCACTTACACTGGATCCGTACCGTGCAATGCTGAGTGTTAAGCAAGGTAGTATAAAAAATCCGGTCTCCCAGACTAATGACGAACACTCAAACCTTTACTAAAACATTTATATACACTGTACACAAACAACATGTATTTCACTGTTTGTTTATTTTATTTATTATTAATTTTAGCTTTAACTTTTTTATTTTTATGATAGTACCCGAAAGACTCCTCTACAACAATATTCTATTTTTCCCAGTTGGCTGCGACTGTATGATACACTAACTGCTTCTCTGCATAGGGGTAAGACACCATCCCCACCACGAATGTCATTGATGTGACACTAAACAATCTGATGGTGAGGTTCCAGTAATTTTGGAGATTTGAAAATGCAGAGCACTCCTTCATTGCCATTGCTCCCAGATCCACTCTTGCCTGGAGTAGTAGCACTTGATAGGGTCCTATCTATTGTTCAAATAGAACTAAACTGTACTTATGCTAAACTGAATTGTTTGAAATAGAACTGTTTTGACATTTAAACTGCGTGATTATGCTAAACTGAATTGCTTGAAATAGAACTGTCTTGACATTTAAACTGCGTATTTATGCTAAACTGAATTGTTACAAATAAAACTGTTTACATGTATAAAATGGATTTGGCTTTAATAACCTATAATGTTTGATATGCCTTAAAACCCAACCCAACTGTAACATATCAACCCTCGAACGAACCATCAATCAAGAGATGTACCAGTGTAAATAAGCAGAACAACAGCGAAACAAGTGCATCCGGTCGAAGATATCAGAATATCACCTTGACCTGTTGACGTGGTTGATTTCGGTGCAGATGCGTACGCCCACGGGAAGCAGGTGTATGTCAAACAATTATATAACCAGGAGCCACAGTTGGCTTGAATTAGTCAGTTCGAGTTTAGTTCCAGTCGCAGTTGGAGTTAGATGCCCGCGGAGTGAGAACCAGCTCCAGACAGAGGGCTTGAGCAGCCCAGCCAAGATGAGGAAGAAGTGCTGCAATGGTCGCGAGAAGAACGTTGGGTCAATATGTGGCAGTCTGTCCCCGTCTCCAACTCACCTCTCACACACAACTTACATCAACCCTTTCGCAACCCTTTCGAGAATAAAGTGTGAGAGGTATATTTTTTTATAAAGAAATGTGTTCGTTCGTTCATTGAAGTTCGTATATTATGTTGACTATGTTTCCACTTATATTTGTATGTGTATTATGTATAGTTGTATTATGTGGCTGTACAACATAACCAAACTAAATATTCTATTCATTTTGTTACGGACATGTTATACATAATTCTCTATAACGTTCGTGCTACCGTCGAAACAAACTCTTACCCAGTGTGAATGCTACTTCAACTCGCATTAAATAATATTTTTATCAATAGATTGACAATAACTTTATTTAACTCAAGATTCAATTACGGATAATCAACCGATGGGACTAAGATTGTATAATTCTCAAGTGGGAACGACTGTGACACTTTTTAAACAAAACAGTTCCTTGTATTTATTAAGTAACTTATTTCTATTTTTATTTTTTCAATTTTCGTCATTAATGTTATTGAACCAAATAATTATCTCAACTTCCTAATTCCATCCTCCTAGATCTCTTACCAGAGAGAATTGATTTTTCTTCTAAGCAAATTATTCCCAAATGACCAGAATAAACGTTAATTTTGAAACGGCAATGTCTGAAAAATATGGTTGGTTAGTGAAGCTGTAACAATATTTTTATTCTATTTTATTTTATTTTATTCTCTCTCTCTCTCTCTCTCTCTATATATATATATATATATATATATATATATATATATATATATATTGGTGGGGGCTGGTGTTCAGGTCCTACTTTTTATTTATTCATTTTCACTGTATCACCCTAATTATCATTTTCTTTTTTAAATTTACTTTCTCAATTCAATTTGATAAAAATATCGTTTGAAATATTTTGACAACTTACCAAAAAAAAAAAAAAAAAAAAATAGAAATTAAAAATATTTTCGTTTAAAAAAAAATACCTGTTTAAAGGGGGGGAAAATAAACATTAAAAGTAAATAAATTACTTTCGTAACATTATATTTCATTGCATTAATACACATAGGAATTTTGTTTCGTTTCATTTCATTTGGCCGATAAAAATTACTTTCAACATTTGATAAGCATTAATAATACCGTAACAATTCTATGATGAAAATATAGATTAAGCATTGTCAATAGAGAATTGTTAATACTTTGTTTGTTCGTTATTCAATGGCATATCAACCTTCTCGGGATATTTAATGCCAAATCAATCCTTTTAGAAGGACAATAGTGTTACTATTTAACCCATAGATGGGAGGGTAAGTGGGTTCATACCTTTCCCAAGGGTATTTGTCCGAAAGTGAACGTAATAGCGCGATTCCACAATCCAGCGCTTTAACCATTACACCGCTTAATTTTCTGTGAAATAGAAAAGAAACATGTTCCCGATGAGATTTCTTTTTCCGGACTATAGAACTATATTTTCCGTACTCCCGAACAATATTTTATGGACTACGGAACAATATCTAAAGGATTATATAACTATATATTCCGAAGTACTGAATAATATTTTCCGGAAAACAGAAGTATACTTTCCGAACTGTAGATGTATATTGTGCAGAAAACTGAAGTATATTTTCCGAAAGATGTAACCATATTGTCCGGAATACGAAACAATATTTTCGGTTTTCTAGCACGTTAGCCACTGCGCCGCGAAATCGTTCCATATCTAATTTTGAAATTGAGACACTATCAGCATTATTAACAGGATTAAGGATATTGTCGTCATCTTGGTTTTTATATTCATAACATTTCAGCCGCTGTACTCTCTGGCCTTATTCAGGTGACTTTAGTTATGATCAATATCGTTTATGAAATTTTGAATCAAACTCTTGATTTAAATCACGGGGTTGGGAAATTAAAGATGTTATCTGAAATGTTCCAGAGGACAAAGATCTAGAGGAGGTGTCCTTGTGACGTCGAGAGTTACCGAATCAATGGCCAAGAAGGTAAAGGTTTTGGTTCAAATTCAGAATCCAACTGGAAGGCGTAAGTTCAATCAGTGGACCTGTCTTCAGAGGAAATAGAAGCGACAATACAACAGCAAAGAATTGAAAAGTCGAATTTACGGATACGAGATACCCCAAAGCATGAAGAGAAAAATGAAAAGTGTCTCCGACCGGGCTTTGAATAATAGGTTCGGTTCAAAATTCTCTGAAAGTTAATAACTACGACAAAAAAAAAAAACAAAACAAAAAAAAAAAAAACACGTGCAGAAGACCGGAGGATACAATGGTCGAAATGTTGTGAATACATATTTACCTAAGCCCACCGACACGTCAGAATGAGACAGAAGGTCAATTTTCAAGCAGAATTGGTTTGAATTCAGAGTTTTCCTTCTCCTAGACATGTTGCCTAACCAACGCTACAGAAATCAGTCTGCTTTGGAGTTTACCCATAACAGGCGGGAGGGCGAACTGATAGATTTGTAGCTTTCTCAAGGGCATTACCGTGAAGGGAATTAGAACTTGAGTCGTCGATTCCATTTCGTAGGATGATAACCGTTACGCAAAATGCGTCTCTTAAAGTACAAAACGAGTCGAATATAATTACTAAGGCGTGGATAATAGTTGCTATATGGAAATATTTCTAGTATTCCGTTGCGTAGTCAGCGACTAATGCTGCATTGGATGGAGAGAAAAAAAACCCAATTCACCTAAGTGTTAGGCCCTCGTTGCTTTATTCTCTCCGTTCGCATATGTCTATCTCCTTGGCCTCTAGCCACCAAGAGAGAGAGAGAGAGAGAGAGAGAGAGAGAGAGAGAGAGAGAATCAAGAAATCCGTCTTCTTATATTGACGAGAGGGGTCACAGAACACGTCGCTCACTCTTCTACTTCAATTTGGTGACATCGTCTGGCCTGATCCGGTCACTACTTAGCTGGCTGATCGCCGGTGACCTTGGATTTAATTTTACACCAAGCACACTGATCGAGATTTTGAACAATGTCATCTCGTCTTTTTTTTTCCGGGCGATGACTTTATTGAATCAATTAGTTAGCACCTTTTTATTAATACGCTTAAAGGGTTACAGTATGTTAAAGAAATGATTTGTGCGATGAGAACAAAATACAGGAGTTAGTTTAGAGCATATAAGAAACAATATATTGATTAATGCGGTTTTCATTTGTACATGTTTCAAAGCAGTAGGGTTAGTTGTATTTTATTAAAAAAAAGAATAAACTGGAGATGACGTCATCATTCTCTCCAAGGCATAACTTTATCTCAGATTTCCTTAACTCTCTCTCCCCATCCGTCCCTATCGGCCACCACTTTCGTAAGTCCTCTATACGGCATCCAGTATCCACACAGTACAGATCAATATAAGTTTTTGCTGGTTGACCAGTTTGTTTGTTTGGGTGTTTTTGGCATATCAAACTTTTTAGGTTATAAAATGCCAAACCGATTTTCATACAAATAAACAGTTCTATTTCAAACGATTCAGTTCAGCATAAGTGCACAGTTTAATTTCTATTTCAAACAATTCAATTTAGTTTAAGTATAGTTTTTGTCAAACAGTTCTGTTTCAAACAATTCAGTTTAGCGTAAGTACAGTTTCAGAGTCAAACACAGTTCAATTTCAAATAATTCAGTTTAGCCAATAAAATCAGTTCCATTTCAAACAATTCAGTTTAGCATAAATACGTAGCTGAAATTTTAAAGCAGTTCTATTACAAGCAATTCAGTTTAGCTTAAGTACGTTGTTTAGTTCCATTTAACCCATAGATAGGACCCTTATCAGGGGCTACTACTCCAGACCAGACTGGACCTGAGAGCGATGGCAATGAAGGGTTACTCTGCATTCCCTAAAGCTCCAGCAGTACTGGAGCCTCAACATCAGATTGTTTAGTGTCATATCCAGGACACTCGTTGGTGGAGGTCTTATCCCCCCGTAGAGAAGCAGTCGGTCCCCCGCCAACTAGGCAAGACCAGCAGAGGAATGTTGCCATTTAAAAGTCACTTATGAATTCGTCTATTCTTTTCCATCAATGCTCAGCATGTTTTGCTCGTCTTACTTTGATGGTTTGTAACATCGACGGTTAGTGGCCGCACAGCAGCTGTTTTGTTTGATTCTAATTCCAGAATTTTCTCAAAACAGCATGCAGCATCCTTATGTAATTCACATTTAGCTTTTACTCCAGGCATTTCGCAAAGGTCCAAATGGTGCAGTAGTACTGACCCAGATACAGCTTCGAAAATTTCCCGTTTTATTTCATCAAAGACGTCAGGTTTCCTTATGGTCATTAACTTATCTATTGCAGTTCATATTTTGTGTGTGTATGTTGACATGACTTTCAGTAGATGAGATATTGCGACCGATGTATATGGACTGGTCTACTAATTTTAGAGACTTGCTATTTACTGAGAAGATTGTACCCTCTTGATTAAATGTCATGAAATCTGTTTTAAATGAATTATCGAAGAGACCAATGCATCTGGCTGGCTGCTCTTTATACAGAAATTTGGCTTAGTACATGTATTTGCAAGAAGTATTGGATTATCTGTGTAGTCTGCTATAAGGTATAGTTTCTGTGGGATATCATCTGCTCCTTTCCTTATTTTAACATCAAATCATTTTCTTTTACTTATCTATTTTGTTATATTTATGTCAGGGAGGAAAACTGCTACATATAATTCGAAATCGTTATTAAAGTCGTTAAATACATGCAATAAGAGTGTCTTGGGTGTTATAATGGTTAGTAAAGTAGAACAGCAAAAATTCACAAGCAGGGTTCGAGTCAGATTGATTGCCCCATTCGTATGATTTTGGACCAAATCTGAACCAAAAGCTAAGTAAATTGCTAAATGGATGTAAAAGAACGAATTTATAAATACTCCAACCTTCCATTCTTGATTCATCGAACAGTGTTTTTTTATTTAAATTTTCAGCCAAATTTGAGGCTGTTTTTTTTTTTTAATCCTCCCTTTTCAAAACGGACTAGTTGAAAAATAAACAGTTTAAAGAATGAAAAAAATTAACTCTTAATATATTACTCGGCCTGCATATAAATCTTCAAGCTAGTTTAATTTCAAATTGAGTTAAAGCCTTAATTTTTTTTATGTATGGCCGAGACAATACAAAAGAATTACTTCCCGTTAAATTGCAATTTCGGCTCGGAAAAATGTTTCCAGAGTCAAATGGTGGGTCGAAAGCAAATTGTGGCAACAAATGAATCAGTCACAGGGTTTGAATATAATTCTTCCAGAACATCTAGACAATTTCCTCGAGATATATTAATTTAAATGAAACAAACCAAATTTACAATTGATTCTGATATTATCAAACAAATATGAAATCAACATATGCTACTATATACGCCGTCTTAAATGTCAAAATGTATGTATATATATATATATATATATATATATATATATATATATATGCAACATGATAAAGGTACATCAGTATATTATACTTCTCAAGCAGTTTGTAATGCTATTTCTGTAAATGAATAGCATTTCTTGAAAAACTTGTAGGAATAAAAGGCATACTCGATAAGCAAGAAAGTATATATATATATATATATATATATATATATATATATATATATATATATATATATATATATATATATATATCCAGACCCTGAAAAATTGTTAAATAAGAGATGTGAATTAATAACTAGATGTAGACATAGGGCTAAATTTAAACTATAGAAAAATTAATATAGATAATTTGTTTTAAAATATAGGATTAATTTGAGATTTAAGGGAAATGAATAAAAATAGAATAAAATAAAAGATAAAAAATGTGGAAAAACCATATCATATATACGTACTATTCAATAAAAGTGTAACTGAATTAATAGGCTCGAAAACAGATTTGAATTTTAAAAAATTAAATTTAATTAAATCTTGAATTTAATTTAATATAATTATTACTGTATCATTACGTATTGAATAAAGTTATCTTATCTAAATTAGTATTTAATCTGGAGTTTTAAGTCGAAATGAAATTAGAATTTTAAAATTTAAAAAAATTAATTTATCATAATTCCAACTGGCAATAAAAATTTTAAAAAACCGGAAGTAGCCTAAATGAGGAGATAACTCTTCACCCCTCTTCTATCCCCTTCCCACTCTTCTTTCCTGTGTATATTCTGATTTATTTTATCCATTAGATCTGAAGAAGTCTTGTTAATTTTTTTTTTCGTGTTTTTTGATTTCATCAAAAACCCATAATAGGATGGAAATAAATTTATAATCCTAATGTGACAGGTTTTGTTTTTTCTTAAAGAAATTATTGTTCTGTAATGTCTGTTACATTGAGCTCTTTAGCAGGAAAATTTAAATGTTCACTGTTGAATTTTTTCCTCCCAACTCCGGTTTAACTGGACCGAAAACACACACACACACACACACACACACACACACATATATATATATATATATATATATATATATATATATATATATATATATATATACGATCAGAACTCATATCCAAATGAAAACAAAAGAAAACTAACGACTCAAAATATCAAATATATAATAAAGAAGAAATATAAAAACAAGCATATAAATAAATAGATAGATAAATAATAATAATAATAGCAAATGTAGGCTATGCTGTGATAGAGATGAAATCATCAATCACATAATAAGCGAATACAGCAAATTAGCACAGAAAGAGTACAAGACTAGACACGACTGGGTGGGCAAGGTGATCCACTCGGAAATGAGCCAGAAATTCAAATTTGACTATACCAACAAATGGTACATGCACAACCCAGCAACTGTCCTGGAAAATGACACGCATAAACTCCTCTGGGACTTTGACATACACACGGATCACCTAATCTCGGCCAGAAGACCAGACATTATATTAATCAACAAAAAAAAAGGGGGAATTTGCGAAATTGTCGACTTTGCTAGAACTTAGAAAAAATGGGACATGAAGGTGACTTAAATCTTTCTTAGAGAACTAAAAAACTATGGAACCTGAAGGTGACGGTGATACCAATTGTAATAAGTGCACTCGTAACAATCCCCAAAGATTTGGTAAAAGGGTTGGAAGACGTAGAAATCAGAGAATAAGTAGAGACCATCCAGATTACATTATTATTAAGATTGACCAGAATACAGAGAAAAGTCCTAAAACCATAAGGAGATTTGCTGTCACTCAAAATACAGTGAAAGACCGTCAGCGAACGTTAGTGCGAACAATTATGAAGGCTTAGTAGCAGTAGAAATGCCACCAGAGAACAAGAAAACTAATGATCGTGCATAAGGCATTACATCTCAGAGATGACGTTGACAGACCGTATGTGTTAAGAACATAAGAAGGAAGAGGACTTACCAGTTTGGAAGACAGCGTTGACACATCAATACAATGACTTGAAGACTACATGGATAAGCGCAGAGGAAGACTGATTATAGCCACCAGAAACAATACTGACGACACGAGGTCCGACATAACATAAATAATCAGGAAACTCAAATAGAAAGAAGATCAACTCTATGGATGTTTTAAGCGATTAATAAGCGACATCTCACACGGGAAAACCTGGATATGGCAACGAAAGGGAAAACTTAAAAGAGAAACTGAATCTCTTCTAATAGCAGGGCAAAATAATGCCATAAGAACCAATCATATCAAAGTAAAAATAGATAAGACGCAACAAAACAGCAAATGTAGGTTATGTGGTGAAAGAGAGGAAACCATAAATCGCATAATAAGCGAATACATCAAATTATCACAGAAAGAGTAGAAGATTATACAAAACTAGAAGGGCAAAGTGATCCACTGGGTATTGTGCAAGATATTGAAATTTGATTATGCAAACAACCCAGCATCTGTCCTGGAAAATGAGACACATAAACTCCTATAGGATTTTGACATACAAAGGATCACCTAATCTTTGCTGTTCCGGCAGACCACAGAATAAATCTGAAGGAATGTGTAAAGAAGGATAAGTACCTCGACCTTGCTAGAGAATTGAAAAAGCTGTGAAACATGAGAGTAACGATTGTGCCAATTGTGTTTCGTACTTTTGGTACAATAACTAAAGGATTATTAAAAAGCCTGGAAGACTTGGAAGTTGGCAGACGGATAGAGACTATCCAAACGGCAGCAATGCTGTGAACGGCCAGAATCCTGAGACGAGTCCTGGAGACTTGAGGAGACTTGTCACTCAAACTCCAGTGAAAAACCATCAGCTAACACTAACGTGAAAATCTCTAAAGGAGTAAATAATGATAATAAATTACAAACCGAATCCCTCCTAGAATATGAGGCACAAAAATATCTTTGGGATTATTAGATATCAACGTATCCCCTAATCCCGGTCCCAAACCCTGGCGTAGCTTTAATCAACAAAAAATTAATAAACAACAAAAAGAGAAGAGAATTTGCTGTCAAGTGGATTTTTCATTTAATAAAAAAAGAATAAATACATAAATGTTTTCCATTCTTAAGAAATATAACAATAATGTATAAATCTCAATATATATATATATATATATATATATATATATATATATATATATATATATACGAGGTGCATACGATAAGTTTACAGACTCTTTTTGTATGGGCACTCTTATTGATAGTGCACACATGAAACTCAAGTCCCCTTCGAAGTAATCTCCTCTGGCTGCAATGCACTTGTTGTACCTTACTAACAACTTCTTGAAGGCCCCATGGAAGTCCTCTTGTGTGAGTGTGTCAATGACCTTCGCCACAGCCTCTTTCATCTCCTCAATTGTTTCATAACGACAAACTCTGAGCTTAGGGAATAACCAAAAGTCACAGGGAGCAAGGTCTGGACAATAGAGAGGGTGAGGAACTGTCTCGATACCCATCTTGATCAAATAGTCTGTGACAAGGATGGAGTTGTGGACTGGTGCATTGTCCTGGTGGAAATGCCACTGATTCGATTTCAAGAGTGCTGGCTTCTTCCGATAGAATCTCTTCCTGAACTCACTTAAAACCTCAATATAGTAACCCTAACTATAACCCTAAGCCTTTGGTCAATCAACTCTGGTGTATTGACATCCTTACTCCTCCCACACCTCTCATCATCCCTCAAAGACTCCCTGCCTTCCTTGAATCTCTTATGCTACTCAAAAACTGATGCTCGATTTATGCAAGATGGTTCAAAAGCAGTCTGAAGCATTCCATACGTTTCTGTAGCATTTTTTCCAAGTTTAAAACAGAATTTTATTGCATATCGTTCTTCTAAAGTGTCAGATTGCATTTTTGAAATTCACCTGCTGTGACAATCAGGCTTTAGTAGGTTGTATTCGAATTGCTGCTGTAGCTATTGATTTGAACCTGAAATCATAAAAATTGGTCAGTCATGTCATAAGATGTGTAGCAATAACATACTAAATACTATCAAGGGTCTACACCAGTTTTAAATGCCCGTACGAAAAAAGTCCGGAAACTTATTGAAGGCACCTCGTATATATATATATATATATATATATATATATATATATATATATATATATATATATATATATATATATACAAAACTAAGGATGAATTGGTGGTTAAGGGAATCCACTTAAAATTGAGCCAGAGATTACAATTTCACCACATTGACAAAAGACATATGCACAGACTAGATAGAATTCATCCTCGAAAAGGAAACTCATAAAATTCTTTGGTATTTTGAAATATAAACATATAACCCAATCCCTTCCAGAAGGCCCGATCTTTTCTTTATTAGCTAGAAAAGAAAATAACTTATCACGTAATGGATTTTGTTGCTCTAGTAGAACATTAAGTGAAAATGAAAGAAAGCGAAACGATAAAGAAATTCTAGGATCTTTCCGGAGAGTGAAAAATGCCATGGACCATGAAAGCGAAACCAATTTTCCTCGGGGATCTTGGAACAATCCCAAAGAACCTGGAAAAGAGACTCAATGACATGAAGATTAGAAGAAGAAGAAGAAGAAAAAAGCCATCCACACCACAGTTTTGTTAAAATCAGCTGGGATAGGTAGAAGAATTCTGGAAATATAAGGAGACTTGCTGTCACTTATATCCCCTATTAAAACTGGTGTCAAAACTTCGTAACAAGTAAAATAATAAACTTAAGGAATTATGTACAAATAATCGTTTATGACTGGGGAGGGTCGATGATGAATCAATATTTCCTTGCAGGGGTTGGATGTATAAAATGTTTGGTGACCTCTGCTTTAGACCTTTTCTTAAGAGTAAAAATTTGATTACCTTTGGAAAATTGTAGTCATTGAAAATCGATGGGCTACACTCTGAATTTAATTTTCTAAGACTTTAAAACAGTTTAAATCAAGATTCAATTGGAATTTTTTAAAAATCGTATATTCGAATTTACAATATATTAGAGAAGAGCTTACACAATTTTGACATCCAAATCAATAAAATGTAAAAAATCAAGCCTTGAGGCGATCTTTTTTTATTATTATATAAAATGAGAAAATTGGCCATTTTTGAATTGTAGCACAAAATCGACTTCTTCTTCTCAAATGATTTCCCGAGAGTATATAGTCTTTTTTGTTTTATTTTGTTTGTTTTTTTTTTCAAATAAAATCGATTGCACATTCGTTTATCCCCTTTTTACGATATTTTATTTAATTTATATTAAATAAAATTTAAACCAATTTCTTTATTTTCTCATGTTTGATTATCATTTCATTTGACCGGACTAAGATAATTTTAATACTGATAGTTGATTGGCACACTTGACATTTAGAATTTCAATATTTAGCACACATGTATACACAACCAACACACACACACACACACACACATATATATATATATGTATATAATGCTAAGTTTTACTTGTTCAGTTGTACTATCGGCTGGGGCTGTAAAACACACCGACTATACTTCTGTAGAGGGGTAAGACTCCCACCAACGTGTGTCCTGGTTATGAGATTAAATTGCATCTCATGGTGACCCTAGTCTTGGAGCTTTCCGAATTTGGAGTAAACTTTCAATGCCATTACTCTCAAAACCATGCTGTGGGAGTACGTGTTAGTCTCGTCTATTGGTCAAATAAAAGTGTTCAATCTTTACTAGGGATTATTATTGCTATTTATTTGAAACCACTCTGCTGTATTCAAATTAATCGTATTAGATAGGTTGGTTGGTTGGTTGTTGTGAGATTTAGCCCTGAGATAGGACCCTCTCAGGTGCTTCCACTCTAGGCCTGAGTGGACCAAGAAGCGATGGCAATGAAGGGGTACTCCGCGTTCCTCAAAGCTATAGCTTTACTGAAACCTCATCATTAGATTGTTTAGTGTCATATCCAGGATACTCGTTGGCGGGGTCTTACCCCTATGCAAAGATGCAGTCGGTGTATTCTACAACCCAAGCCGACTAGGCCACTCGTTGGGGAGGGGGGTTCTTACCCCTATGCAGAGATGCTGTCGGTGTATTCTACAGCCCCAACCGACTGAACCATCTATTTTTGGTTGCAGATGTGTTACAACGCTGTGGTGTTTGGCAATGAAAATTCATAATAATATCCGTTTTGTATCTTTTTTCCACTAGAAAAGATACAATCCTGGTATTTTCAGTTTAAAAGAACAGTTGTTGGCAGTGTACTTATTTAGGCTTCTTACAATGAGATTTCAGTTTTGCAGATCTGGTGTGTGTGAAGTTACTCTTCATCGGCGCTACTGTCAGGCCCACTCCGACCCGGAGTGATTGTATCTGTTTGGGTACCATCGAAGGATCAAATAGATCTGATGAAAGATTATTTGTATTAAATAGAAATACTTGATACTATATAAATGCGTGCAAATAATTTATATTAAGTTTCTTTAATATGTAATAGTATATCAAGGCTTATTATTAGATACTTGAAATCCAATAGTTACTTGTGAAAAAACGGTATTTATTAAATAGAAATAATTGCAAGTAAAATCATTCGTATTTGATAAGAATACTTGAAACCATGCAAATGTGTACAACAAAAAAAAACAAACTCTTAAGAAACAGCCACATAGAAATATGTAAATATAAATGTACAATGATCATAACCCCTTAAACTCTTGGCATAATATAACCCTAGACTGCTTATATATGCATGTGTGCTATATAACTACATGTCTATATATAAAAAGTGCATATATGCAATTCGAAATATTCGTGGGTCATTCAGTAAAAGGGGGGAATTTTGCCTAAAGAGTTGCCAATGTTTATAGTCATTTTTAAGGTAATAAAAAAAGTGATTTTTTTATGTCTCAGAAGACAGTCTGTATAACCAATCGTTGCACTTGGATCTTTTTCTTTAACGAAGTGTCAGTTTATTTCCATGCATCGACTGTATTTTCGATTCAGTCTTTTCGTAGTAAATCCATGTTGAGCCTATCTGTAAAGATTTTTCGCCTAGAATATGCTTATCTGTACTCATCTCCCATTCTTCTGTAAACTTCACATGGTTTTCACTTCTCTGCCTCCAAAAATTTGATAACTGACCTCTGTTCAAGCTAAAAGCACTTTGTCTGATATGACGCCATTTAGAATAGCCTCAAAGTAAATACATTGGTGAGATTAAGAGCATTTTTTGCAATAAACCCATTCTAAACAATATCATATTTACCCAACCCCTCCGCTCGGGCAGGATATGACACAAGGTCAATTTTTAAGCGGAGTTTAATAGGTTTGAATTCAGAGTTTTCCTTCTCCTAGACTAGTTGCCTCACCAAGGCTGAAGAACCTAGTCTTCCCTACTATTTACCAATAGCTGGAGGGAGAATAATTGGATTCATACCTTTCCCTATGTGAAATGCAATCAATCCAGGATTTGAACTCGTGTCGCCGTGTCCAATTCCTGCGACGATAACCATTACACCACAGGCACCTCCATTCTAAACAATATAGAGTTTACATTTATGGAAAAAATTCTTTAAAAACTATTTTGTTTTTTTTCCTAAAATCATTATTTTATTTATTAATTACCTTCGTATTTATTGACATGTATTACCTAGTGTATCGATTCATTTACCGATTGGATTGGGTGATAAATAATTTGTGTTTGAATAAAATATAAACTATTCATGAAGTATTTAATAATGATGAATTGATTTCAATCAATAGTATATTCAGCATTATCTTCATCCACCTCTTGCCATTTCTAACACAACTTTTTGATAAATCTCACGTAAAATTCAGCTGCTTTTGAGCCGAAGATGTTTTCAACAAACGTTTTCTACTGATGACCTTGCCATTCAGTGTACTTTTTAGAGAACGAGAAAAATATGAATCACTAAGTGAAAGACCTTCTGAATATGGTGGATGGAGTAAAACGGACCAGCATAAAACCATTTTTTTTCTATATGATTTCTGCTAAATGTGGCTTTGCGTTATCAAGAAGCTCAACGTTTTTCTGACTGACGAGTGCGAAGCATTTTCTTTCAAGATTTTCATGTAAACGCTCACGCTGTTGAGAGTATGTTTGTATTAAGTGTCTGATTGTGGGTAAAAATCTCGAAATCAATAATACCGCAGTGATCTCACAATTAACAGAGAGTATAAATTTTCTTCCTTGACTCTCCACCTTGTGGGTAGACTGCGGAGATTCATCCTTGTTAACCTACTATCTTTTGTGTTAAACATTGTAATAAAAAAACAACATTTTTTATTACTTTAAAAACCAGTTTCAGTAATAATATGCTGGCCATAAACACTAGAAATTTTCTTTGCTGTTTCGAGGATTTTTTTTTTTGTTGTTATTCTTAAACTCCCATAACATTACATGTCGAATATGCACTTTCAGTTCTTTCATCTTAAGGGCATGTGATCATACATTACATTATGATACGCACTTTTTCGCAAAAGAAATAAAAAATGACCGATGTAGGTTGTAATTTCCGGTTGCATTTTAGACATGGGAAGGTTGAAATGCGTAGTTTTCAAAAAAGAAATTATTCAAGACTCCACTCAATATATATATATATATATATATATATATATATATATATATATATATATATACGAATTAATTTAACTCAGTCTGTTTTTATTTTCAGCATCTGTAATTATTGGTAATTTTTTTCGTTGATTTATTGTTTTATTTTTTCCTTTTTAATACATGTCTCAGATAACTGATATCTAGTAAATAGTTTACTTTCTGGGTAAATATTTGTGAATATTTTGTTTTGAAATTGATCTGGAGGCTCCTAATTAACCCAGAAAGTAAAAAGAATCAACATCACCAGGAGTACCTTCCTTTCTCTGAGACGATAAAAACTCTCTTCCGTCACGTTTGGTGGTTCTAAATAATTTTATAGAATTAAACCTGAAGGGTCTAATGTATTTAGAGAAACCAATTAAAATTGATATCTGCAGGATCACTTAACTGCTGGGAGTGATCCCGAAACATTTTGAGGTAAAATGAATTAAAAAGGTCCCATTTATACAGAAAGCAATTAAAATTCCTTTCCAAAGAGTTAAAATCTTTATTAATCTAAAAAAGAATTTTTTTTAATTTAAAAAATCTAATTTATCAAGAAAAATGATTTTAAAAAGTCTAGGGTGGCTTTGTGTAGTCACCAACGACCACTATGTCTTTGATTGCTAAGCATCAAATGAGGAAGGGGGACACCCCCCTCCCAAAAAAACCAACAACAATTCATCCATAGCGTTAGGACCCACATTGCTTTATTCTCTTTGTTCATTTTTTGAGGCTGTGGAAGCAGGTGGAAACAACTAACAAGTACAATGTGTGGGATAGTGTCTTCCATCTAGTTGGCACTTACTCTTCCTACATTTTTATTCCTTTCTCATTCTCCGTTTGCCTCTCGAGTGTTTCGTACCCCAGCCACCAAAAGAAAAAACGAATCAAGACATTCGTCATCTTATATTAATTAATCTTTACAGAGCACTTCCGCCTTGTGTGGATGAAATTGTCCGGCCAGCACCCGGCATTACTCGAATGGCCAAGCTTGGATACAAAGACAAGGATATCTTATTACATTTAGCCCATTGGATATTGAACTTTGTGACCTTGTTTTTTTTTCTTCCGCCAGCTGGCTTTGTTTTTTTGTTTTTTTCATTTATTTTTATTTTTTTTATACCCTATCCATTCGTACCACTTACAATGTTAGTAAACCGTCCTGCCCTTAAGACTGCGCACCGAATTGCTTATAAACCTTTTTTCGTCAAAAACTTACATTCATCAGTCCTGTGTGTATACTTGATGTCGTCTAGAGGACTTGCAAATTGTGACGAGAAAAATATAAGATCTATGGAGATTCATGGTGTACGGTCGTACCACTCAGATTTTAAGGAAATCTGATCTCTCTCATAAGATAAAAAGGGAATTCTTTCCAACTGTAGCCGTGTCAGTCAATACTGTTGTATGGTTGCACCATTTGGACTCAAATGAAACACATGGAGAAAAAAAACTAGCAGGGAACTACACAAGGTTGCTGCGGGCTGTTTTGAACAAATCCTGGAAGCAGCAACCTCCCAAGACAGCACTTGTACGACCATTTACCTCACATCTCAGAGACCATCCGATCAAGACATGAATGATATTGATGGGAAAGTAAGAACCAAAAAATGGACAGTGAAACAATAGTTTTGGATGACCAGCAAAAGTTCATATTTAATAGCTCTGTGTGGTCTGGAATGTTTTCTTTATTTAATGGCATATCAACCTTCGTCGGTTATTTAATGCAGAAGCCATTCTTCTTGAAAAAGAGCAGCGGTATTAATTAACCCATAACTGGGAGGATAAGGGGGTTCATAGCTTCCCCAAGAGTATTTGTCCGAAAGTGAACATAATAGCGTGACTGGAGTTTGAACTCGCTTATGTTAGCAAACATGCTTTTTAACCATTATACAACGAGGACACCCCCTGCTCTGTGTGGATTGTGGATATTAGTTTCCAATCGTAATGGTCGCTAGGGACAGATAAGGAGAGAATAAAAGGAATATATACTATTGACATACCTTATTGATAATCATATCATTACTTAATAAAATGTAGTAATCATGCTTGATAAAATGACAAACAATATTTCTAAAAAGATGTTTATCATCTTCACTTCATCATGCCTGCTGCCTAGATACCGGATGAGTTTGACATTTTAAATGAATATGTTTAGTAAGGCTTTGTTATTTGGTCTAATGGCATATCAACCCTTGCATATTTATTAATGCTAGATCCTGTTTATATATATATATATGCTCCCCCATGGGGCTTGAGCTCTCTGGCGAAGGAATTGCCGGCCGCCGCTAGCGTAATGCAAAGCTCTTCGAAAGAATTGAGCACTCTGGTAGCCGATAGGGTATAAAAAATGTAAACAAAGGCTGCTGCTGCTGTTTCTAAAAATAAAAATACCTTAAAATTCCCTTAACCAACGTGGTCCGCTTGGTGGCCGAGAGGTCTGAAACTTTGCCTAACGTAAAGTTGGACGGGTTTCGATCCCGGCTTCGAGCGTCCTGCGTGTCAAGCCACACTGAAGAGTTCTGATAGAACGAAACACTCCGTCTGTGGATGACACTACATATATTTTAAATTTGCTCTGTGGATATTATTTACATTGAGCTCTTTACCAGGAATATCTCAATGTAATATTCATTTTTGAATATTTCTTATTAGTCCTGATTGAAATTATTCCCTATTCCGGATTTACTGGATTGAATAATATATATATATATATGTATATATATATATATATATATATATATATATATATATTATTTTTAAGTGAATAGTTCGTCGGTAAGTATATTCTTTAACGATTTATAGCTCCTTTGTTTGGACACAGTTGGTTAGTTTGAAGTATTGCTAACACAAATAATTCTATTTCATATTAGTCAAGGGAAGACCTCGTGGTGTAATGCCCAACGTGCTGGACGTCGGCGTGGAAGTGAGTTCGAAGTCTGCTAGCGCTATTACGTTTATTTACGGACTAATACCTTTCGGAAACGCAAAAACCATTTATCCCTGCACTTATGGGTCGATTAATATCGCTGCTATTCCATAAAGATTGATTAGCATAGTATTAAAAAACTTACGAAGGTTGATTTGTCATTAAACAAAGAAACCTGATAACAATCATTTGTTTGTATAGAATTTAATGGTTTCAGGTTTTGCTATCAAACACTAATAATTCTATCCAATATGAATCATTTGTTTGCACAGTGTAAAGGGTTTTCAAGGATTGCTATCTCTCTGAAATAGACCTTTAGCTAACGCCCTCTAACACCTTTTAGATAAGATAGGGTTGGATACTTATTTGCCTCAAGAGCAATATGAGGAATACGTTTGGGGCAATCATATGAGTACTGGTTCTTGACATGAGAAGTCGATTGATCGGGTCGGGACTCTTCGACTGCCTGTCTACGCCAATAATGGGCCAAAATGGAGTGTTGCCGGTAACGTGATCTCATTGGTTGCCGGGTCACGGATAGATCAGCCTACAGGATATTGTTCTGAAGT
Organism: Sepioteuthis lessoniana; assembly: GCA_963585895.1. NCBI lineage: Eukaryota > Metazoa > Mollusca > Cephalopoda > Myopsida > Loliginidae > Sepioteuthis > Sepioteuthis lessoniana. The sequence goes on from OY757915.1 coordinate 85,602,992, forward strand.
ATGAAAGGTCGCCAACCCCAACCAACAGCATCGTTGAGGGCGGCTGTCTTATCACGCTGTAGAGGGGTAGTTAGTGTATTCTACGGCCCCAGGAGACAGACTGTTATTTATTCATGTATCAAAATAAATACACATATGAGAGTAAGTGATTGTGAATGAAAATAAGACGAGATATGTGATTAAATACAAAGTATCATCATCATCATCATCATCATGAAGTCGTGCTGACAGCACAGATTTCCCTGTCTCTTTATCTCCATCCGTCCCTATCATCCATTGCTCCCAACAGGTTGTCTAAACTTAATTCTGTGATGATGTAAAGTTCTGGTTGGTCGGCCAATACTGGCAGGTCAATGTGTAGGGGTCTATAGAAGAACTTCACTTATAGGTTCGTCCTTGCTTTTCCAGCAGTGTATTGTGTCTTGTTTGGATGGTTTTTGAGATAGAAATTTAATTTTACAAACCCTGGAAAAATATCTCCCGAAATCACAGCTTTACAAAATATATAATATATAGTAAACATGTTATATCAAATGACCTAGATACCAAACTGACGAACATGATTAGTAAGCAGGTATAACTGATATTTTATTCGTTTTGTAAAGTGTCAAAATTTCTCTCTCTCTCTCTCTCTGTCCTTATATATATATATATATAGAGAGAGAGAGAGAGAGAAAGAGAGAGAGAGAGAGAGAGAGAGACTGAATTTGATTTTTCTTTACTGAGAAAATTTCTTTGTCTCTAACGCATTGTTTCAGTCCCCTTATAGTACGCACCATCATTATCAAAGTAAGTGCATTTCCCTCCACCCGTAAAAATATTTTGCCTACTCCCTAGGAAAGCTTATTCATTTATCGTTTCAAACTACAGTGCAACGCTTATTATGCTGGTAAAACTATCCAACAATTGAGGTGAAGATTGCCGAACACTTTTCTGGTTGTATTCGTAGACATGCACCTATAATATCTTCCAGGCATCCATAGCAATAATAGACCGCCATAGGTTAACACTTTGTTGAATATAAATGCATACCGAGCCAACTATTTAGAAGAGTTCTTCTCTCTTCATCACAGGGCTCAGACTAAGTTCCATCTTAACATCTTTATAGCTGTTCCGATTAATACACAACCTCTGACTCGGTATACACTGACAGAACTGAAATATAAATTAATAAATATTCGGAGAGGCATTTACCTGATATGGAATATAAGTAAAAAAGTAAAGTTAGCGACCATAGTCGAGGGTGACCCGAAGGCTCCCTTTTCGATAGCTACTACCCCAAGGTGTAGGGGAGGGCGCTACTCCATTCCCTGGATTGCTCCACTTTACCCTTGAACCGTACCTTATAATGCTGAGTGTTAAGCAAGGTGGTATCAAGTTCCATTTTTAAAGTCTTTGGTATGACTCGACCTGGGATTGAACCTAGGTCTCCCGGGCCATTGGCGAACACTCTAACCGCTGGGCATATAATGAATTCTTGTCCTCCCAATTTTAAAATCTTTTTCTTTTAAAACCCTATTCCATTGGTTTTACCGACAATTAACTTCGATGAAGTGTCAATCGAAAGGCGTTTAAATTTTATTTTCGTTTTAATTGATTTTAATCGTTATTAAAACCATGTTCGCTATTTTACAACCTTTTTTTTTTACCATGGTGTACTACAAGAAATTTCTTGAACCACTTGGTTGCCTTCATTTTTCCGCCTGTGTATAACAGATCTCTTAAGAAATTAAAACCTTGTGTATTATGCAAATCTCATGATGTTATAGAATTGACCAAAATATATCTAACGCAGATGCCATGAATACAGTCTTTAAAAGCCAAGCGGAAAACCACTGCGAACTATACAGCAAATAGGATAAAGGGTTAGATGTATCCCTGTTTTACTCAATACATAACTGATATTAGTTATAAGCTTTCCAGTCACATTAACTCAAGATCTCCTGCCATCACGCAAAGAGCAAAGAATAGCACTGAAATTTTCATATATAGCAAGTCTCAATATACATGGGATCCGTGTGACTGCTAGCAACTCTACTACTAATAATAATGTGTTCTTTTTGTTTCAGATTTGAAAACAGTATGCTATAACAACAATCAATCCTCGATCGCAATGCTTTAAACAGAAGAAGAACAAATATTTTGCGACACCACTTATTTGAAGACAAAATCATTCCAAACTGTCTCGAAATAGATGTGACCCATTAATATAATCACAACAAACTTAAAAGAAGATTCCATGTCTTGGAAGCTGATATAATAACAATAAAAACATTGATTTGATGTCTCTAACTCAAAGGATGCATTTTTTACAGGACGTGTTCCAAATGGCCGTAATTGTACTTGTCTCAATAATAAATCATTATCATATTAATGGTTCGCATATACTTTGAGACACCCCGAATATATATATATATATATATATATATATATATATATATATATATATATATTATATTATATTATACCCTTGTTGGTTGTCACTAAATCACTTTATGGGTATGTATCGAACCAAGAGCATTACAATATAGAGAGTGCTCACTATCTAGGATAGGGCTATTATATAATAATAATAAATAAATGTATATTAGATATATATATTTAATTCATGGAATTTAGACTGGGACCCCGGATTTCATGGAGTTATTTACATTTTCATTTTCTTAAATCTTTTTTTTTTGCGTTTTCATTTTCTTAATTTTTTCATTTTCTTTTCTTAACTGCCTGATAATTGTTGTTTTTAAGAAAACTCCATGAAACCCAGGGTCGTAGTCTAAATTCCATGAATTAAATATATATATCTAACATATATTTATTCATTATTACATATATATATATATATATATATATATATATATATGTGTGTGTGTGTGTGTGATGGACTCTTCCTTCGATGTCAATGTATAAAACCCTAGTAGATCAGTTAAAGTTTTGATCAGTGAGACTACCGTCACAGTCGATTAGTTTATACTGAAGACTTGTGTAGTATCTGCCATAATTCTGATAATGAGCTGATAACAAAAGAATTATTCATTTGACTCTTTTAGCGTTCAGTCTTTGATAGGCTTCAATAAAACTTTAGAAAATGCAAAGTTTTTTCTCTTCCTTATCGACGATTTTTGGAAACCTAGGGAAAAGACCGACCTGATCAAATTAAAATATCAAATAATAAACGTGGGAACCAAGTTGTCAATGCGTTTTTGTAATCTTCTTTCGTTACCCAGTCAGAAATGACAATCGACGATGTCCTAAGCTGATCCTCCGTCCACATCAGACAAAATTTATTAGGTTACAAGGTACCATCAACCAAGTGCTCTCTTTTATATGACTGGTCATCAAATACTCAAAATTAATTGCTTTTGTTAGGAACAAGCCCTGGAGACAACACCCCACAAAGCACCAACAATACGGCCACCTGCCTCCCATCACGAAAACTGTCCAAGATAGACGAACCAGACATGCAAGTCACTGTTGGAGAAGCAGGGTCGAGCTCATAAGTGATGTACTCCTATGGACCCCACATATGGCCGGGCAAAAGCAGGACGACCAGCTCGAACATACATTCAACAGCTATGTTGAAGATGTAGCCCTGAAGATCTGCCAGAGGCAATGAACGATAGGGAGAAGTGGCAAGAGAGGGTCAGGGATATCCCTGCTAGCGGCACGACATGATGATGATGAATGTTAGGTAACGGATGACAAATATCTCAGATTTTTAATTCAGAGTTTTCCTTCTCCCATAGGGGTTGAATTAAAAAAAAGTTAAAGTGTCCTGTCTACCCTTCTATGTACTCAAAGTTGGAGGGAAAATAGGATTCATGCCTTTCCTTAGGACATCAGCGTGAAGTTTATGTTTCACTGAATACAAATATATTGTCTAAAGAAATGTGTGTACATCTGCTTGTTTATTTGTTTGTGCGTTTGTGTTTGTGGGTGTGTGTGTGTGTGTGCGTGTGCATGTGTGTATCTGTGTTTATAATTGAATTGAAAGTATGTAAAATTACTCACCGTGCATCAGGACTTGATTTCAGGTACCGTCCATCAGGAGCAACCCAGGTCAACTTAGGGCGAGGATCGTCTGATCTAAGGCCAACTGGAATGCAGCTAAGATGAAGGGACGTTCCACTGGCGATATCGGTCACTTTGGACGGTTGCCATAATTTTAGACCATCTGGTGGTGGAAAAGAAGAAACATTTAGAACTAGTGAGTCATAAAACACAGAAAGAAAAGAGCCTCCCACCCCATTTTTATGATTATATCGACAGAGGCATAGCTTAGAAGTAGTAGTGTTTTAGTGTGAATAGACATAATGAATATAATATACTTATCTATTATTAGCGAGAAGTCGTCTGCAGAATATTAACTCCAGAGGCGTCACTTGCGAATTGAGTTGCTTCATTTTGGCTTAACTCGAAGAAGAATTGATAATATCCTTTTTTTAGGAAGTGTTGTTCGTACTGTTAAACTAGTACAATCTAAATTATTAGTAGAATAAGACACGAAAGCATGTGTTCGAATGTGACGCTCGTCATCACCTTGGATAAATAATAGACTATCATGTTTTGTGAGAAAAGAAAAAGAAAAAAGAAACTACGCTGCTGGTCGGAGAAAAAAGGAAGAAACCATGTATCGGAAGCTTGTCGCCTGCTTCTATGGATGGGAAAAGAAGAAAGAAAGAAAGAAAGAAAGAAAGAAAGGTGGGAAAAGAAAAGAAGAGAAGATCGAGAAAGAAACGGGATAGATAGATAGATAGATAGATAGATAAGAAGGCGTATATATACATATATATATATATATATAGAGAGAGAGAGAGAGAGGGAGAGAGAGAGAGAGAGATTGAGAGATAGAGGGAGAGACCAGATGCAGATGTTACCATGCTGTGCCTTTATAATGATAGATAGATAGATAGATAGATAGATAAGAAGGCGTATATATACATATATATATATAGAGAGAGAGAGGGAGAGAGAGAGAGAGTGAGAGATAGAGTGAGAGACCAGATGCAGATGTTACCATGCTGTGCCGTTATAATCATAGGTAGATAGATAGATAGATAGATGGATAAATATCAGATTCTGATTGATTGATGGATCGTTAAGAATAAAAAAGAAAGAAAGAAAGGTGGGAAAAGAAAAGAAGAGAAGATCGAGAAAGAAACGGAATAGATAGATAAATTAATAAGAAGGGGTATATATACATATATAGAGAGAGAGTGAGAGGGAGGGAAAGAGAGATTGAGAGATAGAGTGAGAGACCAGATGCAGACGTAACCATGCTGTGCCGTTATAATCATAGATAGATAGATAGATAGATAGATAGATTGCAATTGATTGATGGATCGATAAGAATAAAAAAGAAATAAAGAAAGTTCATTTCAAAAAGTCATTTCAGCAATTTATTTTTGAACAAGAATATGATGGGATATTTTGCAAATTAGAAAAATATTACTTAAGTCAATAAATTATTTGGTTTTAATAGGATTTTCGTCAGGGAGAGAAAATACGTACATCAGACGCTTATTGGTAACTTCCATCGAGTGGAAAGAAAGAAAGAATGAAAGAAAGAAAGAAAGAAAGAAAGAAAGAAAAAAGAAAGAAAGAAAGAAAGAAAAAAAGGGAATTAAGGGAGAGACGAATAAGCAGAAGAAAGAAAGAAAGAAAGAAAGAAATTGATGGAAAAGAAAGAAAAAAGAAAAAAAGAAGAGGAAAGAAAATTAAGGAAAGATAGAGAGACGAATAAGCAGAAGAAAGAAAGAAAGAAAGAAAAAAGAAAGAAAGAAAGAAGAGAAAGAAAGAAGAGAAAGGAAATGAAGGGAAGATAGTGAGAAGAATAAACAGAAGAAAGAAAGAAAGAAAGAAAGAAAGAAAGAAAGAAAGAAAGAAAAGGAAATTAAGGGAGAGACGAATAAGCACAAGAAAGAAAGAAAGAAAGAAAGAAAGAAAAAAAGAAAGAAAGAAAGAAATTGAGGGAAAAGAAAGAAAAAAGAAAGAAGAGAAAAGGAAATTAAGGAAAGATAGAGAGACGAATAAGCCAAAGAAAGAAAGAAAGAAAGAAAGAAAGAAATTCAAGGAAGTTAGGGAGAGAAATAAACGAACGAAAGAAAGAAAGAAAGAAAAAAGAAAGAAAGAAAGAAGAGAAAGAAAGAAGAGAAAGGAAATGAAGGGAAGATAGTGAGAAGAATAAACAGAAGAAAGAAAGAAAGAAAGAAAGAAAGAAAGAAAAGGAAATTAAGGGAGAGACGAATAAGCACAAGAAAGAAAGAAAGAAAGAAAGAAAGAAAGAAAAAAAGAAAGAAAGAAATTGAGGGAAAAGAAAGAAAAAAGAAAGAAGAGAAAAGGAAATTAAGGAAAGATAGAGAGACGAATAAGCCAAAGAAAGAAAGAAAGAAAGAAAGAAAGAAATTCAAGGAAGATAGGGAGAGAAATAAACGAACGAAAGAAAGAAAGAAAGAAAGAAAGAAAAGGAAATTAAGGGAAGATAGAGAGACGAAAAAGAAAGAAAGAAAGAAAGAAAGAAAAACGAAAGAAATTGAGGGAAGATAAATAAAGAAAGAAAGAAGTGAGTTAAAGAAATTAAGCTTTCTTGGAATACCTATTTTAGAAGTTTATTAAAAAAATGAGGTATTATGAAATAATAAAATCTTCAATAAGTCAACAACTTATTCGATTTAATAAAATATAATTGAACTTGAAGATAAAATGAACATTTTCCGAATCATTGAATTATTTATTAGTTTGTTTCCAAGGAAGTTATTAATGCATAATCATAAATAGATAATGATAATCTATAAAATAATTAACACAAGAATTATGTTATATATAAATAGAAAGGTACATTCATTCAGGAATTTATTGATCAAAACCTAAAATAGAAAATTTACAAAAACTTCAATGGTTACAACTAGTAATTTTCTAATAATTTACATTATTTTATCACATAAATACTATATGATATATTGTATATAATAAAAAATAATTATATGTATATATATATTTTTTTTTCTGGTTGATCCTTTCATATTGCCGTATTGATTTTATCGTATTCGGCGGGAAATGATTGATATATTTTCCATAATTGTTTATTTCCCAAGTACTTTCTGCCCGACTTTGGGCCATCATCAGGGGAGAATGTATAACAAAAGGGATGTAACTTTTGTATGTACATAACTTCTTTGTAATAAGAAGAGCACCTGGGCCGTTGCTGTGTGTAGCGTTTACTTTTAATTTAAAAAAAATAATAAAAGTAAACGCTACACACTGCAACAGCCCGGATGCTCATCTTATTACAAAGAAGTTATGTACATACAAAAGTTACATCCCTTTTGTAATGCATCCTCCCCTGATGATGGCCCATAGTCGGGCAGAAAGTACTTGGGATTTAAACTATTATGAAAAATATATCAATCAATTCCACACGAATAATATAAAATCAACTTGTAGATATATATATATATATATATATATATATATATATATATATATATATTAATTACAATATTAAATTACTTCTAGTATTTTGCCGATTATCTAAATTACTTTATTACATAATTTATTGACTCAAAAAATCTTGGTGATAACAGTCATTTTGTGAACATGTGATACAACAGAAAATATCTTGGTAATTTTGAATGATATGACTGAAAGAAACTTAAGAAACGCTCAGAACAAAGCACACACACACACACACACACACACACACACACATATATATATATATATATATATATATACGTGTGTGTGTGTGTGTGCTCCCGTCGATTTCGAACAACTTTCGTCGTTAATGATTCTCACATATCTGAGATGATAGGTATGGGTTTCGTAAAAGCTTATATATATATATATATATATATATATAGTATTGAATTAATTTAGAGGGCTATTGCAAAGCGAAATAATAATTATTTGGGTTTAATTAATTTCAAAGTAAAACTTCATCGTCAGAGACTTTTTTTTTTAATAAATGAACACAATGTTGGGGGTTAAAATTTTTGAAAAATATATATAAGCTGTGGCAACTATATAGACAAATATAATTGCGTTGATATCTATATATTTATAAGTCAACAACTTTTTTTTTTGCTAGAGAGTAATTTCAGTTATATATATATATATATATGATTGACTCTTCTGTCGATGTCGACGTTTGATAGCCGAACAATTAGGTTAACAAAAAGAACTGTTTGATCATCTAAACATGCGATTTGTTTATCGTGGTGAATGTTTGTGTACAACCAGCCACATTACTGAATAACACTCTCCAAATTTTTCCTTCTCTTGGGCCAGTTTTCCTCCCAAACCTTGATATATACATATATATATATATATATATATATACTTCTCTTGGAACTTTGCTAACTCTTCTTACTGGCGTAAAGAGAGAATTGCTGCATGGGCAACAAACCTTTCACTTTACTTATTTCTTAATGGCTTTATATTCTTATTTTTGTTGCACAGTTTGAATGCTGAAGAGTATGGCAATCAATAACACCTGCTCATATCCGTTTAAGTTTTTATAAAATCTCAGTAGAAATAATCAAACCCTGTAATTTTTTGTTTCGGGAAAAATTTACATTTTCCTTGAAGATCATTAAGGTTGTGCACATGAAATCTTGCGGCGAGATGTTCTAGTCGTGTAAATTTTTAGACAGCGATGCGTGGGTGTAAGCAGATCACGTGGGTTGACAACCAGAAATGCGTAAGAATTGGAAAATCATATTTGCAGAAACCCACAGCAATAATGGTCAGTCTCAGATTCCTGCAGTCACAGAGAGTTACAGTAATTCATGGAGAGCGGCCAGTGAGTGCTCTGAGGGATCAGAGAACCTTCCAGCCGATAAGCAGCGGAAGTGTTAATTGGCTCCCTGAATATGGCACAACGTGGCTAAGAAGGTATGGATCAATATAGCAGTCCTACCTCTGTCTCTGTCTCTCTGTCTCTCTCTCTCTCAATATATATATATATATATATATATATGCTTTGTTTTGAACGTTTCTTAAGTTTCTTTCAGTCTCCCCGTCTCTACCTCTCCCACATACTTACAAAGTTTCGACGCAAAGAAAGAATAAAGAGACTTATATTTTTATAAAATCCAAGTTTTACAGTCTTATCATTCTTCATTATGGTCTGTCATTCCTTCATCACGGCTGTATAACAATACCGTACAATGTGGATGAGAAAGTTGTAATATAAAGATAAATGTTCTTTTGAAAATATGATAAGAATTTCTTTATGAATATTATTAAAAAGTGTAAAGCAAATTGAACATGACATTGTTAGGATGAAAGAAGAAATGTTTAACGACCGAAAAGCTGCGTTAACACGAAAAAAAAAACAACTTTTCTTAGAGCATTTTTTACTTATAATAATAACATTAAATACGAAGACAATTTATATATAATTTCACAATAGTGCTTTTAGGCGCAACATTTCTGGCGCCAAAGGACTCCGTGATAGACACTTTGCTTTGGCATTTGAAAAATTTCGAAGTAATCGTTTTAAGAAGTAGTTATTTACAGCCTCAGCAGTTAGGAGTGGCACCGTCTTGAAGCCGCTCTGGGTTAATGATCATTTGCAATGAATAAGATCCACTTCTGCGAAAGAGGGGTTTGTGTATGACACTAAACTGCGTCCTGTGATAGGGATAAAGTCCTGGAGATCTGAGGGTGCGGCAGTAATCTATTAATGTCATTATTCTAAGGTTCACTTTGACCCCGTTAAAGTCACATCTAAGGGTCAAATAGATCTGTTTTAGAATTTGGCGTATTCAACTGGAATACTTGATGCCAAAAAATACAGAAAAATATTTATATTTAATATTATTATATATTTGAAACCATTTGAGTGCAAACAAATGATTATTTTTAAATAGAAATGATTATTTAAAAACATGTAATTGTAAGTATTAGATGGGAATAATGGAAACAATATAAAAGTTTGGCTTGGTTTGGTTTAATTTCTTTATGGACAGCTATCGATTAGCTATCGATCATATAGAAGTCAGACCTGACCGATAAAATGAAACGCAGTTTCTTCCAGGCAACGGTCATATCGATACTGCTATATGGATGCACTACTTGGACGCTAACAAAACGGCTGGAGAAAAAGCTAGACGGCAATTATACAAGAATGCTACGAGCAATATTGAACAAGTCCACGAGACAACACCCCACAAAGTACCAACTATACGGCCACCAACTTCCCATCACGAAAACCATCTAAGTTAGACGAACCATACACGCAGGACACTGCTGGAGAAGCAGGGACGAGCTCAAAAGGGATGTACTCATCATATGCACCCCCACATATGGCCGAGCAAAACCAGGACGACCAGCTCAAACGTGCTTACAGCAGCTCTGTGAGGATACGGGATGTAGCCCTGAAGACCTGCCGGAGGCGATGAACGATCGGGAGAAGTGGCGAGAGAGGGTCAGTGATATCCTTGCTGGCGGCACGACAAGATGGTGATGCTGATTTCAATGGCATATCAAATTTCGTGGGTAATTTAATGGTACTATCTAATCCATTAGCTGAGGGAAATAAGGGTTTCGTGCTTTTCTCAGATTTATTGTCTGAAGGTCAAACTTAATAGGGTGAATGGAGGTCAAACTCGCTTACTACGATGTCACTGTACAGCGCATTAGCTACTACTTCCTCAGACAACTGCCTGAATATTATTCATATTAGATAGGAATACTAGATGCCATATAACTTTAAATAATTTTGTTTTAGAAATACTTGAATAAATGATTGCTTACTAAGGATTATTATTAGGTAATTAAAACTGTGCTAACAAATGACTATTGTATTTGACTGAAATACTTGAAATCAAATATCTTTATGCAAAACAACAATAACAACAACGACAACAACAACAACAAAACCCAAAACAAAACAAAAAACAAAACTAAACGAAACCCAAAAAATACAACAAAAACTCTTAAGAAACAACGTTCAGTCGGCGGGGCATACAATATTCTGCCTGAAACCACTTTAATAGGGTAAGACATCCCTCCACAAAAAAAATTTTGGGGGGTCGTGACACAAAACTGTTTATTTGTCGCTGCCTCCCACCAGACACGACTTGACACATGGTCAAAAGCTCGAAGGCCGATTAAAGTGGGGATAAAGGAGAGGGGAAGGTCGGGAACGAGTCGAGACTCGAACCCTGCTGGTCTATGCTGCTCATCGGCTCACTTGGTGCAATGTGAGCCTGATGAGGCAAGCAGTTTCACGAACCCAAATGTGGGTTTGGGCACGTATGCCGGGTTATGGCTTGAACTAGATACCAAGGTCAAGTGCCATACATAGGTTTCGAGAAAGTCCCCACGAAACTGTATCCGATAGTGAGACTTCAGTTGTTGATATCTGGGAAGTTTGGCGTATCACTTCCTTACCATTACTCCCACTCTGACTCAGCGTGGGTGTACCTCTTAAGATCCCATCTATGGGTCAAATAGATATTCAAAAATTATTTGTATTTCGTAAGAACTCTTGATGACATATAACTGTTATCTATTTATATAAAGATTGGTTACTTGAGGCTATTATTGTTTCTTAATTTATGCTGTTAGCTATATAAAACCATTTAACATTATGCAAACAAATAACTATTATTAGATAGAAATAACATCTAGAACGATATAAGTATTAGTATTACATAGGAATACTTGAACCGTACATCAGTGAGCAAATTATTTTCATTAGATCGGAATACTTGATACAATATAACTGTAAAATATTTCAATTAAAAATTTCTCATTGTTTAGTCAGGATTATTTTAATCACTTGAAAAAATATAACTCTGTACCAACTATTGATTATTATTGAATGGAAATCATTACTTGAAATCATATAATTATTAGTATCACATTGGAATACTAGCGCCCATAAAATCTATCTGCCTTCTTTTCTAGTGGGACTTTTTCTTATAGTCACATACTTACACCACTTCTCGGGTGTTCCACTGAATATACGACAATTATTTACGGGTGTCTCTATACATTTGTGATTTATATTTTCTGCATATCAAGCAAAGTACGTTTTTGGTGAGTGGTACTGTTTTTGAATAAAGAATTTAAGCAAAAATGCTAAGTTTAAGAGCCCATAAAATTTTCCACGCTGAGATTAAGTTATTAACTTCTTGAGATATAAAATTCATTCCCTCGGGGAGTTTATGAAAGCGTTAATTTTATAATCCAAAGCATACAGAAGTTCAAGAAATAAGAAACATTCAGCCTGTACGATTAATCATACATACTAGTACTTATTTCTTTCATATAGAACAGAATAACATTTTGGACGGGGAGATTTTTTTTCCTTCTTTTCGTTTGGTTAATATAAAGTCTGAAATTTCACACCGTTGTTTCATCACGCTTCATACGGAAAGGGAAAGATAAACTAAACTAATTTTATTCCCGCCCTGGCTCATGTCCGTATACTTTTACACAATTATATATAAACACACACATGGCCAAACTCACTCGTATATAATGTGTTTATATATATATATATATATATATATATATATATATATATATATATATATATATATATATATATGTGAGTGTAATGGGTTTATATATATATATATATATATATATATATATATATATATATATATATCATCATCATCAAGTCGTGCCGCCAGCACGGATATCTCTGACCATCTCTCGCTACTTCTCCCTATATATATATATATATATATATATATATATATATATTTATGGAAAAATTTATATGTATATATATCAATTTATACATATATATATATATATGTAATTACTGTGTATTTACATATTTACATAGACACATTACATATATATACACACACACACACACACACACATATATATATATATATATATATATAGAGAGAGAGACTGTGTATGTTTATATACATACAATTAGACATATTACACACACACACACATATATATATATATATATATATATATATATATATATATATATATATATATATATATATATATTTATATATAAAACCACATGTGTATATGTTTGTGTGCGCGTATATATATATATAAATATATATAAGTATCTCGGATATGTAGCCACACTGAAGAGCTGTGATACAAGGAAACAGTCTGTGATGGAAATATATATATATATATATATATATATATATATATAAGTAAATAATCGAAAAGAATTCGACATCATGGAAAAAATTGATGAATTAGTCCAAATTGATAAACAATTGATCACTTTTGGATTACTCTGTCAACTTATATATATTTATATATAATTTGAAATGAATAGGTCTTTGAATGAATCTGAATTTAGTAGGGTTTTTTTTTCTATTTATTTATTTATTGTTCTACAAGAGTTTAGACATTAAATCTTCCGTAGATTAATAAGAGTTAGTGTATTCCCATTAATCTTCTGGATAAAAGCTAGAAACAATGATTACTTTAGCTCTTATTATTCTGCTGAACGAGATTTTAAATCTAAAACATGTGCTGGGCAATTGATATACAAAATATGCAAATTTGTCGAACCGAAGACTCCTTTTTCAATAGCTACCACGCCGATGTGTAGGAGAGGTCATTACTCCATTTCCTGGATTGACCCACTTTAACTTTGATCCTTCTAATGCTGAGTGTTAAGCAAGGCGAAATCAAGTACCATTTTTAAAGTCTTTGGTATGACTCGATCTCGGATTGAACGCTAGTGTCTCCGACCACTGGTGAACACTCTTCTCATTAGGCCAATCACTCGCAAATCGATATCTGGTAAAAAATTTTAAATCCTAAAATTCAGATCCATTTGCTGACCTAATCATTTTAAAACATTTACTTTCTCCCCCGTTGATCTAACAACAATTTATATATATATATATATATATATATATATATATATATATATATATATATATATATAAGATATTCAATCAAGTAAATCCGGGGTAGGAAATAATTCCAATCAGGACGAATAAAATATTCAAAAATAGAATATTAATTTTGAATAATCTTGGTAAAGAGCGCAATGTAAATAAAATCTACAGAGCATATATTCCCCCCCCCCAACGATTGGTCACATTAAGATAATAAAGTTATTTCCATAAATAAATGTATCATCTCGATGTGACCGATTGTTGTTTTTTTTTTAGAAAAAAAAAATATATATACACGTTGGTCGACCGTAATCGCAGCTCCCTTTTCAATAGCTCCTACAATGAGGTGTAGGAGTGGGCGTTACTCCTTTCCCTGGATTCGCTCCTTTTACCCTTGAACATGCCTTATAATGATGGGCTAAGCAAGGATACATCAAGTACGATTATTTTACCCTTTTTTATGACGATCTGAGATTGAAACCTGGTTTCCGCGATCACTCTACCTGCTAAATATAAAATGTGTGTGTTTCTACATCTATATATGTGGGAGAAGATAATGTTACATGACGGTTATCTTCACGGAAAATGGACACAGTAAATCGAATCAAATTTAGTTGTGGCACAAGGCCAGTGATTCTCTAAGATAATTATTATTTGTACCTCATTCAACGATGTATACTACTTAGGGAAAAACAACAATCATTTTCATAAAAAAGTTCAACAATATGCATAAAATCAAAAACATTACTCCCTTTATAGGTTAATTATTTCACAGTTTCGTTGTTCAAATAGAAGAGTTCATGGCGCAACGGTTATCGTCATATATCGTAAACGAAGATATTTGTATTTTCATTGTGCTAACTCCTTCGGGAAAGGTGATTAATCACTTCCCTTTCGTAGAAGTGGATGGGCTCTCTAGCCTTGGTATGACAAAAAGTTTAAAACTTTGAATTCAGATCTGTTGTAGACCTGAAGAGGGATGGGCTGTACCAGACTATTCTTGCCCAAGACACGTCGTAATTAGAGCCCACACAACCAAACCTAGTTATGAGATCTCTCTCTCTCTCTCTCTCTCTCTCTCTCTCTCTCTCTCTCTTATATATATATATATATATGGGGAGGGGATAGAAAGAGGTAGAAATCGGGCATAAGAGGATTCCCTGAAGAAAATAAGTTGCTGAATAAACAATGAGAGTTATTATCTTTATGCAGACACCGAACCAGTTTTATCCTTTCAAACTTATAACCTGACTAGTTTAAATCAGGTGATAAATATTTTAGATAATTTAAAGCTAAAAGGGAGAAGAAAATATGTGTTTATAGAATGACTACTTTAGATCAGGTGACACGTTTTTGAAGTCGTCTTAAAATATATGTGCCACATGACTTCTTACGTCACATGACAAACAGTAAAAGCGAAAATATTCGAAAAGGAAAATAATTATTGCCTTATTTCTCCCATTTTGTTGTCTACCTTCTTGAAAATGGAGAAATAAGAAAACTGTGAGTTTTTATTCTTAATATTTTTTGGATATATATAATGAATCATAAATGATATTTATTAGGCTTTGCTTAGGATGGCAAATAAGCCTTAGGTTGCTTCTAATACCTGCTATTAGTATGTAGTCAGCCATTTAAGTACCGTAGTGTCTAATGGCTCCTCAACTTTGAGAATCTGGCTGAAACTGGTATTTTTCAGCATTATTTGATCCTAAGCTATATGTAAGTGTGTGTGCGTATATATATATATATCATCATCAAGCCATACTGAGAGCACAGAATTCCCTGACTCTCTCTCTCTCTCTCTCTCGCTATCGGTCCCTATCGTCCATCTTTCTTGTCAAGTGTTCTAGACTGCATCTAGTGTACGTACGGAGTTGAAATAAGTAAATCGTGGCTGGTCGGCAAACGCCGGCGTTACTATGTGTTGCAGATCATTAGAGAACGTCGCTTTTGAATTCGTCCTTGAATCTCTAAAAGGGCCCGGCATACCTTGTTCGTTTTACTTGGATGATTTGTGAGATGGGAGGTAAGTGACCGTACAACTGTTGTTATGTGGACTGTTGCTACCTGCATTTGTTCAAAACAGCAAGGAAAATTTTAGTGAGATGGGAGGTGAGTGGCCGTATAACTGCTGTTTTATGGGTTAGAGAGCGAGAGTAAGAGGACGATAAAGGTAGAGAAAGAAAGAAAGAAAGAAAGAAAAGAGAAAGAGAGAGGGAGAGGGAGAGGATGGATTAGTATTTAAAAAATGTGTTTTTACATTTCTGTATGGGGTATTTAATATTTTTTTTATAATGGTCACTGAATGCTTTAAAATCTGGTCAAATTTTTAAGTGCACGTGTATTTTTACATAAACAATTTACCAAAGTTGCAACATATGTTGCCATTCTTTGTCAGAGTTATTTATATTTTAGTTGGGAAAAATAAACAGGCTGTCTTCTCCGTTTTCTTACACGAAGAGATTCGAGTGTTAGCACTCCAGTTCATTTCGAGATCGTTTTTTTTCTTTTAATACGGATACACGGATACCGTTTTTAATTCCAGTTAACTAAATAAACATTTTTGCTCTGAGAGGAGTGACCCACATATACTCGTCAGTTCAGAATGGAGCGCGTTAAGACAGCCTGTGAACAGATGTCAAATTAAGAAGCATTTATCTGTCTATATCAAAAGTTGAGGCATCATTATTATTCATACGATTATAAAGTAAAGTAAAGCTGGCGACCGTAGTCGAGGGTGACCGGAAGGCTCCCTTTTCAATAGCTACTACACCGAGTTTTAGGGAAGGACACTGCTCCTTTCCCTGGATTGCTTCACTTTACCCTTGATACCTACCTTATATTGCAGAGTGTTAAGCAAGGAGGTATCAAGTACCATTTTTTAAAGTCTTTGGTATGACGCAACCTGGGATTGAACCCAAGTCTCCAGAACCATTGGCAAATACTCTACCCACTAGGCCAATGAATTCGGTCTATTATCCCTACGTGTACTTATAACGTTTCGGTTGTAACCTCTGGTTTTCTTCTGGCACGTCCAACTGGACACTGGGTGGGAGAATAATAGGCGATGGCTAAAAATTCTACTGGAAGTCGTGAGTTCAATCTCTGGGTCCAGCCACAAGGGAACCAACATTACAAGGAAGAAATAACTAAGATGGCGATTTAAATTCTCGGAGATATTCAAAAGAATGGGCAGTGGAATGAGAACAAACTACTCGTGGTGTAATGGTTATCTTAGTAATCTATGTTCCAATAGCATTTCCTTGTGCCAGACTTAGCTGATACGTATAAACTGACTTGTATATACACCACATAGACTTAAAAATTGATAGATAGATAGATAGATAGATATGCAGGTCGTTCACCCAGAAAAAAAGCTATAGGCGATTGTTTTTGTGGTGACATTATATATATATCATCATCATCATGTCGCGCTGGTAGCACGAATATCCCTGACCCTCTCTCGCCTCTCCTCCCTATCGTTCATCGCCCTAGGTAGGTCTTCAGGACAACATCCCGTATCCTCACATAGCTGCTGAATGTATGTTCGTGCTGGTCGTCCTGCTTTTGCACGGCCATGTGTGGGGGTCTATAAGAGTACATCTCTTATGAGTTCGTCCCTGTGCCCAGTGCTTACATATTTATTTACCTATTCCAATCTATCTATCTATCTATCTATCTATCTTTTCAAGTCTATATCAATCTATCTGTCTATGCTGTTGTTTGAGTAAGTCTTGAATATAAATAACCTAATAATATGATGGATACCTAGAAAACGGATCTTTGGGATTTGGCTTGTGAATATGATATTGTTCTCCATTATAAAAGAGAAAACAAAAATTACTTTTAAAAAATCAGCAACGACGAAGCAGTAACGGATTCTAGATGTATGCATTCATGCGAGTAACTTGTTAGAGACATTATGTCATTCAATTTCTCGGCAAAACTCATCTTATGAATATTATGATTAAAAGAGAGACAATCCATGTGATATTATGTATATTTCTCTGTGCCGGTGATATATATATATATATATATATATATGAGAGAGAGAGAGAGAGAGAGAGAGAGAGAGAGAGAGAGAGAGAGAGTGTGTGTGTTAAAGTGTGCATCAACGCACAATAAGGCTGATGCAAGTGATTATTGATGAAAGATCGTAGCAAAACAGACTATGAACAAGGAAAAATGTTGACTGGATCATGTCAAGGTTGATAACGACTGTAACGGCTTATTACTATAACAACCTGGGTAGATAGGCATAACTATGTGTGTGTATTTAGTTATTTACAGAGCTGAGCTTAGATGTGACACAAGACCAGAAGTTAAGGGCGCCCTCTTTATAACGTTTTACAGGATGTGAGATGCCTACTTGTCAGTCATTATTAAGTGCCTTCCTATATTTTGTAAAAGCATTTACTTGAATCTAATTGTGTTAAAATTTTGGTAACTGTAACGTGCGCAATCGAGTCCTAAAACATTTGGTCCTGCACAAAAGTAAACAAACAGTAGTAATTTGATTATATTTTGGTAATATTGATAATCCTTTGGGAATATCATTTTGGTAATATTGGTAATCTTTCGGTAATATTATTTTGGTAATATTGGTAATCTTTTGGTAATATTATTTTGGTAATATTGGTAATCTTTCGGTGATTTTATTTTGATAATAATGGTAATCTTTTGGCAATATCATTTTGGTAATATTGGTAATCTTTTGGTAATATTATTTTGGTAATATTGGTAACCTTTTGTTAAAATTATTTTGGTAATATTGGTAATCTTTTGGTAATAATATTTTGGTAATATTGGTAATCTTTTGATAATGTCATTTTGGTAATACTCGTAATATTTTGGCAATATTATTTTGGTATAACATTAAAGGATAGGAAAAATCTTCGTGTCCATCCATTGGAGTTGACCGGGAAAAAAGTTATTCTTTTGTGTGTGTGTGTGTGTGTGTGTGTGTGTGTGTGTGTGTGTGTGTGTGTGTGTGTGTGTGTGTGTAATTTGATCTATGTCGACCCTCAAACTCACAGCATTTTTTTTCTTTCTTTGAAAGAAAAAAAACTATAATCAAAACAATTATTTCACTTTTTTAAAATGGAGATTAATTTTCACATTTTAATTCAATGTAAAATGATCACCTATTCCCGAAATATTTAGCGTCGAAAAAACTAATAACAATACAGATCCACCTTGGTTTAGGTCAGTAGAATATACCGACTGCAATTCTGCTGACGGGGAAGACACTCCCTGCATTAACGAGTGTCTTGGATACGACATTACTCCATCTGATGGAAAGGCTCAAGTCCGGCAAGTTTGGGAAATGTGAAGTACCTCTTTATTGTCATTATTCCCAGGCCCTCTCAGTGAGTGGTGGTTCATTTTAGGGTCCCATCTAGGAGTCAAATAGAGCTATTTTATCATTCATTATACCATTCAACAGTGTACAGGGGTGTCCTCATGGTGTAATGGTTAAAGCGATGGACTGCGGAATTGTAGTAAGTGAGTTCGTACTACAGTCGCGCTATTACGTTCACTTTCGGGTAAATACCCTTGGGAAAGGTATGAACCCCCTTATGCTCCCAGCTATGGATTAAATAGTACCACTACTGTTCTTCTAGGAGAATAGTTTTGGCATTAAATAACCAACAAAGGTTGATATACCATTAAACAAAGAAACCAATCAACAGTAAACAAAAATGATTAATGTTAAATTGAATTATTAGTATTACATAGCAATACTTGCAACCATTTAACTATGTGCGAACGAATGAATAATATTGAATAGAAGTAGCGGAATTAAATAGCAACACTTGAAACCATTTAACTGTGTGCCAACAAATAAGCTTTGGTTCGTTAAAAATTTTTACCTACAAACTATTCGTAAACAAATCATATTCATTTAATACATGTGTGTGTGTGTGTGTACGTGTCTGCACGTATGTATGTATGTATGTGTTTGTAAACAGGATTTGGTATTAAATAACCTACAAGTGTTGATATGCCATAGATACAACCAGCCAACCAACCAACCAGACAGGTCAAATTATATAAATTTTCTTTTTACTCTTGCAAGGGGGTCCCTTTTTTAATACTTGCTCAACATAGCGCTAATACTCTTGGGGAAGGTAGGAATCTGCCTCACCTTACTACATGAAATGTAAGTTAAGGTGGCAACCGTAGTCGAGGGTGACCCAAAAGCTCCCTTTTCGATAGCTACTACACCAAGATGTTGGGGAGGGCGCTACTCCTTTCCCTAGATTGCTCCACTTTACCCTTCCTTTCTAATGCTGAGCGTTAAGCAAGGTAGAATCAAGTACCGCTTTTATGAGTCTTTGGTATGACTTGACCTGGAATTGAAGCCAGGTCTCCCGGGCCATTGGCGAACACTCTAACCGTTATGCCAATATTCCACACAAACGACGGGGGTACATGTTGAACTATACTTAAGCATCTGTAAACAGTAATGAAAAGACAAAATTTGTTCATACGTTTTATGTTTAAAACAAAATTCGAAATTTCTAAATTCCCAGCAAGTAATTGTCCTTCATTCAAGAAATCTTTACATATCTGGTTTTAACGTTTGCGTGATCTCAAAAAAAAAAAGAAGATATGGATGTCATTAACATTTATTCGACCATTGCAAACCTGATTTAAAATGTGATGTTCATGCAATCACTTGCAAAGTGTAATAAAGGTTTATTAAAAGCAAAATATTTTATTTTCCATTTGCAAGCTTTTGATAAGCAATAAGCAATTATCGATTAACGGCTGTCTTATAAATCTTTCAGATTGAATTGTTACTTCTTTAAACAAGATATAGGAAAAAAAGTTATCTACAGATAATTTATAACGATTGACAATTAAGTTATTTGTTTTTCAATTTATGACTTAAAATTCCCTCGTTTTTTTTTATTCATCTTTTTCCCTATATTTTTCGATTATCTCCCCTTTCACGTTTTCTCACTTCTTACTTTATTTTCCGTATTGTTCTTCAGTTGTTGATCTAACTTTCGTCTTTTGCAAATCTCTCTCGAAAGTGTTCGTTCTTGAAGCGAAAAGATGATAATCTCCTTATTAAAGCTGCATTTGGAAATATGCACAAAAATCAATGTTACCCGATCATCTAAAGTCGAATAATCTCGTTTAGGGTTTAGATTGGTCAAACAGCATATAAAAATGGATTTTCAAAAAGTGTTATTCATGAAAAAGTATAAGATGACGCTGGATTGTTCCAAAAATTGAGGAAATTGGTAAGGCGTGAGGAAAAATAATTGAAACCAGTTTAGCTGAAATATCATTAAAGTGGAAGAGTTATGCCTTGCGGAGGGATTGCTGTAAACTTGGGCGTAGAAGCCGACCTTTTTAGCCTGAAAAAAATCTCTACAGAAATAGGATTCGATTCAAAGATTTGGGCTAAAATCCAAACCTTTGGAAAGTTATAAAGAACAAAATATAACTAGCACTCACGTGTAGCACACACCCTTAAATATTGACTAGGAAATTCAGAAAAATATTTTCGTGTATAATGCGCGCTGACTTTTTTTTAAAGAATTTGTAGCTGTAAATTTAACCTAAATTTACTATTTGTTCAACTTTTCATTGGTTCCTACTAATTAAAAGAAGAATTTGTATAGTTTACACTATGTCTTAAAATACAAAATTTACACAGTATTTTGAGCTAACACAGGGACAAAAATGTAACGAGCTTGTTCACATTTGGTAAAATGAAATCATAAACAAATACACATTGAAGTGGATATTTCTGCAATAGCATAAAACACATCAGTTGGAACTAAAGATATAACTTCATTGCATCCTGTATATAATGAGGCATTCGGCCGGAAAAGAGTTAATTATATAGTTCTCGTGTATAATACGCTCTCTAACTTCTGAAAGAAATTGTGTTTTGTGCACTAATAATTACGATATATATATATATATATATATATATATATATATATATATATTTTCGTGGACCTACTTATTTTAAAAATATATCGTTATACTTTCTTTGGACGTACAACAACCATATATATATACATATGTATACTTATTTTAAAAATATATCGTTATTCTTTCTTTGGGCCTACAACAACCATATTTATACATATATATACTTATTTTTTAAAATACGTAGGTCCACGAAGAGATTTGTATTTTTTGAATTTATTAATTTTTTATTTATATATTTTCTGTGAGACCCGGAAGTCTGGATCCAGGGATAATATTAAGCGAACAGGAAATACTCAAACAAAATGAAGGCCACTCTTAATGGTTCCAACTAAATGGACCTGCTACCCGTTTTGCCACGGTGGTAAAACACTGGTTGAATGACAATTTACTTGGCTTGATTGTGAAACGTGCCTCTGTGGAGAGGGGTCTTAGCTCACTAGATATTAGTAACTTAATTTCTTCTGGCTTGGTTGAGTTTTGTCTCTTTGTTAAATAGCATATCAAGCTTCGTGGGTTCTTTAAACCAAAGCCATCCTTGCAGAAGAACATTGTTGTACAATTTAACCAATTAGTCGGGGGAATGGGAATTTCAATACCTTTACCCAGTGTATTAGTTCAGAATTGAACATAGAAGCTTACTAGTCATCAGTAAGCGACTGATCACAAATTTGGATATTAAATCAAAGGAAAAACAAATTCTAAGAAATTTCCACTTTTTGTATTTCTGACAATTTTCTTTTTTAGAAAATTATAATTTTTTGTTTTAACTTTGGGAAACCTGGTTTTGGTTGGTTGATTACTTTGTTTAATGGTATATCAACCTTAATAGGCGATTTAAAGCCAAATTTGTCATTGAAGAATAACAGCAAAACACTTTGTAACCCATAGCTGAGGGGAATAAGGGGATCGACAAATTTTCCAAAGGTATTTGTCCGAAAGAAATCGTAATGGAGTGATTGAAGAATGAACTCGCTTACTACGATATCACAGTATAGCATTTAAGCCATTACGCCACAAGGGAAATTGAATGCAATTTTCGCGGAAAATAATTTCTTAAGTTTCTAAGACATTGAAATTTTATCAGAATATGTATCAATAATTAAAAACGGTTCAGTTTTTCACTTTTTTCTTCGATAATGTAAAAAATTCAATTAAAATTTTTAAAAGCATAAAATTCTTTAAAATGAATTCAGTGGACAGTTCACTCGTTCAACGGGTTTCTAATAAATCTAAGAAATTTCATCTTAGCATTTAAAGAAAGCACTTACTAGTTCCCTGACTTTCCGTCATATTCCAGTTGCCCACATCTCTAGTCTCGCACTTTGTAACTATTACTGATATACAATATATGAATTATTTACATCTGGGGGTGGCCCCTGAATAACTGAAACTGCAGAAAGCGGACATGTAGATAAATTGCCTGTGGAGAGGGGAGGAAGAACGGCTCCCCTTTCATAGTCTCCGAAGTACGAACACTCATTCATCTCGAATATCTGAGTAGATTGATGACGTCTTTTCAAGCACTTATATACCATTGTATCGAAAGGTTATTGCCTCGGGTCGAGAAAAAGAGTTCACCCCAGGCCGATATTCGAAGTTTGTGCTTCATGGCCTCGGAGATTAGTGCCACGCAATTTACTGTTTAGCTTAGGGTTAAAATATTTGTGAGCTTTTGAAGATTTCCAGTCGCCGGCCTCAGACCGTCTTTCAAATATCTCGGTAGGCAAATCTATTTGTGGCCAAAAGTCGATACAAGAACGAACTATTGCCAACGATCTTGAATAAGGCTGTCAAACAAAACGTCACATACAGTCATGAGACGTTATATGCGAAGGCGATTATCTTAGATTTGTCGGAAAAAGTTTTGGTACGTAACGACTGTCAAACCATTATAACAGAGCAGGAGGAATTGTTTGAGTAAAACGTTCTTCTTGAAGGTAGTCAGAATATCCGTCGGCTTAAAAATATCGAAATGTAACAAGACAAAATGAAGAACGCATTAAAAGTCGGACTTCTGAAGCTGGAAAGAAAAGAAAGAGAAAGCGTTATGGAAAAAGCAGCACGGACAATATACGAATATCAGATAGCATATATATATATATATATATGTATATAGAATACGCAATTGTCCGAACGTAAAATTCTTTGTAAGAATAACGTTTGCTTGGCGACTGATACTGCAAAGACAAATGTCTAGATAAAGTTCTCTGTCTCTCTTCTCTCACCGGTCGTTTAACTTAGTTTGATCATAAGGGGTGGGGCGCTACTCGTGCAGTGGTTTTTGGGGAGGAATAACCTGAAGGAGCCCATCCCTCTCCAGGTCTTAGTCTGGTCTGAATTTAGAATTTTCTTTCTTCTAGAATGGTTGCCATGCCAAGTTTAACGAGCCCATTCAGATCTACTATTTACCCGCTTTTCCCAACAGTATTACCACAAAATGAAATACAAAGAGCCTAGCCCAGGATTTGAACTCGAGTTGTCGAGGCCACTTCCAATAACGATAACGCATTCAGCACGAGCGCAAAACAGATTCCTACACAATTCCCTCTTCTTTGATGTTCTGGGTACGACAATAAACTTCGTTCAGTAGAGACACTCCTCTCTAAAACACTACCGAAACACTTTTTCATTGTCATTACTCCAGGGTCCACTCTTACTCGGAATGACGGTTCCTGCTAGGGTCTCAATTGTGGATCAAACGGATAGGAATACCGTATACCAACTAGCTGTAGGAAATTTGTCGATATTAGATAGGAATACTAGATAGCATATGTGTGTAGATTATTGGTATGGGAAAGGAATACTTGACCCCATATAACTGTTTCCAAATTATTTAAATTAGATAGGAATACTTGATGCTGTATAACTGTGTGAAAGCCGATTATTATATGAAAATAAAAGTAAGATAAAAAAATGCAATGGTTCATCAAACATGCATGGTTCATCAAACATCAAACATTGTAATCAATCATTTACAACATTATCAAATTCCGGCATCAAATTACCTATAAGGAGTTGATATGCCGTTAAATAAACAAACCAAACTAATCCTGGGGCAGTAGAATATAACAACTGCATCTCTACAGTGGAGTAAGACACCCCCAACAACAAGTGTCCAGGATTAGACAGCAAACAATCTGATGGTGAAGTTCCAATAACGTTGGAGCTTGGAGGAATGCGGAGCATCTTTTCATTGCCATCGCTTCCAGGTACACTGTGGCCTGAAGTGGTAGCACATGATAGGGTCCTATTTGTGGGTCCAATAGAACTAATCTGTGTACTTATGCTAAACTGAATTGCTTAAAGTAGAATTGTTTTGACATTGAATTCTGCGTATTTACGCTAAATTGAATTGTTTGAAATAGAACTATTTGTTGATATTGTAACTGTTGTACTTATGCTAAACTGAACTTTTTGAAATAGAATTGTTTATATGCATAAAAATGGATATGGCATTAATAATCTACAATGGTTGATGTGCCATAAAACCAAACCAAACCAAACCCCCTTTAACCCCTTCAGCTGTTAAATACATAGTATATTTACTGATATTCTACAATGATAAATTTGGCTTTAAATAGTCCATGAAGGTTGATATACCATTGAACATTGTAGCAACCAACCAACCAATACCAAAGTTCTCTTAGTTGTTACAAAAAATTATAATTTTCTAAAAATGAAAATTCTCAGAAATACCAAAGAGGATTACCCAGTCATCTGGGGCTGTAGAATACACTGACTGCCTCTCTGCAGAGGGGTAAGACCCCGCCTAACGAGTGTCTTAGATATGACACGAAACAATCTGATGGTGAGGTTCCAGCAGTACTGGAGCTTTGGAGAATGCGGAGTACTCCTTCATTGCCATCGCTCCCAGGTTCACTCTGGCCCGGATATAGGGCCCTATCTATGGGTTAACTAACAGTATACTTATGCTAAACTTAATTGTTTGAGAAAACTGAAAAGTTTGAAATATAAATGTTTTTGACAATTAAACCGTACTTTCATTTAAACTGCGTGCTTATGCTTAGCTGAATTATTTCAAATAGAACTGTTTTCCACATTAAAACTGTATTTACACTTTACTGAATTGTTACCTATAACTGCTTAAATAGTTTGAAATGGAAATGTTTTTGACAATTAAACTGTGTACTTATGCTAAACTGAATTGTTTTCAATAGAACAGATTATTTACATAAAAATGGATTTGGCGTTAAATAACCTACAAAGGTTGATATGCCAAAAAACCCAACAAACCAAACCAACCAAAGAGGAAATTTCAACACAACCACGTTTCACAATCAAGTCAGGCAAATTGCCATTCAACCAGTGGCTTATCAATGTAGCTAAATGGGCAGTGGGACCATCGAGTTGGAACCATTTAGAAAGGATTTAATCTAACATGTCAAGTTTGATTATCAACTTTTCCATTATCATTATCAATGGATCCAGTCTTCTGGGTCAGACATATATATGTATATATATATATATGTATGTGTGAGTGTGTGTGTGCGCGCGCACGCGCGTGTGTGTGTGCCGTAATTATTTGAGTATAGGGTGTACTATTTTCCTGAATTTAGATAGTTATATTATTTGTCATTAGTTCTTTTGCTAATTGTTAGTAAGCTGTTGTCTGAGTTTGAGCAAAGGTCAGATTGTAACATACAAGGATTGTGAACAGTCACTACACGACAGAGAAATTGAATCGTAATCATTCATCAATTGATGTTTTATTGAAGAATTAATAGAAAACAGGAAAATATTGATAAAAAGGTTATGGCCTCAGGAGAAAAAAAAAACATTACATCTGATGCTAAATGACACACTACAAAACATTAAGTGGTTATAAGTTGTCCTGACTTCTTATAAACTAACTTAATTGTCTTAATAAAAATATTATGTCAACTGTATAATTGCTTCTGAAAACAAAATAAAATACGATAACACAATAAGGGTTGACATAACGAAAACCAACCAACCAACCAACCAACCATATTCTGAAAAGTTTATGGGGCAAGTTTTTATTATTTAGTGGGTAGAGTGTTCACTATTGGCCCGAGGGACCGTGGTTCAATCCCAGGTCGAGTCATATCAAAGACTCAAAAAAATGCTACTCACTCAGCATTGTGAGGTATGGATAAAATTAAAGTAGATCAATCCAGGAAAAATAGTTGCACCCTTCCCTACCATTTGGTGTGGTAACTATTGAAAAGGGAGCTTTCGGGTCGCCCTTGATTACGGTCTCCAACTTTACTTACTTGACTTATATAGCAACAACCACATGGTCGTGCACACAGGGATAATTTTGAGAATATATTGTTGGTCATGTCTCTGTAGTTTGTTATGCCATAAACTGCTTAGAATTCATCATTTTGACATATTGAGTTACTTTTTATTTCAAAATACTGGCAAAATAAATTACGCGTGAATTTTTAATACATAATAATTTCGTTTACTTAGCGCAGTCAAGTAAAACAGCTACATATTTTAAACAAATGTGATTCCATTGCTTTCATGAATGATATCAGAACATACGGCATCATATTCAAGTTGGGACTACCTCTGCGGATCCTGTCCGTTAGCAGATCTTCTGGAGAATAAAATGACTTTTTTTTATCTTTATTTGAACCACAACCAGAGGCTCTTAAGCCCTTTAAGGCTTCGTCCTGAAATCTCCCTCAAAAAGACAAGAAGGAGGAGATATTTTCCTAATCTTTTATGACTAAAGGCATTGACGATATTGAAGATGTTGCCGATCACAGCAAAATTATCGACACTTGGCCATCAGCCATACCTGGAAGGAAGTTTTTGTAGTACGATCACCACTACCACTATCACCACAGCTGCTTATGCTACTACTACTATTACTACTAACTGCTCATATACATTTTTCATTAATACTGATTCTGTTATAACAATTCTTAATTTTTCTTCTTGATTTAAATAATAAGAGATACTACAAATAATACTACAACTACTGCTACTATAAACATTAATAATAATAATAATAATAATGATAATGAAAAGGGACTGGAGGATTTGGAAGCTGGAGGGCGAGTGGAGACAATCCAAAGTACAGCATTATCGAGAACAGCCAGAATACTGAGAAGAGTCATGGAAACTTGAGAAGACTTACTGTCACACAAACTGCAGTGAAAGATCATCAGCAAAAACTGATGTGAAAAACTCTGAGTAAATAATGATAATAATAATAATAACGAAAAGGCTGTGGAACTTGGCAATAATGGTGATACTATTGTCATTAGACCGCTTGGAACGGCCCACAATTGCTTTGAAAAGGGACTAGAAGAGTCGGAAATCGGAAGACGAATCGAGACTATTCAAACTAAAGAATTGTTGTCATCAACCAGAATACTAAGAAAAGTCCTGGAGACCTGAGGACACTTGCTGTCGCTCAGACTCCAGAGAAAAACCAACAGCTAACACTGGTGTGAAAAACTCGCAAATAATAATAATAATAATAGATTTCAACTGGGCGACCACACCTTATAATAATTAACAAATAAAAAGAGAACCCGTAGAATTGTGGACTTTTCTGCCTCACTTAACAACAGAGTCAAATTAAAAGAAAGCTAAAAGAAGGATAAGTAACTCGACCTTGCTAGAGAATTGAAAAACTGAGGAACGTGAAAGTGACGGTTATACCAATAGTAATTGGTTCTCTAGGTACATTCACAAAAGGATTGATAAAAGGACAAGAGGACTTGGAAGCAAAGACTTGGAAATAAGTGGAGGCAATCCAAGCTACAACATTGCTGAAATCGGCCAGAATACTGAGAAGAGTCCTGGAAACTCAAAAGAAAGACCATCAGCTAACGCTGATGGGAAAAACTCTCAAGGAGTAAAAATAAAAATACTGGAGACTTGAGGAGACTTGCTGTCACTCATACTCCAGTGGAAAATCATCAGGAAACATTGATCTGAAAAACTCAAAGGAACCAATAATAATGATAGGGAACATGATGGTGACGGTGATACGAATCGTAGTTGGAGCTCTTCGAACGGTTCCCAAGAACCTGGAAGAGAGACTAGGTGAACAGTTGATCAGATGAAGAGTCAAGA
This sequence comes from Sepioteuthis lessoniana, assembly GCA_963585895.1. Taxonomy (NCBI): domain Eukaryota; kingdom Metazoa; phylum Mollusca; class Cephalopoda; order Myopsida; family Loliginidae; genus Sepioteuthis; species Sepioteuthis lessoniana. The sequence continues at coordinate 85,631,887 of OY757915.1, forward strand.
TCATGCAGAACATCTGCAAAGGAGGCAGTTTTAACATTTTGGCCATCTGCATCACCTTCCAAGTAAAGATTTCGTGCTTAATTGAAAATTGCCAATGCAACTCTAGGATTGCCTACTACTGTATGGTTGCACAACCAGAACTCTAACAAAATTTAAGTAGAAAAACCAAGACAGGTAGTACACAAAAACCTAGACGTGCACTACACAAAAACCTAGATGTGTACAACAGAAAATTCTAGATGTGTACTACAAAAAACGCAAGATGTGTACTACACAAAAAGCTAGATGTGTACTACACAAAAAGCTAGATGGCTACTACACAAGCATGTATTATCCTGTATTAAACAAGTACTGGAAGCAGCACCCTATAGAACAGCAGTTATACAGCCACTTACCTCCCATCCTACAAACTATCAAAAAAGAGAAGCAACATATGCTGGACATTGCTGGCGATATATGGACGAACACTCAATTGACGTTCTCACATGGACTCCTACACATTGGTACACCAATGTTGGCCGACAAAGAAAAAGTTACATTCATCAGTTCTGTATAGAAGGGGATAATATCGTCAAGAGAACTAACCAATTGTGATTCTTGATAGGGATGGATGGTGAGAAAGCGATAGAGAGACAAAGAAATTAGTGCCGTCGGCGCGTTTTCATGACGATGATAATGACTTTTTTGTTCTTTTCTCTCCTCTCATAGATATTCATACCTCTGAGAGTTAAATACACCACTGCCATATTTTGAAGTTACGCAAATACCCCAGCTACGAAGGTTAATATGCCATTAAACAAAGAAACCGAACCAGATTACTCAACTAAGTAGCTAGCCCATCTTCTTTTTCTTGATGTGAATTCGCCAGGGAATTTTGTGTCTATATTTTTAAGATCTGCAATTCTAAGTGGAATACAACATAAACCACCTTCGGTGATTTTACGCAGGAATACGCTTAATTAACCTGTCTTTTGTTTCCATTTTTCTAAAACGTTTTTCAAATTGACGTTCTTTCAAAGACACCACCTCGTCTCAGGTGGCTATCATCAAATGTTTAACGTGCGAGTCAAGTGACTCTAATTTCGACTTCCCTAGGCAAATTGTACGCGCGAAGACTAATTTCAATGACAGGTCCAGCAATCCGTGAAGGATGACGCTCTATTAACACCTGACCTGTTGGCATGGTCTCTGCCACAAGCCGTAGATCATCTCCTCTTGTATAATGTTTTACTCATCACCGTACCTCTATCTTACAGTAACACCATTATGATTACATTATTGGATCATGCTCGGTACGTTTGCCCTCATAACACATTTGCTTATGAGTTGAGTGTCGTTATTAACTTTCTAAAACAGCTGAATGTTTGCAGTCGTTATAGAGAAGATTGATTCCTAAAAGTACTCCGAAAAGTGATTCCTGAAATTTCTTCCAAAATAAGACCATTATTTATCGTTATCATCAACTTTCCAGTCATAATAATTGAACTAATCTGTAGAAATTCTATCGAATGATTTATTAAATTTAATGGCATATCAAACCTTCCGGGGTTATTTTATGCCTAGAGGTTAGGAAATCCTGTTTTTTTATACATTTATATTTGCACTTTTTGTGTAGTTACTTACATAATACTGTCTCATCGGGTACTAATATTATTAAACAGATCTATTTGATCTATAGATGGGGTAATTTTCGGTTTCTTGGTTTAATGGTAATATCAACCTTCGTCGGTTATTTGATGCGAAAGTCAATTGTAGAAGAACAATAATGACACTAATTAACTATTTAAACCATTGCTAGGGGTAGATATAATAAGATTCTTACCTTTCCCCTGGACATTAGGTCGAAAGTGAACGTAATAGCGCAACTCAAATTCGAACTCACTTTCGTGAGGTTGTAGCCCAGTACGTTAGCCACTACACCACGAATATTCTGCCTCCATATATGATACTCTAGTAGGTACTACCACTTGTGGTCAGAAGAGACTCGAGAGTAATGGCAATGAAGAGGTACTTCACCTTCTATAGATTTCCTGGTATGGAACCTCAACATTAATGAAGTTTACTGTTATATACAGAGTACAGAAAGTCTCTTTGATAGAGAAAGAAAAAAGACCAGATGATTTGGTTTGGTTTAGTTTATTTGTTTATAACATATTCGAAGTTATAGGTTATTTAAAGGCGAAATTTGATTTATTTGTAAATGTACTATTGTCATCTTCATTATATTTTCATTTCCATGGATTAACGGATAGATTGTTTATAACAATAAGTCAACCCGTGTAGGATTATTTTATGCCTAGATTTGGTCTGGCTTGATTTTAAGGCATATCAACCATTGTTGGTTATTTAATGCCAAATCAATTTTTATACATATAGTAAGTAAAGTTGGCGACCTTTAGTCGAGGGTGACCAGAAGGCTCCCTTTTCGATAGCTACTACACCAAGGTGTAGGGGAGGGCGCTACTCCTTTCCCTGGATTGCTCCACTTTACCCTTGATACGTACCTTATATTGCTGAGTATTAAGCAAGGAGGTAACAAGTACCATTTTTAAAGTCTCCGGTATGACGCGACCTGGGATTGAACCCAGGTCTCCGGATCATTAGCGAACGCTCTACACACTAAGCCAATTATAAACAGTTATATTTAAAACAATTCAGTTTGGCATAAGTACGCAGCTCAGTTCAATTTGACCCATTGATAGGGTCAAATATCAGAGGCTACCACTCTGGGTCAGAGTGGACTTGGGAGCTATGGCAACGAAGGGGTACTCCGCATTTCCCAAAGCTCCAGCATAAATGGAACCTCACCATCAGATCTTTTAGTGTCATATCCAGAACACACTTCTTCCGAGAAACAGTCGGTGTATTCTACAACCCCAGCCAACCGGCTAATTCATACTCAGAGGTTACGGAATCGTATTCTCTGTGCCACCAAATTTACATTTTTTTGTTGTTATTTCTTAACACTCTTTTTTACTCACAGTTCTAGCAAATGCTTTTTAACTATTTGACCTGTAGATGTGACCCAAATACCTGTTCAAGTCTGTGTGGACTTGGGAGTAATAGTGATGAAGGGGTACTCCATACTCTTCAGATGTCCACAATGAAAGCCTTATCAACAGATGCATACCAACTACCGATTCATTTGTAAGTATTTGATTATAATCATAACTTCATTGTTTATAATGTTCCGTTGCATTTTTGTTTAATTGCATATTTGTCTGTAATCATTCATTTGCCCATTGTAACATGATATCAAATATTGCTATCTAATATAAATAGTTTGCACTCAGTTGTGGCCGTTTTATCATTTTTTCTGTAATATTAATACGATATTCAAAATAATATACTTGAAAGTAAGTACTCTAACTTGATAATCGTATGTTTGCGCATTATAACATGTTATCAAATATTCTAATCTAATATGAATAGATTGCTTACTGGGGGGGGTGTCCTCGTGGTGTAATGGTTAAAGCGATGGGCGACGGAGTCGTAATACGCGAGTTCGTACTCCAGTCGCGCTATTACGTTCACTTTCGGGCAAATACCCTTGGTAAAGGTATGAACCCCCTTATCCTCCCAGCTATGGGTTAAATAGTACCACAATTGTTCTTCTAGGAGAATGGCTTTGGCATTAAATAACCTAAAAAGAGTAGATATGCCATTAAACAAAGAAACCAAACCAAACCTTGATTGCTTACTGCTGAGTGTGTTCTAATATTACTAAGTAATGTTAATAAGATATTCATAATTATATGCGTTAAAGTAGGTCTTATTTGATAACCATAGCACATTGTAAGTGTTTGATCATAATTCTTACTTTATTGTTTTTTAATGTTCCGTTACATTTTTGTTTAATTGCACATTTGTTTGTAATTATTTGTTTGCACATGGTAACATGATATAAAATATTTCTAGCTAATATGAATAGTTTGCACATAGATGTTTGTTTCATTTTACTCTGCGTTTGCTTTCCAGCATTTGAACAATTGCGCAACGTAACGGTGTTGTTTGGGCTTTATGGCATGTCAACCTTTGTAGGTTAATTAATGCCAAATTCATTTTTATACAAATAATCAGTTCTATTCCAAAAAATTCAGTTTAGCATGAGTACACAGTTTAATGGTCAAGAAAAATTCTATTTCAAGCTATTCAGTTTAGTCAAACAGTTCTAATTCAAACAATTCAGTTTAGAGAAAGTACAGTTTCAATGTCAAAAACAGTTCTATCTCAAACAATTCAGTTTAACATAAGTACGCAGTTTGGATTTCAAAACAGTTCTATTCAAAGTAATTTAGTTGAGCATAAGTAAGCAGATTAGGTCTATTTAACTCATAGATAGAGCCCAATCAGGTGTTACCACTCCGGAACGGAGTGGACCTGAGAGCGATGGTGGTGAAGGGGTGCTCCAAAATCCTTAATCTTCCAGCATCACTAGAACCTCACCCTCAGATTATTTAGAATCATATCCAGGAGACTCGTTGGGGGGTCTTACCCCTCTGCAGAGAAGCAGTTGGTGTATTCTACAGCCCCAGCCGACTGGGCAAGCACACATTTTTGGGCTACCATTCCGGGACAAAGTCGACCTGGGAGCGATGGCAATGAACGAGTACTCCACATTATCTAAACCACCAGCTTCACTGGAACCTTAGCATCAGATTGCTTACTATCATATCCAGGACACTCGTGGATGGGGTCTTACCCCTCTGCAGAGAAGCAGTTGGCGTATTCTACAGCCCCAGCCGACTGGGCAAGCAGACAGTTGTGTGTGTATTAATATTACTATGAAATATTAATACGATATTCACAATTACATGCTTTTAAGTAACTACTTCCACTTGATAATCATTTGTTAACACATTTTAACATGATATCAAATATTCTCATCTAATAAGAACATTTCGCACATTATTGTGTGTTCTGGTATCATCATCATCACCATGTCGCACCATCAGCACAGATATCCCTGATCCTTTCCCGTCACCCCTCTCTATCGTCCATTGCTTCCGGCAGGTCTCAAGGCTACATCCCGTATCGGCACAGAGCTGCCGTATATAGGTTCTCGCTGGTCGTTCTGCCTTTGGTAGTCCATGTGAAGGGGTCCACCGGAGTACATCACTTATGAGTTCGTCCTTACTTCTCCAGCAGTGTTCCGCATGCCTGTTTCGTTTAACTTTGATAGTTTTCCTGGTGCCTGGTAAGTGGCCGTACAGCTTCTCCTTTGTGGGGTGCTGCTTCCAGGACTTGTTCAAGATGTTCACAATTATATACTTTAAAGGAAGTTGTCCTATTTGATAACCGTTTGTTTGCTTATTGTTGCATGAAATCAAGTATTCTTATTTGATGTGAGTAAATGCACAATGTTGTCTGTATTTCAATATTTCTATGTAATACGAATAACACATTCACAATTAAATACTTTAACGTAAACCGTCGTATTTGTTATCATGTTTGCAAATTATTACATGATGTGAAAATAGTTTGCGCGGTGTTGTGTATTCTATTGTGGTTAGGTTTTATGTATAATCAAAAATTATAGGTTATTAATGTCACATAGCCAGATATACGCTATGTGTGGAATAGACTTTTTTTTTTTTCAATTGACTGCTCAAAACCAACAACAGTAGAGATATAAATGCAAAATGTATTGAACCTGACCACCTTTCACAAACAAATTGAAAGAAGAAGAAGAAGAAAAAGACAAGTTGTTTGATTTCTTTGTTTAATGGCATATCAACCTTTGTGGGTTATTTAATGCCAAAACCATCCCTGTAGAAGAACAGTAGTGGTACTATTTAACCCATTGCTGCGGGAATAAGAGGGTTCATGCCTTTCCAAGGGAATATAATAGCATGACTAGAATTTGAACTCGCTTATTACAATGTTAAAGTCCAGCACATTCGAAATATAACACTTTATGACTTCTTAGTTCAAGTACGAAACTTTTTATAACCTTTGAGTTAAAAGGTTTTTCGACATGAGGAGAGTGAGACACAATCTTTCTATGCTGACTGCTTTTACATCGTCAGCGCTCAACCCAACCAACGCGCGGCGCCCGTAGCGCACAAATTCGTCTGGCCTCGCTCAGCTCTGAAAGTCAACCTTCTTCTTCCGAGGCAAGAACTCAACTAACTGCTTTTTCTCAAATCTCAGCCCACGCTTCCGGTGCATGACGTCACCCAAATACCCTGGTCTCAACTCCTATCTGGGATTTTTATTTTGACATCTCTGAATGACACATCCTCTCCGCGCGAGCGTGAACACCTGCGTTAATGTTGCACCTTACTAACCCATGCGCTAAGCGAAAGGTTCTCATCCTAACTAAACCGAAAGGCAAGATATATAAAACGAAATCCCTCTGCCATTATATTACATTAATGCCAAATCATTTTTATTCATACATATTAATTATAAATGACTCGTAAACTTTTTCTTGATAATATTTTTGAACGAGCCAGAGCACATATATATCACACAGTTAAATGGTTTCAAGTATTGCTTTATATCAGTAATTAGTCATTTGTTAGCCCACATTGAAACAGATGTACATGACATGTAAGGCATTAGTTTGTCGGTAATTTCAGTTTTAAATGTGTTAGAACTAATTTACTTGCACGCGAGTATTGCTATTGTATTTACCGCTAAACGATTTCAATTACTGTTGTCTAAAACTTATATTTCTGATCAATATTAATAATTTGTTGCTTGCCCAGTCGGTTGGGGCTGTAGAATTCACCGACTGCGCCTTTGCAGAGGGACAACCCCTCTCCCCAACGAGTGTCCTGATATGACACAAAACAACCAGATTGTGTGCTTCCAGTAATGCTGGAGCTTAGGGGAATTTGGAGTACCCCTACATTGCCATCGCTCCCAAGTCCACTCTGGCCCAGGGTAGAAGCACCTGATAGGGTTCTAGATATCGGTCAAATAGAAGTAAACTGTGTACTTAGGCAAGAAATAGAACAATTTTTGACATTGAAACTGTACTTACGCTAAACTGAATAGTTTGAAATAGAACTGTTCTGACTTTTAATTGTGTGTAAACAAAAACTATACTTATACTAAACTGAATTGTTAGAATTAGAACTGTTTGACTAACCTGAATAGCTTGAAATACAAATGTTTTTGATAATTAAACTGTATACTCATGCAAAACTGAATTGTTTGAAATAGAACTGATTATTTGCGTAAAAATGAATTTGACGTTAAATAACCTACAAAGACTGATATGCCATAAAAACCAAACAACCAATCATTTATTTGCACTCAGTGAAGTGCTTATAAGTATTGCTATTTGACATAACCAATTCAATCAAACATCAATAATTTCAAACAATTTAGCATTAATCCTTTGTTGGCACACAGTTTAAATGTCAAATAGATTTGGCCCAAATATAAGGTCCTCTTGGGTACGACCAGTCTGGGTCAGAGTGGACCTGGGAGCAATAGCAATATAGAAGTACTCCGCATTTTCTAAATGGAGACTCACTATCAGATTGTTTAGCGTCATATCCAAGACACTTATTGGTGGGGTGGGGATCTTACCCCTCTGCAGAGATGCAGTCAGTGTATTCTACAACCCCAGCCAATTGAGCTAGTTTTTTAGTATTCCTTCGTAATACTTATAACATATTCACATTTATATTCTTTCAATTAAGTACTCATATCTAATAACCATTTGTTTTACAGTTATATTGTTATTAGCATTAAGATCTAATATTAATAAATTGCAAGCAATTAAATGGTTTTAATTAAATAGTCCTTAGCAAAGCGGGGGAGGGTCCTCGTTGTGTAATGGTTAAAGCGATTGATTCAAAATAATATACTTGAAAGGAAGTACTCTAACTTGATAATCGTATGTTTGCGCATTAAAATATGTTATCAAATATTCTTATCTAATATGTATAGATTGCTTACTGGGGGTGTCCTCGTGGTGTAATGGTTAAAGCGATGGACTACGGAATCGTAATACGCGAGTTCGTACTACAGTCGCGCTATGACGTTCACTTTCGGGCAAATACCCTAGGGAAATTTATTAACCCTCTCGTCTTCCTATCTATGGGTTAAATAGTACCACTTCTGTTCTTCTAGGAGAATGGCTTTGGCATTAAATAACCTACAAGGCTTGATATGCCATTTAACAAAGAAACCAAACCAATCCTTAGCAAAATAATAGTACCCTTAAGTAACTATTTTGAAATAATTAATTTGCACTCTATTATATGGTGTTAGGTATTCCTATTTAACATAAATACTTTTTAATCAAATCGATTTGACCAAAGGTCTGACCCCAACGGGCACCCTCACGACAGGTGAGAAGGGAATTGTGCATAAATGTGATAAAAGAGTACTCCACGCTTTCCTATATTTAAAGTGGAGCACTGTTTCATATACAGTTAAGTAATATCAGAAGGTTCTAAGTAAATAATAATATTATTTGTTGGTATCATCTGTTTTTTTTTTTTTGTTTTTTTTTTTTTTTTTTGGTTTGGTTGGGTTTTATGGTATATCAACCTTTGTCTGTTATTTAATGGCAAATGTCTTGTACAAATTATGAATGATTTGTAAATGCATGGTCTTACCCCTCTGCAGAGATGCAGTCGGCTTACTCTGCAGTCCCAGCTGTTTATTTGTCGCTGCCTCCCACCAGACACGACTTGACACAAGGTCAAAAGCCCGAAGGCCGATTAAAGTGGGGATAAAGGGGAGGGGAGGTCGGGAACGAGCTGAGACTTGAACCCTGCTGGTCTGTGATGCTGATCGGCCCACTTAGTGCAATGTGAGCCTGATGAGGCAAGCAGTTTCACGAACCCAAATGTGGATCCGGGCACGTATGCCAGTTTGAGGCTTAAACTAGACGCTCGGTCTAGTGCCATACATGGGTTACAAAGGAGACAAAAGTGCAGCTCGCCCACCCGAGAGTAGCCTAGTCGAAAGTGGGTGCCTAAAAGGCCCCAAGTCTACCATTGTTCCTTTTGCAGAGCCACGCTCCAGACCGAAGTCCAGAACAGGCTCCGTGGCTTCGCAAAGCGAAGAGCGAGCCACTCTGCAGTCCCAGCCGACTCGGTTGGATGGTTAAGTGTCATATCCAGGAGACTCATTGGCGCAGGGGTTGGGGTAATTCTGACCCCTCCACAGAGGTGAAATCAGTGTATTCTACAACCCCTGACGACCGGGCTGTCATTTGTAATACTATTTTAACTACTAGAGGGAAATAGAAAGAGAAAAATCCATCGTATACACTTTATTTATCTTCTTATATTTTTCTTGGTATTTCGATAACAGTATTTGATTGGTCATAAATCAATAAGTATGATTTGTCGAGTATGATTAATTGTTTTCTGTTTTGGGTTATTATATATGTTTATCTGATTATCAATCAAATATATTCAACCAAAGGTTTTTATTTTTCGAATGTGTATTTTTCCGAAGTCAATAAGAAGGAGTATGTCAGAACGATTTATTGATTTTAATGACATGTCAACCTATCAGAGATTATTTTATGCCGAGAAATTAGGGAATAACATACATTGTTCATTTAAATTGATATTTATTGTATAAATATTTTAGAGTTTTTCTTTGGTTTTCGGTTTGTTTTTTCATGTTGTTATATAATATCAAGTATCGAATACAAATGATTTACAAAAATATCAATATGACTTTTAGAGTAGACCGGAGAATATTGATAAATGAGGTGCTATCTCGAGTACAGGAGCCTCACCACCTGATGCAGTTTAGTATCATACCCTAGACACACTTTTTAAGATGATCTTTTCCTTTTGCAGAGAATTCATCTTCTTTTGTCTTGTAACTTTGATATCATTAATAGATCTAGGTTAAATCAATAACTAAGATTAACCTATTGTTATTTTTATGCAGTATCTTTACCTATTTATAGATCAACCATGTTGTATCAAAGGTCTATATTTTTTACGAACGTATTCATCTTTCAGAATTTCCTAATATGCAATTCAATTATAACTAACTCTTTCATTATTGCTTGAACGAATTGAAGTCTTTGTCGACACAGAGTAAGGTATCAAGTTTTTTAGAGAAATATTTTTTTAATTTCATGGTTATTTAAAACATTTATCAATGAAAACATGTTTTCATTTTTCCAGATTGTAAGTCTCTCAAACTAAATATTAAATCTATCTAATTATTTTATATATCCAGCTTGTAGAACTACATATGAAATTAAATAATAAGGTTTAATTAAGTGCATGTTTTTTAAAAATTTAATTTTAATTTTTTTTCCAATTGGACTCGTTAGTTTTTATGTTGCTTCGTAGGTTTGGTTTGGTTTGGTTTTATGGCATATCAAAACTTATTGGTTATTTAATGCCAAATCCTGGTTTTACAAATTTATTAAATATATCTAATTTGTAAACATATTTGGTAGATACACACAGTTAAATGATCCAAAAGTTATATTTCTAACCATGCAGTTTAGCATAGGTCAACAAAGTTAAATGGTTCCAAGCATTGCTATGTATCACTAAAAAATCAATTAAACATGTTATTTATTTACGCGCTGTTAAATGATCAAACAGTTCTATTTCTAATAATTCAATTTAGTATAAGTCATTTGTTTGCGCTCAGTTCAAATGTCAAACAGTTCTATTTGACCCAAGGATAGGACCCAATCTTGTGCTACCACACCGAGTTAGAGTGGACCAGGGAGCGATGACAATGAAGAGGTACTCTGCATTCCCCTAAGTGCTTGCATTACAGGAACCTCACCATCAGATTGTTTATTATTATAATCAAGACACTCATTATAGGATGGGTGTCTTACTTCTTTGCAGCGATGCAGTCAATGTATTCTACAGTCCCTGTTGACTGAGAGTAGTTAATTAGATATTTCTTTTCATGCGTATATATATATATATATATATATATATATATATATATATATATATATATATATATATATATATATATATAGTAATTGTTGAAGTAAAAGAAAAAGAGGAAAATTTTGTGGCAGTCAAAAATACAAAACTAGTCAATGTACCAAAATAGAAAAACAATAAGAACTAAAATATCAAAGTATTTCTAATTCTTCTCAGTGTTACTTTGAGTTTCACGCATGACAAACTACAATCATCAGAAAGTAACTGGGGAGTTAACTCGTTCATTTTTATAATGATTGCCTCGGAGAAAGTTCGCGCCAAAAAGAGTTGAAAAGAGACGAGGAAAAGAAGAGAAAAAGAATATAATACTTAAGATAATTATGGTGTGGTAGAAAGCGAGCCAGTGAGTGAGAGAGTGAGAGAGAGATAAAGAGAGGGAGAGAAACAAAGAGTGAGATATAGAGAAAGAAATAAGTGAGAAAAGGAGAAAGAAAAAGAGACAAAATATGAATAAACACATATACCCCCCCATATATATATATATATATATATATATATATTCATATATATATATATGCATATAATCCCTCATACATATATACATATATGTATGTAAGCAAGTATTTCTACTTGCGTTTGTAAGTGCTTTTATATGTTTTTCGTCTTCATTATAAACAGTATTGAAACTGATGTACGTTCAATAAAGCCACTCAACCTGGTACTCATATAAGCAGAAAAGTATGTAATTTCGCGTGGTTACTTTTCAAAATTAATTCGCTTTTGTTTCTCCTTCTGAACATCAAGTCCACGCGCACATTCTCGTTTATTAACACCACACCTTCAACAAGAACAAATAAATGTAATTGTGAAGCCAGACGTGGGCCATTCACACCCATCTTACATAACACCGCCTCGTGATATCAAACATACAAAATAAAGTAGATTTTATTTGTAGATGAAATGCGCTATGAATAAAATAAAATAAAAAAAGAATGAAATAAAGTAACTATAACCTTTGTGACTTGAAACTAACAAAAAATATAATTTAGATACTATTTTAGTCAAATCCTTCGATCAACAATTATTTCTGTAAACATTTTACGCCAGTTGTTTTTTTTTTTTTCAAGGACTTGGAAATTAGATTTCTAAATAAAATAAATAAATGAAATAATAAATAAATAAATAAATAGATAAAGTAATAATATATTAAGTAAAAAAGAAAATGTCAAATTTATTTTTTCATTGGAAATGTATTTTTAAAAAAGTGTGTTTATATTTCAAATCCTTTGATTAACATGGTTGGTTTGGTTGCATTTTATGGTATTAAGAGTGTTTGCCAAGGGTACGGGAGACCTTCGTTCAATCCCAGGTCGCGTCATACCTAAGACTTTAAAAATGGTACGTGATACCTCCTTGCTTAACACTCAGCAATATAATGTACGTATCAAGGGAAAAGTGGAGCAATCCAGGGAAAGGAGTAGCGCCCTCCCCAACACCTCAGTTTAGTAGCTATTGAAAAGGTCGCCTTCGACTACGGCCGCCAACTTTACTTTATATATATAAACAGGATTTGGTATTAAATAACCAGTAATTTTTGCTAATATATATATATATATATATATATATATATATATATATATATATATATATATATATATATATATATATATATATATATATATATATATATATATATATATATATATATATATATATATATATATATATATATATATATATATATATATATATATATATATATATATATATATATATATATATATATATATATATATATATATATATATATATATATATATATATATATATATATATATATATATATATATATATATATATAGGGTCATTGGCCTAATGAGTAATGTGTTCGCCAAGGGTCCCGGAGACCGGGGTTCAATCTGATGTCGAGTCATACCGAAGATGCAAAAAGTAGTACTTGATGCCACCTTGCTTAACACTCAGTATCATAAGGTAAGGATCAATGGTAAAGTGGAGCAATACAGGGAATGGAGTAGCGCCCTCCCCAACACCCCAGTGTAGTAGCTATTGAAAAGGGAGCCTTCAGGTCACCCTCGACTAAGGTCGTCTACTTTACTTTTTATTTTATATATATATATATATGTGTGTGTGTGTGTGTGTGTGTGTGTGTGTGTGTGTGTTATAAATATGTGCGTGTGTGTGTTGGTGTAAAAGATTTGTAAGCAAATAATTGGTAGGTAACATTATTTTTATACAAGTCATTTCTTTGCCTACAATAAAATGGTTTCAAGCATTGCTATAATTTACAGACAATTTAGTTGTATATAAGTATTTGTTTGCACACTATAAAATTTTTGGAACTAGAGCAAATGATTAAAATGTTCTATGTGACCCATTGATGGTACTCGAACTGGAATTACCACTCCAGGTCAGACTGGACCAGAGAGTAAGGGTATTCCCTAAAGTTCTACGACTGGAGACTCACTATCAGATGGCTTAGTGTCATATCCAGAATACTCATTGGGTGGGGTCTTTCCTCTCTGCAGTTGGCGTTTGGTTTGGTTTGGTTTGGTCTTATTGCACGTCAACCATTGAAAGTTATCAATGCCAAATCCATTTTTGTGCATATAAACAGCTGTATTTCAAACAATCCAGTTTACCATAAGTACAACAGTTTCAATGTAAAAAAAAAAACTGTTCAATTTCAAACAATACATTTTAGCATACAAAAACAGTTCCATTTCAAACAATTCAGTTTAGCGCAAGTAAACAGTTTTAATATCAAAACAGTTTCATTCTAAGCAATTCAGTTTAGCATAAGTACACAAATTAATTCTATTTGACTCATAGATAGGCCCCTACCAGATGCTACCACTTCGGGCCAGAGTGGATCTGGGAGCGATGGCAATGAAGGGGTACACAGCATTTCCCAAACCTCCAGCATTACAGGAACTTCACTATCAGATTGTTTACTGCCATACCCAGGACACTCGCAGGGGGAGGATCTTACCCCTCTGCATTGGTGGAGTCGGTGTATTCTACAGCCCCAGCCGACTGGGCAATGCATTCGGCATATCCTACATCACCAGCTTAAACAGATGTCAAATGTTAGATCATTTTGTCTTGCATCTTTGAATAATCGATATAAGCAATCTGCAGTGCCACGTGGTTAAAGATGCCTGTCTTTTCATCGCCTTATCAAACGTAGGCTACACAACATCATCACTCGTCTTAGCATGGCTTTTAAAATGTTCCCGGTTTTGTTGTACATTTTTCTATGCCCGACATAATCAAATTTCAAGCACCTCAAGGGGTGTTAAGACCCGGAAGATAAGCTCAAGGATGCCATTGTTCGCCAGTACCTACAGAGTCAGAAGAAACCTACCTAGATTTCACCTAACCAGATCATCAGGATAATTGTGACGCTCTACTTAGAGTATTGAAGGCTTTTACGTTTTAGCTTAAGGTATTCTGACGTTTTTTCTTTCGACTAGGCATTACGTTATTGGTTGATTACTTTCAAACAGTAAAAATGTTTTTAGTCTTTTCTTCTTTTATGGATTTTTCACTTTGTGTAATATGTTTTTCATTTGCAAATTGTATCATGTGGGTTTTTCTCACCGACAGAATTATAGAATAGGTGTAAAAAATAATACATATATATATATATATATATATATATATATATAGAGAGAGAGAGGTAGACAAAATAAATGAAATGTTAATTGAAAAATATCCCAATCAGCAATTAATACATGAAATAGCAGAGCAGACTGAGTCCTTTACCCTTGCTTAGGCAAAAGGTGTAGCAAAGAGGAAACTCTTAATTTAAACCAGCTTTACTCTGCTTTAAAAAATTGGCTGTGTCACATCTTGTCGGTAGCAGATTTCTTATTAATATTTATTCTGGTAAGATTTTTTACGCCAGCGTTCGGTAATCTTCTTTCCTTGGAGTTTGAGCGATAGCAAGGTTTCTTAGGTCTTCAGGACTCTTTTTGGTGTTCTGGCAGATATCAAGAGCGCATTAGTTTCGATGGTCTCGCTTTGTCCTCATATTTCCAATTCTTCCAGCCACTTTTCCAAATCTTAGAGGACTGTTCCAAACACGCCAATAACAATTGGTATCACCATCACACAACATTCTTAGTTCTCTGGCAAGGTGTAAGTACTTGTCTCCTAAGTTGTCTTCGATTTTTACTCTGTGGTCTGCTGGGACGGCAAAGTCCTCTATACAGTAAGTATTTTTTCTTTTTTTATTATCACTAGACCCAGTCTTCCGGCAGGAATTAAATGATCCGTTTGTATCTCAAACTCAATAGAATTTATCAATTAGTATTATCCATATTTACCCAACCCCTCCGCTTGGGCAGGATATGACACAAGGTCAATTTTTAAGCGGAGTTTGAATTCAGAGTTTTCCTCCTCCTAGACTAATTGTTTCACCAAGACTGAAGAACACAGTCTGCCCTACTATTTACCCATAATTAGATTAATATCTTTCCCAAGGGTATTAGTGCTATGTGAAATGAAATGAGTCTAATCCTGGATTTGAACTCGTGTCACCGTATTTATTTCCTACGACGATAACCATTACACCACAGGCACCTCCATATATCATTTAGTATTATCATTATTTTACTCTTTTGAGAGTTTTCCCACCAGCGTTAGCCGATGGTTTGTCCCTGGAGTTTGAGTATCAGCAACTCTCCTCAAGTCTTCAGGACTCTTCTCGGTATTCTGGCCGTTCTTGACAATGCTGTCGTTTGGATGGTCGTCACTCATCCTTTTTTTCTAAGTCCTTGTCCTTCAGTCGCTGTAACAATTCTTTGCTGACCGTATCGACCTTGCCAATTACATTTTGTATAACCGTCACTTTCATGTTCCGAAGTTTTTTCTGCTTTCTTGCAGGGTCTAGGTACTTTTTTTTTCACTTTCTTTCAGTTTTAACTGGTGATCAATCGGAACAGCGGTTTACTATTCGATAGGTTTTCTTTTTTGTTGTTGACTTTCACTAGGTTTGGTCGTCTGGCCGAGATTAAGTGATCTGTTTTTATCTAAAAATCACAGAGAAATTCGTGGATCACATTTTTCATAAAGGATTCTGGGTTGTGGATGCACCATTTGTTCGTATGGTCAAAATTAAATTTGCACAATTCCCAGTGGATAATCTTCCTCGCCTATACTTATTTTGCGCTACTTTGCTTTATTCGCTTATTATGTGATTGATCGTTTCGTCTCTATCACCAGATAACCTTCATTTACTATCTGATTGGGTCCTCTTTCTCTCTCTCTCTCTCTCTCTCTCTCTCTCTCTCTAGATATATATATATATATATATCATGCAATAATATACATATACTTATATATAGATATATATATAAATTTAATCGCTAGTCGGCTCTTTCCAAACGCCTCAGGGAATCTAGTACCGACGCGGTCGGTACTAAATTCCCTGAGGAGCCAATGAGGCAAAACTTTAGTAGGAAAAGCACGACTCGCGATTTAATTTTTGTAATTGGCTCAACTTTGTATTGAGCACTCTCTATAATTGTAGCATTGCAGCATTTTACGGTGGGTTTTCTTTTTCTTTTGACCAACTGACTGCATATCTCTTGATTTTTTTACGACTGGTGTGACGAAGTTGGCCTTTTCTTTTTTTTTTTTTTGTCCTATGATTTTTTTCTTTTTCCCTCAGGCGGTAATTCGAGATATTATTATCTCTAAGTCCTGGCGGTTTTTTTTCTTTTTTCCTGGTAACCGTGAATGCTGGTAGATAGGAGGTTAGTAAATATATATATATATATATATATATATATATATATATATATATATATACGTGGTGCCTTCAATAAGTTTCCAGACTTTTTTGTACAAGTATTTAAATTTGTCATAGACTCTTGAAAATTCACTATGTTATTGCAATATATCTGATGTAATGATTGACCAATTTTTATGATTTCAGTTTCAAATAAACAGCTACAGCAGCAATTGAAATACACCCTACTAAAGCCTGATTGTCACAGATGGTCAATTTGCAAAATGCAATCTGAACGTGAGGACACTTAAGAAGAACGATATGCAATAAAATTCCGTTTTAAACTTGGAAGAAATACCACAGAAACGTATGGAATGCTTCAGACTGCTTTTCGACCATCTTGCATGAATCGAACATCGATTTTTGAGCGGCATAAGAGATTCAAGGAAGGCAGGGAGTCTGCGAGGGATGATGAGAGGTGTGGGAGGAGTAAGGAAGTCAATACACCACAGTTCATTGGCCAAAGGCTTAGGGTTAGGGTTACTATGTTGTGGTTTTAAGGGAGTTCAGGGAGAGATTCCGTCGGAAGTGGCCAGCAGTCTTCAAATCGGGTCAGTGGCATTTCCAGCAGGACAATGCAAAAGTCCACTACTCCATCCTTGTCACAGACTATTTGACCAAGATGGGAATCAAGACAGTTCCTCGCCGTCCCTATAGTCCAGACCTTGCTCCCTGTGACTTTTCGTTATTCCCTAAGCTCAGAGGCTGTCGTTATGAGACAATTGAGGAGATGAAAGAGGCTGTGACGAAGGTCATTAACACGCTCACACAAGACGACTTCGATGGGGCCTTACAGAAGTTGTTTGAACAGTACAATAAGTGCATTGCATCCGGAGGAGAATACTTCGAAGGGGACTAGAGTTTCATGTGTGTACTATCAATAAAGGTGCCTATAAGAAAAAAGTCTGGAAACTTATTTAATGATCCTCTTATATATATATATATATATATATATTGAGAGAGAGAGAGAGAGAGAGAGAGAGAGAGAGAGAGAGAGAGAGAGATATCTATATATATCATGCAATTGTCTACAAGACAAGACATAGTCGATATCTTCATTTAAATTCTAAATTGATATTTTTAAATTTAGAAAATGAAAATATTTTTCATCATATGCTGTCAAATGGGGAAATTCTTCTTGAACGTTTGTTACCAATCTCGAAGTCTAAAAACAACAAAAATACGTTGCATTGATTTTAAGAACATAAATTAACTTTACGGAAATCTAACGATAAACCTAACCGAAAACTACGTCAGCATAATGGTTGATTGGTGAGTTGGTTGGTTTGTGTTTGAGTTGTTTGATAGTGTTTTATAGCATATCAACATTTGTTGGTTATTTAAAGCCCAATCCTTTTTTGTAAGCGAATAATGTGTACATAATTCCATTTCTAAAAGTGTCGTTAGAGCTATTTTCTTTTTACAGTTAAATGGTTTCAAGTACTCCGATCAAACACTAATAATTCTATTTGTTCTTGATTATTTGTTTGCACATGGTCCAATTCTTTAATGTGTTGCTATTTAACATTACTATTTCAATTCATCAAATATATCGATGTAGTATAAATAATTTACGTTTACATTTGCAAAGTCAATTTTTAGTTATTTTTTAAATTTTTATATTTTCAAATTAAAATTTTATAAAAACTTTTAAGCGTTTAAAAGTTTTAAATTTAGAGTTTTCCTTCATATATATATATATATATATATATATATATATATATATATATATATATATATATATATATTATGCGCCCGTAAATGTTTTCAGCGAAAAACTGAGTATTCAGACTCGTTTTCAAAAACAGTATTTTTTTCGGAGGTATGTATTAACCCCCCCTCTGCATGGGCAGGATATGACACAAAGTCTATTTCTAAGGGGAGTTTCACAGGTTTAAATTCAGAATTGTCTTTCTCCTTGACTGGTTTCATAATCAGGGCAAAAAGAACACAGTCTGCCCTACTATTCATCTATACCTGGAGGAAAAATAATTGCATTCATATCTTTCCTGAGAGTATTAATGCTATGGGAAATGCAAAAAAGCTCGTCGAGGACTGGAACTTGGGTCCCCATGTCTATATCCTACGATGATAGCCATTACACTGCAGTACATTCATACTTTGCAAACAGTTGTACGTCTTTAAAAAACTACTACTACTAATAATAATAATAATACACAGTAAACGCTTGAACAGTTTAATTTCACTCATAGATTGAACCCTAACAAGTACAAACCATCTACGTCAGAGTTTGATCTGTGAGTGATCGTAATGAAGTCGTATTCCTCACTGCCCTGATATCTAGAATTGGAGCCTCACCATCCGCTGCTCAGGACACTTTGGAGTCGGGGGTCATATCCTTCTGCAGAGATGAAATCGGTGTATTCTACAGACCCAGCCGATAGTGTGGAAATATAAAGAAAAAAATAACAACGATAAACATAGTTACTATTTACCAACCCCTCCGCTCGGGCAGGATATGACACAAGGTCAATTTTTAAGCGGAGTTTAACAGGTTTGAATTCAGAGTTTTCCTTCTCCTAGACTAGTTGCCTCACCAAGGCTGAAGAACCTAGTCCGTCCTACTATTTACCCATAGCTGGAGGGAGAATAAGGGGGTTCATACCTTTCCCAACGGTATTTGCCCGAAAGTGAACGTAATAGCGCGACTGGAGTACGAACTCGTGTACTACGATTCCGCAGTTCATCGCTTTAACCATTACACAACGAGGACACATAGTTGAGCGATGAAATCACCCTTCACGTAGACGATAAGGCCGGTAGTTTGTTTTTCTAAATATGAATGCCTATCAGATAATTGATTGTTAATTTTGATTGGGAAAAGAATAAAGGATAATTCGCAGAAGACTAATACACATTCAAGTTTTCTCAGCCTCAAAAATAAGACTTCTCATAGACTTACATAAGTGCGTGGTAAAATAGCAGAAAATAGAAACGTTTTCAGAATAGAAAATAAGGTAAATAGAAAGGGAGAATGTGAAAATTAATTTTTATTTATTGTTGGTAGTTTTTGTGTTGTTTCTTCTTTCACCGCGTTTCAGACAAATTTCACCTCTGCGATAGACAACAACTATGGAAGGCAGTAATTACTGGGGATACGGTTACAAGACTCAGCATTCCTATCCGAGGTCGCGGTAAATCACCTGAAGAAGGCCAGAGGTGAAATTTGGCCGAAACATGGTGAAAGAAGAAACAACACAAAAACTACCAAGATGAGGAAAAAGTCAACAATAAATTTAAAAAAAAAAATAATTCTCACTTTAAGAAGCCTCATCTCAAAATGATTCCAATTAAAGACAAGCAGAAAAGGAGAAGTATTAAAAAACAACTTACTTGAATGGTAAAGAAGAATAGCTGGCAATATGAAAATATTTCTATTCCCATTACTTGTATATATATATATATATATATATATTGTCATCCACAGACAGACTGTTTCGTTCTATCAGAACTCTTCAGTGTTGGTAGACACGTTGGACGCTTGAAACCGGGTTCGAAACCCATTGATCTGTTACGTTAGAGTTAGTATCAGACCGCTCGGCCAATAAGCGTACTACGTTAGCTACGGAGATTATAAGGCATTATGTTGCAATAGCAGCAGTAGCGTCCGTTTGTTTACACTTTTATACCCTATCGGCTACCAGAGTGCTCAATTCTTTCGGAGATCTTTGCATTATGCGAGCAGCGGTCGAAAATTCCTTCGCCAGAGTGCTCAAATATATATATATATATATATATATATATATATATATATATATATATATACATGTAATGGGAATAGAAATATTTTCATATTGCCAGCTATTTATCTTTAAATTATATATATATATATATATATATATATATATATTATCATTCACAGACAGACTGTTTCGTCGTATCACAACTATACATGTATATATATATATATATATATATATATATATATATATATATATATATATATATATAAGTGGCCAGCTGAAATAAATCTATAGTAGCCAAATTACCTTTTAAGTTTTTCCAAATATAAGCATTTGCTCTGTATGAAATCCATAGATTTACATATTAATTATCACACGATCAGCACTCCTAGAGATATGTAAGAATACTCTTATATATTCTTACATTGAATCTTTCCCAATTCATCTTCTTTGGATATTATATATACACACACACACACACACACACACACACACATATAGATAGATAGATAGATAGATTGGTAGATATAGATATATACAGAGAGAGATATTGTATTATTTGACAGCAAATTATTACGAAGGCATATTTTGTTGAATATGATAGAACATTTTTTTATTTATAACTTTTGTCTTTAGTTTCTTAAGTTGTGTTTTTGTCTTTTTTTTTTTTGTATTTCAATGTCAAGTTGGTGTAAAAATTGCCCCATGACTTTTTCCAAAACTCTTTCAACAATACTTTGGTCGTTTTCAGGGGTCGTCATTTGTGGTGTATGTCTAGTTTAACTATTTCTTTTTTTGAATTCAGTTGTAACATTCATTTTTGTTCTTTAAAAACGTTTTCAGCTGTTTGGTTTTCTTTTTAAAACGTTTTCTGCGTTTTGTTTTAAAATGTTCTATTCGGGAATTTTGTGGAATTTTTAAAAATATAAATCTAGTTGGGAGAATTTTATCTGATGGGTTAGTGATATTAGCTATGAAATATGTTTTATAAGTTGTTGCTGGTGTTAAATGCTATTTTGTTAATGTTAGTTATTTTTTTATTTTTTATTAATATTGCCCATCTTTTTTGTTATTGCTTTTTGCATATAATTTTTGTTATATCTGTAAGTATTCTATTTTCGTCGTGAGATGTGCGTTGAGGGTTGTTATTGTGTTTTTTAATCATGTGTTGTTTTATTGCACTCGTGTAGAATAGATGGTATGTAAGGCAGCGGGATATTGTGGTAGTTGTACGGCCAATGTAAAAATTATTCTTCGGGAGGTATTCTCGAAATGAACATACACATTTATAAACTACATTGGTTTGGTAGTGTTTTAGTGGAGGTTGTGTTATCTTTTATTATAAGGTTTGTCGTTTTAAATTTAGTGTAGGAGGTGATAAATTTTATTTTATTTTGTCTGTCGATGGGTTTTTATGTTTTGTTTTATAATGTTGGTAATTGCTCATTCACCTGATATGTAATTATTGTGCATTTGATTTCTGAAATATAGATTAATTCAAATTAATTTAAAAAAGATAAAAAGAACGCTATAAATCAATTTAAAAAATAAATTGATAATAAAGATTAAAAAAAAAACGCTACAACTCAATTAAAAAAGCAGTCACCTTAAACGATAATCCCTGAAGTCGATCTAAGTATGGTTGAAAGCACTTTTTTTTTTACTCCAACTTGACTCTCAAATACGGAAAAAATAAACACGACAACTTGAAAAACTACTATCAAAAATAAAAAATAAAAAGTCTTCTATCATGTTCAACAAAACATGCTTTAGTTTGGTACGTTCTATAAAAGTTTTAGGATGGTAAAGTTCTTTTATACAAAATATACATATTTATGGAAAAACAAAAGCTCTCGAAATTCCAAAACGTAAATTATTTTTAGAAGAATAATTTATAACACACACACACACACGCACACACGCGCACACACACGCATACACACACACACGTATATATATATATATATATATATATATATATATATGAAAATTTCAGTGTTATTCTTTGCTCTTTGCGTGATAGCATGAGAG
>OY757915.1:85661992-85666992 GCA_963585895.1 Sepioteuthis lessoniana
AGGAAACAAATTAGAAAGAAAAGAAAAAACCACAAAAGATCGGGAAATATTAGTTTCGCTTACATTGTGAAGAGGTAGAATTTCGAAATAAGTTTATACTCCTCTCCATAAATAATAATAATAATAATAATAAGCTAATGCAGCAAATTAGCATAGAAGCAAGATAAGACTTGACATGACTGGGTGGGCAAGGTGATCCACTGGGAGATGTGCCAGAAATTTCAATTTGACCATACGAACAAATGGTATATGCACAATCCTGCAGCTGTCCTGGAGAATGACACACACAAAATGCTATGGGACTTTGACATACAAACAGATCACATAACCTCGACCAGAAACCACACCTTATAAAGTAAAAAGTAAAGTTAGCGACCGTTGTCAAGGGCGACCAGAAGGCTACCTTTTCAATAGCTACTACACCGAGGTATTGGGGAGGGCGCTACTCCTTTCCCTTGATTGCTCCACTTTACCCTTGATACGTACCTTATATTGCTGAGTGTTAAGCAAGGAGGTATCAAGTACCATTTTAAAGCCTTTGATGTGACGTGACCTGGGATTGAACCCATGTCTCCCGAACCAGTGGCGAACACTCTACCCACTAGGCCAATGAACAAAAAAAGAGAACAAGGAAATTGTGGATTATGCTGTCCTGGTTAACCACTGAATAAAACCAAAGGAGAGAAAGTGAAAAGAAGGATAAGTACCTAGACCTTGCTAGGGAATTAAAAAAAACTATGGAATATGAAGGTGAAGATTATACCAATCGTGATTGGTGAATTCGGTACAGTAACTAAAGCACTATTAAAGGGACTGGAGGACTTGAAAATTAGAGGTCGAGTGGAGACCATCCTAACTACAGCATTGTTGAGAACAGCTAGAATACTGAGAAGAGTCCTGGAGACTTGAGGAGACTTGCTGTCACTCAAACTCAAGTGAAAGACCATTAGCTAACGCTGATGTGAAAAACTCTCAAGGAGTAAATAATAATGATATTTTTATTTTACATCATTGTTTTTTTTGTGAGTTTTTCATATCAGTGTTAGCTGATAGTCTTTCACTGGAGTCTGAGTGGTAGCAAGTCTCTTCACATCTCCAGGACACTTCTCAGTATTCTGGCCGATCTCATCAATGTTGTAATTTGTATGCTCCCCGATCGTCCCGTTATTTCTAAGTCTTCCAAGTCCTTGTAATAATCCTTTGGTGACTTTACCAAGAGCACCAATTACACCTAGTATAACCGTCACTTTCATGTTCCACAGTTTTTTTTAATTCTCGAGTAATGTCCAAGTACTTATCCTTGTTTTCGCTTTCTTTCAATTTTACTCTGAAGTCCGCGTGGACATCAAAGTCCACACTTCAGCAAGTTCTCTTTTTTTTTGTCGATTGGCCGAGATTATGTGATCCATTCGTATCTTAAAATCCTAGTGGAGTTTGTGTATCTCATATTCCGGGCCAGTTGTTGTGTTGTGTATATACCATTTATTCGTTTGGTCGAATTGAAATTTCTTGCACAATTCCCAGTGGATCACCTTACCCGTCCAGTCGTGTCTCGTCTTATACTTTTCTGCGCTAACTTCCTGAATTCGCTTATTATGTGATTGATAGTTTCGTCTCTATTATCACATAACCAACATCTGTCGTTTTGTTGTATCTTACCTATTCTTGTTTTGATATGATTGGTCCTTATGGCATTGTTTTGTGCTGCTATTAGATGAGATTCAGTTTTTCTCTTAAGGTTTCACTTTTTTAGCGACGTCCACGTTTTCTCGTGTAAGATGTCACTTGTTAGTCGCATAAAATGTCCATACAGTTATTTTCCTTCCCATTTTTGTTTTCTGGTTGTTTCCGACCTGTTGTTCCTCTTGTTGTCAGTATTGTTTCCGGTGTTTAAGATCAGTCGTCCTCCGTGCTTTTCTCTATAGTCTTCGAGTAGTTGTATCGATGCGTCAACGCTATCTTCAATGCTGGCAAATCCTTTTGCTCATCCTTTTCTTGACACATCTGTCAATGTCATTTCTGGGATGTAAAGCCTTATGCATTTTATTATTATTCCTTTAAGAGTTTTTTTTTTTTGCATCATCGATACTATATTTACCAACACCTCCGCTCGGGCTGGATATGACACAAGGTCAATTTTTAAGCGAAGTTTAACAGGTTTGAATTCAAAGTTTTTCTTTTCCTAGACTAGTTGCTTCACCAAGGCTGAAGAACCCACACTGTCCTACTATTTACCCATAGCTGGAGGGAGAATAATTGGATTCATGCCTTTTCCAAGGGTATTAGTGCTATGTGAAATGCAATCGGACTCGTCCAGGACTTGAACTCATGTCGCCGTGTCCATTTCCTACGACAATAACCATTTCACCACGAGCACCTCCATTTTTGCATCATCGATACCCGATGGTTTCTCATTAGAGTTTAAGTGACAGCAAGTCTCCTTAGACTTCAGGACTCTTTTCAGTTTTCAGGCCCATCTTAATAATGCTGTTGTTTGGGCGGGTCTCCTGTCGTCCACTTATTTCTTTGTCCTTCAGTCCTTGTATCAATCTTTGGTGACTGTACTAAGTGCACGATTTATAACTCGTATAAATGTTAATTTGATGTTCTAAAGTATTTTCAATTCCTTAGCAAGTTCCAAGTACTTATCCCTCTTTTCGCTTTCTTTCAATTTTACTGTGTGGTCAGCCAGGAGGGCAATGACCACAATTCAACAAATTCTCTCTTTTTATTGGCAAATATTTGTCTCATTTCCCTAGTGGGTAGAGTGTTCGTCAATGGCCCGGGAGATCTGGGTTCAATCCCAGGTCGTATCGCACCAAAGACTTTAAAACTGGTACTTGATACCTCCTTGCTTAACACTCAGCTATATGAGGTACGTATCAAGGGTAAAGTGGAGCAATCCAGGGAAAGGAGTAGCGTCCTCCACTATACCTCGGTGTAGTAACTATTGAAAAGGGAGCTTTAAGTCTCCAAAACAGATTCTTGGTTGTACATATACCACTTATTTGTCTGGCAAAATTCAAACTCCAATTTGCAGTGGTTAACCTTGCTTACCCAGTCGTGTCTAGTCTTAAACTCTTTCTGGGCTAATTTGCTACATTCACTTATTATGCGATTGATTGTTTCGTCTCTATCACCACATTAACCAACGTCTACTGTTTTGTTCCGTCTTACCTATTCTTTTTTTTTATATGATTGGTCCTTATGGGATTCCTTTGGGTTGCTATTAGAAGAGATTCTGTTTCTCTCTTAAGTTTCCCCCCGCCTTTTTTAGCCACGTCTACGTTTTATCGGGTGAGATGTTACTTGTTAGACGGTGGACATGTCCATACCATTGTTTTTCTTCCCATTTTTCTTTTCTAGTCATTTTGGTTCTGTTGATTCTCGTGTTGTCAGTATTGTTTCTGGTGGCTGTAATCAGTCTTCCTCCGCGCTTTTCTATGTAGTCTTCGAGACGTTGTATCGATGCGTCAACGCTATCTCAAGTGCCGACAATCCTCTTCCTCCTTCTTTTATTGACACATATAGTCTATAGCCGTCATATCTAGGATATAAGGCCTTTTGCATCGTCTTTAGTTTTCTTGTTCTCTGGTCCATATGTAATATAATGGCCGAGGGATTTCGTTTTATATATCTTGCCTTTGGGTTTAGTTAGGCTGAGAACCTTTCGGCTCTTTACATGTGTTAGTTGGGTACAAACTTGAGCGAAGGTGTTAACGCGCACGCGGGGAAGATGTGTCGTTCACAGAAGTCAAAATAAAAATCCCAGATAGAGGATAGGACCTTGGGATGTGGGTGACGTCACGCACGGGAAGCGTGGGCTGAGATTTGAGAAAAGCCAGTAAGTTGAGATTCAGGCCTGGATGAGGCCGGACGGATTTGTGCGCTGCGGGTGCGGCGCAGAGTTGAGTCTTGCTGTCCGAGGAAGAAGGGTGACTTTCGCTAGCTGGCAGTGGCCTTGTGGCGAGTGCCACACGTATTAGTGGGGCAGATGGAAAAGCCAGCATAGAAAGGTGTATCGCTCTCCTAATGTCGAAAAAAACCTTCGTACCTGAACTAAGAAGTCGTAAGTGTTTTTCGTGTTTCGAGATTCCTATGTTCTATGTATATATGTTATGAACATTCTATGTATGTTTCACATATTCATGTATGGCTATGCTAGACATTTGTTAAAGTTCTTCTCTGGTTCACTTCAAGAATGGTCTCGAATATCTTGTGAAGCTGTCAGCCCAGCTATTTATCTCTTTAGAGTTTTTCACATCAGCGTAAGCTGATGGTCTTTCACTGGAGATTGAGTGAGAGCAAGTCTCCTCAAATATCCAAGACTCTTCTCAGTATTCTGGCCGTTTTCAATAATGTTGTTGTTTGGATGGTCTCCACCCAGCCGCCAACTTCCAAATCTTCCAGGCCCTTTAATAATCCTTTAGTTACCGTGCCAAAAGCCCCAATCACAATTGGTATAATTGTCACCTTCATGTTCCATAGTTTTTTTCAATTCTCTAGCAAGGTCGAGGTACTTATCTCTCTTTTCAAATTCTTTCAGTTTTAATCTGTGGTCAGTCGGGACAGCAAATTTGACAATTTTGCTGATTTTCTTGTTTTTGTTGATTATTATAAAGTCTGGTTTTCTGGCCGAGATTAGGGGATCCGTTTGTATGTCAAAGTCCCATAGGAGTTTATGTGTGTCATTTTCTAGGACAGGTGCTGGGTTGTGCATATACCATTTGTTGGCATAGTCAAATTTAAATTTCTTGCACATTTCCCAGTGGATTTCCTTGCCCACCCAGTCATGTCTAGCTTTGTACTCCTGTGCCAATTTGCTGCATTCGCTTATTATGTGATTGGTGGTTTCATCTCTGTCACCGCATAGTATACATTTGCTATTTTGTTGCGTCTTATCTATCCTCGCTTTGATATGATTGGTTCTTATGGCGCTGTTTTGTGCTGCCTTTAGGAAAGATTCTGTTTCTCTCTTAAAATTTCCTTTTCTTAGCCAT
>OY757915.1:85671992-85686992 GCA_963585895.1 Sepioteuthis lessoniana
GGTTAATTGTCGTCAAATTACGCACAAATGAAAAACACTGACATCTCACTTTATAAGATATATTTTCATAAAATTCCATGAAAATGTCTTAAAATACTAGAGTATAAATTTATTAAAAGAAATTGCCATTAGTTTCAACCACTGTTTTCAGTCGAGTTCGGAATCTCCTGCAAGCCTTTCCGACGGTCTTTTAGTTTAAAATTGGTAAATGCTGCCATTATCTTTGCCTTCTGTTCATCTTTAGTGTTGCCCTCAGTTTTGTTCGTTTCTTGCGACACCGTGTCAAGGGATTTCACTCTGGGGAATTAAACGGTCAGATATTAGGGCTCAATATGTCAGGGAAGCTTTCTCACAGATAACGTTGGGTTCTCCGGCTTGTGTGTCATGGCACATTGTCCAACAGTCCCCCTATCGATCCAGGTGAGCACCACCTACTCTAGATAATTGGTATAATTTGATTTGCTAGGGGTTATGGCATATCAACATTTGTTGGCTCTTTGATGCCAAATTTTGTTTATACATATATATTATATACATATGATTTGTAAACATATTTTGTAAATTTTTAAACAAGCCTGAGGTCATTTTTTTAATTAAATAGTTTTGATTATTGGTATATAACAGTAACAAATTAGCATTAGCCATTTATTTGCACACAGTTTGTAGGTAATTTCATTTTTAAATGAGTAAATCTACTGTGTTTGTACGCGAGTGTTGCTATTGTTTCAACATGGAAAATGATTTTAATTATTGCTATCTAACACTAATAATTCTATTCAATATTAATAATTGGTTCGTTAACTGCTATTAAATACAAATTCTATTCAACACAATTCATTTATTTGTACTCAGATATTTGAAAGTATTGTTATGTATCATTAACAACCCAGTTAGACGTCAGTCGTTTGTTTACTTCAGCTAAAATGATCAAACTGTTCTATTTCTTACAATTCAATTGAGCGTAAGTCATTTGTTTGTTCACAGTTTAAATATCAAACACTTCTATTTGACGCACAGATAAGACCTTATCAGGTGCTACCATTTTAGGCTGGTTGTTTGTGTTTTATGGCATATCAACTCTTGTAGGTTACTTAATGCAAAATCCATTTTCATACAAATAATCAGTTCTATTTCAAACAATTCAGTTTAGCATGTGTAAACATTTTAATTGTCAAAAACATTTCTATTTCAAGCTATTCAGTTTAGTCAAATAGTTTTAATTCAAATCATTCAGTTTAGTATAAGTATAGATTTTGTTTACACATTGTTAAATATCAAAACAATTCTGTATTAAACAATTCAGTTTAGCGTAACATTTCTATTTCAAACAATTCAGTTTATCATAAGTACGAAGTTTAATTGTCAAAAACATTTCTATTTAATGCTATTCTGTTTATTCAAACAGTTCTAACTGAACAGTTCAGTTTAGCATATGTGCACAGTTTAGCTCTGTTTAACCCATACATAGGGCTCTATCAGGTGCAACCACTCCGAGCCAGAGTGAACCTGGGAGCAATGGCAATGAAGGAGTGCTCCGCATTACCCAAAAATCCATCATCACTGGAACCTCACAATCAGATTGTTTAGAGTCAAGTCTTGGACACTCGTTGGAGAGAAGACTTACACCTCTGCAGAGGTGCAATTGATGTATTCTACAGCCCCAGCCAGCTGGGTAACAATTAGTGTTGGACTGTGTGTTGAGTGTAAGTCCATGTGGTAAGATAAATGGACCATTACTAGCGAAGACAATAAAATGCTAAAACTATCAAAGAGAATAAAAATTATAAAGACCTTTAACTGTCTTTCTATCTGAAGAAGTCTATGGTAGCTTAAACACGTGTTCTACACCAGAAAAATCAAATTTAATGTGTTAAAATTTTAGATTTAATACAATTTGTAAACTCATATTTTCACCTGGAATTTACAATACTTATACACACACACACACACACACACACACACACACATATATATATATATATATATATATATATATATATATATATATTCGAAGTTCATTTAATTAATAAATTCAATTTTACTTAGGAAGTCGGCGATATGAAACAGTAGTTACAGTTGGGGGTTTTCATGGAAATCAATCGTGATGAGTCATTTAATATTCATGAAGACTGTCATCATGACATTTTCTATTAATTACTGTGCCCTTAACCATTCTTTTACCGGTGAATCAGTCTGTTTCCACTCCTAGGAGTGTCTTTTCAACAACGGTTCGTATTGGCAAACCCATATCTAGCCCATTTGTAAATGTATTTTTTTAAATGTTTCCCCGAACACATCGCACATTTTTCTGTAGATTTCACATGGTTTGCACTTCTTAGTCACTTAAACTTTGATGACAGAACTCTATTCAAGTCTGGAGCACCTTGTTTGATTTGCTGCCTTTTTGTATGGCCACCGAACAAATATTTTGTGAGATAAGAATGTTTGCTATAAACCAATTCCAAACAATGAAGAATTTACTCTTATGGAAAAAATACTAAAAAATACCATTTTGTTTTTGCTTTTTTTAAAAGATGCTCTTTTATTGAATGACCGTCTTATATGTTTATAAATATGTGCGCATATGAATATGAATATACATAGATATGTATTTGTTATACTTATATATATATATATATATATATATATATATACTCTCATATATTCAGAGACCTCCCAAAAATGAATACAAACTTCAGGAAAGAAAAAAAACTGCATGAAGTTAAAGTTGGATAAATTCAGCATTAAATATTTATATAATTTTTTCCTTTTATAAAAGTGTGTTTCCACATTTTTGGCATGATGCATATAGCCATACCGAAGAGTTGTGATACAGCGAAACAGTCTGTCTGTGGATGACAATATATATATATATATGAACATATATATATATATATACACTGAACTTACAAAATATCTTAATGTATATATATATATATATATATATATATATATATATATATATATATATATATATATGTACTGCGTAATGGTTACCGTCGTAGGGAGTGTATTTGATAGATTGAGTTTGAATCCGGAATGAGGCTCAATGTCTTTAACGACCCCTCTGCATAGCCAGAAAGTCACGCGAGGTCAATTTTTTTAACAGAGTTTAACAAGTTTGAATTCTGTGTTTTCCTTCTCCTAGATTGTTTGCTATACCATGCTTAAAGAGCCCAGACTACCTTACTATTGACTCCAGGCTGGACGAAGAATTATTAGATTCATGCCTTTTCCAAGGGTATCAGCGCTCTACAAAGTACAAACTGTCTCGTTCGAGTCGCCAAGTCTATTTCCTTCGACGGTAATCATTCCATCGCAGTCACCTCTCTGGATGAGGCTGTATATTACGCTTCACGTTTTATGTTATGCAGAAATGGATTAATCCATCTTCTCTTCCCCCAGCGACAGAAAAACAGTTGGGAAGAGCAAGTTTTTTTTTTAGCTTTGGTAAGGCAGCCATTCTTGGAGGAGAAAAAAAGGCAAGTCTTTTTCGAAGAATCTGTTGGGCAGTGGTGAAGCATTTGTCAATGTATAGCTCACTGAAGAAGTCCTAACCAAGCCCTCTCGACTAGAGACCAATGAGCCGTGTAAGAATTATATAGATTTAAATCCGATTAGTTTGGTTTGAATTTTACGATGCATTAACCATTATAGGTTATTTAAAGTCGAATCGTCTTCATACATAGATATTAAATATATAGGATTTGGTTTAGTTGGGTCTTATGGCATATCAACCGTTATAGTTTGTTAAAAGCCAAATATTCTTTATACATAAATATCAAATATAAAGGATTTGGTTTAGTTAGATTTTATGGCATATCGATCATTATAGGTCATTTAATGCCAAATCTTCTTTCTACCTATATATAAAAAAATGTATAGGATTTGGTTTAGTTTGGTCTTATGGTATATCAACCGCTATTGGTTATTTAATGACAAATCATCTTTATACATAAATATTAAATATATAGGATTTGGTTTGGATCGGTTTTATGGCATATCAACCATTATAGATTATTCAATGCCAAATCGTCTTTATACATATATATTAAATATATATGATTTGGTTTCGTTAGGTTTATGGCATATCAACCATTAGAGGTTATTTAATGCAAATTCTTTCTTATTCATATATATTTGATATATATATGATTTGCTTTGGTGGGTTTTTTATGGCCAATAAGCCATTGTTGGTTATTCAATAGCAAATCTTCTTTAAACATATATATTGAATATGTAGGATTTGGTTAAGGTTTGATTTGGTTTGGTTTTATGGCACATCAACCTTTGGTTGTTATTAATGCCAAATCTATTTTTATACATATTAACAATTCTATTTCAAAAAAATTCAGCAAAGTATAAGTGTACTTTTTTGTTTACGCACAGTTAGATGCCAAAACAGTTCTATTTCAAACAATTCAGTTGAGCATAAGTACACAGTTTAGTTCTATTTGCCCCATAAATAGGACCCTATAAAATGCTACCACTCCGGGCCAGAGGGGAACTGCGTGCGATGGCAATGAAGAGGTACACCGCATTCCCTGAAGCTACAGCATCACTGGGACCTCACCATCAGATAGTTGAGTGTTTAGTTTGGGGAGGTGCCCATGGTGTAATGGTTATCGTCGTAGGAAATGGACACGGTGATACGAGTTCAAATCCTGAACGAGGCAGATTGCATTTCACATAGCACTAATTCTCTTGGGAAAGGTATGAACCCCCTTATTCTCCCTCCAGCTATGGGTAAATAGTAGGGCAGACTGAGTTCTTCAGCCTTGGTGAGGCAACTAGTCTAGGAGAAGGAAAACTCTGAATTCAAACCTGTTAAACTCCGCTTAAAGATTGACCTTGTGTCATATCCTGCCCAAGCGGAGGTGTTGGTAAATATGGATAGTTTAGTGTCATATCCAGAGCACTCATTCGCGGGGTCGGTATATTTAACAACCCCAGTCGACTGGGCAAGAATTTGGTTTCGTTGGATTTTGTGTCAGTTTATCCATTGTAGGTTATATAATGCTAAATCCTCTTTATACATAGATATCAAATATGTATAATTTATAAATGAATATTATAGATATAAATTTCAAACTAGCCTGGACTCACTTTTTTGGGACACAGTTAAAAGGTTTCAAGTATTTTTTTCTCAAATACGAATAATTCTATTTACTGATAATCATTTGTTAGCACACAGTTAAATGGTTTCAAGTATTGCTGTTTAATATTAACATTTCAAAATCAGTAATTCCTTGCTTACATTTAAATAGATATACATATATGATTTTTAAGTGAATAGTTTGTTGGTAATTTCATCTTTTAATTCAGTTAAAACTAATTTGTTTCACGTTATGGTTTCTACAAAGTTAAACGGTTTTAATTATGCTATCAAACATTAAGGATTCAATTCAATATTAATCATTTTTCCAGAAAATGAAGTGCTGACAAGTATTGCTATTTAACACTAAATTAATCGCAAAACAGTTCTATTTCTAACAATCCAATTTAACATAAATCATTTGTTCTATTCGACCCATAGATAGGAGCCTATCAGCTGCGACCACTTCGAGTCAGAGTGGACTTGGGAGCCGTGGCAATGAACGGGTACTCCACAATCCCCAAAGTTCCTTCGTTACTGAAGCCTCACTAGCAGATTGTTTAGTTTCCTATTCAGGAAACTCTTTTGGGAGGACCTTTCCTCTC
Source organism: Sepioteuthis lessoniana (assembly GCA_963585895.1). Lineage (NCBI taxonomy): Eukaryota > Metazoa > Mollusca > Cephalopoda > Myopsida > Loliginidae > Sepioteuthis > Sepioteuthis lessoniana. The sequence continues at coordinate 85,677,693 of OY757915.1, forward strand.
TGCAGAGAGGTATTCTACAGCCCCAGCCGACTGGTGTAAAATCCCAAAAGCTCGGCATTCATAAGTCGATGAATTACCCCCCCACACACACACACACGCACACATACACACGTGTGTATGTTTGGGTTTCTTCCGGGATGTGCCGATGGTGTAATAGTTACAGTCCTAGGAAATGGATACGATGACCCGACTTCATATCCAAGGCAACTTGTATTCACCTAGCGCTAATTCTCTTAGGAAAGACATGAATCCAAATATTCTCCCACCAGCTATTGGCAAATAATAGAGCAGACTGGGTCTTCAACTTTGTTTAGGCAACCAGTCTAGGAGAAGGGAAATTATTAATTCAAACCAGTTAAACTCCGCTGAAAAATTGACCTTGTGTTGCATCCTGCTCGTGTGGAGGAGTTATATATATATATATATATATAAATATATATATATACTTTTCTATTGGGATGTCTTCAGATTTTTGCTGGCTGAGAAGTGTAAAATGTTCATTTTAGAGAAGTATTTAATGCGTATGGAGAACCATGTTTTGTTATCAGAAAGTGTTTTCAAAGGGGTTGAACATGGGCCCTCGTCGAAAGATAAACCAGGGAGAGGAAATATACTGATACCTAGGTAAAGAAAAAGTTCCGACCGCAGGAGTCAATAAAGAAGGTCATGTAGATAGATTTCAGGGACAGGAAAGAATTCATTACTGTTGATTTCCGTGAAAAAGATTGATAGTATACAGTGCTTCCAACTACGAACAGCTTAAGCTAAGTTAAGCTTTTGCATTGAATGACATTCGTATATATATATATATATATATATATATATATATATATATATATATATATGTATATATGTATATATATATAGTAATTAATTGCCGTCGCTAAGATAAGAGGATAAGCAGTTTGCTTTAGATAGATAATTACAGAATAAAATATAGGAACGGATTCATTCTGAAAAAAATATTTTTTCGCTTCCGTCTCGTCAGAGAAATGAGCATAAGAGAAACCACGTCTTCGGGCCGTTTTTCTGAAAGACGTAAGCGAAAAAAAAGGTATTTTTCAGAATGAAACCTATATATATATATATATATATATATATATATATATATATATATATATATATTGTAGACGTTTATAGTTAACGCGACCTCACCTGGTGAGTTAATAGTGGACCAAATTTTGATGCATTCTTAAATAGTTTAAATTTATCTATGAAATTCTTTTCCTTTATTTGAAGTACCGTGTATCCGTTCGTTTGATAGATTTGCATTATTTTAAATTTACGTCGAATACATTGGTATAGATGTTTCGATACATTTAATTTTCTGTTTTCTTCTATTCTCATATTGCTCCTGAAAAGTAATGTTTATGTATTAAGGGCCTCTGTTAACCCTATGTTTATTTCTTTGCATTTGCTACATTCAATTATGTAGACTACACTTTTTGAGTTTCAGCTTAGGTCTTTATATATTTTGAATTTAGTTTCCGGATTTTTAAAGGTATAGGATTTTCCTTCTATAATTATATCACATGTTTTGCATCGTTTATAATTACATTTGGTAACCCCCTGTGTGGTGTTTTCTCCGAATATAGAAGAGGTTAGTATTCTTTTAAGATTTTTGGTTGGTCTCTAACTTTTAATAATTTTTGTTGTGTCTAGTATTTCTTGGATTTTGTCATTGTTTTTAAGTTCTTCTAGATTTTTCATTATTTCATCGAATAGTTCTGTGTTGTTTTTGTTGTAGGTTGCGACGTATACAAGGGGTTTCTCGTTGTTGGGTTTTTCCGGGTTCCTTAATTCTAAATAGTGGTATTTTTCTGCTAATTCTAATCCTTTATTTATTAGTGTTTTTGGGTATCCTCTCTGGTTTAGGGTTGTGTGTATTTCTTCAAGGTAAGTGTTCAGGTTTTATCCGTGATTATTGTGTATATTTTACGTGCTAGAGTGTACGGGATGGATTTTATATAGTTTTGTGGAGGCATTGTTTAATGTCTGTTGGTTTGTGGTACTATTTACCAACCCCTCCGCTCGGGCAGGATATGACACAAGGTCAATTTTTAAGCAGAGTTTAACAGGTTTGAATTCAGAGTTTTCCTTCTCCTAGACTAGTTGCCTCACCAAGGCTGAAGAACCTAGTCCGTCCTACTATTTACCCATAGCTGGAGGGAGAATAAGGGGTTTCATACCTTTCCCAAGGGTATTTGCCCGAAAGTGAACGTAATAGCGCGACTGGAGTACGAACTCGCGTACTACGATTCCGCTGTTCATCGCTTTAACCATTACACCACGAGGACACCCAAATATATATATGTTGGTTTGTGGTAGATATCTGTGATAATTTGGCCATTTGCGTTTTTTATAAGGATGTCTGAAAATGGTCGTTCTTAGGAGCTCCCTTTTCAGTAGCTACTACACCAAGATGTAGGGGAGGGCCATACTCTTTTCCTTTTGTCTACTTTACCCTTGATCCTTACGTTATAATGCTGAATGTTAAGCTAGGTGGCATCAAGTACCATTTTTTGAGTTTTTGGTATAACTCGACCTGGGATTGAACGCCTGTCAGCCAGAGCATTGGCGAACGCATTGCTCATTTGGCCAGTAACTCGGTATAAATGTTAAAAAGATATCTATATATACACATATGTGAGTGTGTATAATTTTAAAACAGTGTTTCTACGTACTCTCCATACCAATATAAAGTTATCTGCATATATATCCGTTTTACGGAGTAATATTCAGGAATCGATGACATGTATGGCCCCCGATTTATTGATTGACTCTACACGTACATTGTGGTAACGAGTGCAATTCAACTACTGGATTTAAAGCATATAAAGATTCATAAAAATGATATTCAACAGATGGTTCCCATTGACCCTGTATCTAATACAAGCATGATTTCTGGTCTTTGCCTTCAGTCCTGTAAGTCAGCAGCTGGGCGTTAGAGTCACTTGAGAGCACATCACTGGGAATTAGTTATTAATCAGGATGTTTGAGGGGTAATGTTGTTGGTAAATACTGCTATCATCAGTCAAGATGGTGTAATCGTTATCGTCGTAGGAATTGGACAGGAGGTGCCCGTGGTGTAATCGTTATCGTCGTAGGAATTGGACACGGCGACACGAGTTCAAATCCTGGACGAGACTGATTGCATTTCACATAGCACTAATACCCTTGGGAAAGGTATGAATCCAATTATTCTCCCTCCAGCTATGGGTAAATAGTAGGTCAGACTGGGTTCTTCAGCCTTGGTTAGGCAACTAGTCTAGGAGAAGGAAAACTCTGAATTCAAACCTGTTAAACTCCGCTTAAAAACTGACCTTGTGTCATATCCTGCCCGAGCGGAGGGGTTGGTAAATAGTATCATCAGTCAAGGTGCAGCAGTTATTATATATATATATATATATATGTGTGTGTGTGTGTGTGTGTGTGCCTGTTTGTGTGTGTGCCTCTATGTGTGTGTGTGTGTGTGTGTGTGTGTGTGTGTGTGTGTGTGTGTGTGTGTGTGTGTGTAATTGAATTTAAGACACTCTCTTTTGGATGAAAATAGTCTAAAACAGCAGGGAATTTAGAGACAGATGAATCTTCTGAAATATGCTGAAAGTATTGCACAAATATAAGAATACTTCAAGAGTAATAATTAAGTGTTTTCTGAATTTCTGCGACGTAGCTTGATGAAATTTATTATTCAGGGTTTTCGGACTATTGTCTTCATCTTTATTATTATATTAACAAAGTTTCGGCCGATATGTCTTCCAGCCTTCTTCAGGTGTTTCGTGTCCCCCTCGAATACGGTCGGCTCACAACACGGAACTTCGAATCACGTCGTTTATTTAATCCACGGGGGTCACTGATTGATAAAAATAGCAATTAAGATTAATACCCATAACAGACGAATCTAATTTTCATGTGTGTGGTCATTTGTAAAGCCACAACCCATGGTCTGAATATAGTTTGACGAAATTCACCACATGATCGTTCAGTGGTGTCCTCGTGGCGTAACGGTTTAAGTGCTGGACTGTAGAATCGAAGTAAGCGAGTTCGAACTGCAGTCGCAGAATTACGTTCATTTTCAGACAAATACCATTGGCAAAGGTATGAACCCCTTTATCCTCCCAGCTATGGGTTAAATAGTATCACTGCTGTTATTGTAGATGATAGAGTTGGCATTAAATAATCATAGAAGATTGATATGCCATTAAACAACAAAACAATCAAATAGATAAAACTTGGTCGTTCACGTGCAACTCAGAGTCGTGAGTTATCTATCTTAATTCTATATATATATATATATATGATAGAAATATGTGGCAAGTTGGATAAATCAAACACTTAACTCAAATATATATATGTGATATTTCGTTCGGCTTTATTTCATCTTGAACTTCTTCAGACAGAGACTGTTTTCTGAGTTTCTCTATTTAAAAGCATGTGAAGAGAAATGATTTGATGGTAGAGGAGGTATAGTTGTTGCAGGAAAGGTAGGAGGGATTTTAACTCAAATGTATCAGGTTTCATTAAAGATTTTTTGTTTTAAGAGTGGAAATAGATTTAAGTGAGTGGATAAGAAAAAAAACGTAGAGACGAGTTTGAACGAAAGCAGCTTTTGCATAACTTGTTTCATAGAAAGATATTGACAATAATGTCATGTCGCTGAAAATTGTTTCTATTGTGGTGTCTACGTTGTAATTGGGATGAGGAAAGGCTAAGAGACAAAGCGATAAAAAAGGCAAAAGCAAAGGATTCTCAAAAGCATGATGGCACAGAGTTAAAAAAAAAAATTCCAATCAGTTTTCTATTTTGAATTTGTTTTCGTTCAATATGATCTTCGTCTGGTATGGTGAGATTTGGTAAAAACCTGGATGTTGTTTTATATGGTTTGTTTTGAAAATGACCGCAGATTCTAGTAGTCTACGGGATTTTTTTTTTTTTTTTTTTTGCAGTGTACGGGTTTGATTAGGGTAGCTTGAGAAAAATTGAATGTGTTTGAGCTCTAACATGTGGGAGAAAAAGGCGTTTCCATCGTCATTTGTTTTGATTGATCGTTCGTGTTCGTAAATTCTTTTCTCTAGATTGCGTTGGGTTTCGCCAATGTAATGTTTGTTGCAACATTTGCATGGGATAGAGTATATGCCTATATGCCTGCGTGAGAGATGGTTTCTTTGTTGGTCCGTTTTTTTTATGTTTTTGAAGTTTTTAATGGTTTGTGAAGTGGTTTGCATGATTGGTATTTCTTACTTTGTTTGTTGGTCATAGAGTGTTGTGTTATGTGTGTAAGTGGGTAGAGAGATTGGTCTATGGGTGATGGAAATAGTGGGGTTGGTTTTCTTTGGTTTGTTTGATTAGAGTATCTTAGGAACTTTTTTCTAGCATTTAATAACAATTTTGGGTATTTTAGGTTTTTGAGGAAATGTTCCATTTATTCCAATTCTTCATTGAGTTATTGTAGGCTACATATACTGAGTGTCTTAGGTAAAAGCCTATTATAAGGCCTGTTTTTATTTTGTTGTTGTGGTGGGAGTAGAAATGTATGTAATCGTTTTTGTTAGTGGGTTTGCGGTAAACTTTAAAAGTTTAACTGTTTTGAGATTTGATAATTAGGATCTCCAAGAAAGGTATGGTGTTATTAGATTATTTTTAATAGGTAAAGTTGATGGAAGGTTAAACAATGTTTATTTTCTCTGCGAGTTCTTCAATTTTGATGCTTTGTAATAGGAAAATAGGTATATCGTCGATATACCTGAAATATGTGGTGTTGCTATGTAGTCTGTATTTAAAAGGGCCGGATTCTAAAAATTCTAGAAATAGATAGACTAACACCGCGCTTAGCGGATTTCCCATGGGAAGGCCATATTCTTAATTATCGAATTTGTTGTTAAATTGGAAGTTGGTCATGTCTGTTATGTGTTTGCAGATGTTGACTAGGGTGTTTATTGGTAATGGTGAGTCGAATTTGATTTTTTTTAAAGTGAGTAGCAAGAAGATTCAGGCATTTTTGATGGGTATGTTTTTGTAGGGAGAAACTTTGTCTAAAGTGTTCATAGTTTTGTTTTCTATGTTTATGGCCTTGATTTTGGGAAGTAAGTCTTCGGAGTTTTTGACGTGTAAGGGATTATGCAGAGTAGGGAGTGGGTAAATATTTTTGCTATGACACGAGCTATTTTGTGGGTGGCGCTACCAATGCTGGAGATTATGAGAGAGAAAGAGAAAGAGAGAGAAAGAGAGTGAAAGAGAGAGAGAGAGATAAGGAGAGAGAGGGGGAGGAGAAAAAAAACCCTGAAAAATATGTTTACTTATGTGTGTATACATAGATGTATGTACTTATATATGAATGTACACTCACGCGCTCTCACACCAAAGCATTCACAAATAAGCAAACAAAAAGTACATAAATACATTCATACATACATACATATATAAAAAAAATCTTCAGAGGTTAGATACTCTTTATGAACAATGAACTCCAATAGGATATTCTCAGAAACAAATCTTGGAATAAAAAGGATCATACCATTGTCAAAATAATATTCACTATAAAAGTAGAAATCAAAGACTATCTTAGCGATCCTCACTCTTCTGAAGAAGACTATAAAATCTGAAACACGTATAGAGCAAGAGTATAGGAGATAATAAAAACCTAAATAACAAATTCATTTGTGGATCTATTCATTCGTTTCGTTTTTTTAATGCTATTTCAACCTTTGTTGGTCATTTAATTCCTAAGCACACACACACACACACACACACACATATATATATATATATATATATATATATATATATATAATGGTGTTTCAGAAAAATCGTTATCATTTGAATAATTCTGGTAGAAACGATTTCAACTTTAACAGCATGTGTAGAAACGACTAGAAATATTGTTTAATGTTTTGTGTTGTTTTGTTTTTCTTTTCCGATATTGAAATTCCATTCACGGGAAATGAAAATACGTTTAAACATTAAACAGGATTTTGAGTTATGTGGTGGTTACTAGTGAACTCGAGTCTCACAGGGTGCCTCAATAATACGGCTTTGTGCCACATCTAAGCAAAAAGCTAACTAAGTTATTACACATTAGTTTCTACACATGTTTATTTTTCTACGCGTATTTGAGGCATCGACTGTCTTTGAAAATTTAACGTCATTTGGAAATCTGATCTTTCTAAGAAAACATCAGGAATTTTAAACGGCAACCGTGTCAGTACTATTGTATTATTTTGAAGGTACGTTTGATCTCTACAGAGGTCACGGTCTCCTCCAGGACCACGTCTTCCCAAGTCGGCGTTACGCATCCACGTAGGCGAAACCTCATCGGCAGGAAATAGATTTTACATTTGAATGAAGGAATTGTATTATATTAATTGAATGACCATGACTAGAATGTCCGGCAAGCACTTCCATGCCACATAGAGAACACAGGACAGCTGTTTCAACCTTATTAGGTCTCAATGGTATGAGTGTTCGCCAATAGCCCTGGAGACGTGGGTTCATACCAAAGACTCAAAAAATGGTACTTGATCCCTCCTTGCTTAACACTCAGCTTTATAAGGTAAGGATCAAAGGTAAAGTGGAGCAATCCAGGTAAAGGAGTAGCGCCCTCCCCTAAATCTTGGTGTAGTAGCTATCGAAAAGGGAGCCTTCGGGTCACCCTCGACTATGGTCGCCAACTTTACTTACTACCAGTGCATACCGTGATCTGCAGCACTGGAGATCGAACCAGTAACTACAGAAAGCAGATTCGAAACTCTACCACTGGCCCACTGGTCCATTTCGCACACAAGCGATGCCAAATTAACCAGTCATTTTAAATGTGCGACCACTTGACCAGATGTGTCTTGAAGGTACGGTTGATACAGAGGACATGGTCACCTCCAGGGCCACGTCTTCTGAAATCGGTGTTATGCATACTCGTAGGCTTAACCTCATGGGCAGGAAATAGATTTTACATTTGAAGAGAAGAATTGTATTATGTTAATTGAATATCATATTGAGTAATATTGTATTATTATATTAAATAATATTGCACTGTTGCTCTACTTGGAATTTAACGAAACGCTATGAGAAAAAGCTTGATATTGAGTGCTGTCTTGAACAAATCCTGGACGCAGCACTCTTTAAAACTGCTGCTGTAGGGCCATTTACCTCCCATCTCAGAAAATGTCCAAGTACTCAGAGCTAGACACGCTGGACACTATTGGAGAATTAGGGACGAATTCATTTGCGATTTTCTCTTGTGAACTTCTCCACATGGACATATTGTTAAGCAACTAGAAAAAAATACACTCATCAGTTCTATGTGGACACTGGATGTTGTCAAGAGGATTTACTAAGAACGATAACGGATAGAGACGAACTGCAAGTGAGAGACCCAAGAATCCAAAATCTGAGCTGACAGTACACCTTCATTATACATATATATACGATAGAAACATGTGGAAGGTTGGATAAATCAAACACTTAACCCAGGTCTAGAAGGCGAGATATTTCTATCATACTGTCAGATTTACCACGATCTATCATTTCCACACACACACACACACACACACACACATATATATATATATATATATATATATAGTGTATGTGTGTTGTCACTAAATCACTTTGTGGGTTTGTGGCAAACCAAGTGCAATGTAATATGTAGAGTGCTCAATATCTAGGATAAAGTAATTATACATTGATAATAATAAATAACAGTATATTAGATTTATATATTAAATGCCATGGAATTTTGTCTGCGACCCCTGGGTTTCATGAAGTCTTTACAAAACAACAATCATCAGGCGGTTAATAAAATGAAATGAATCGAAAATCGAAAAATACAGTCAAAACCGTTGGGATTGTGTAAAACCTTTTACGTGTGCTTGTGAGGGTGTGTGTGCGTGTGTGCGTATGTGTGTATGTGTGAGTAATAATTGCGTATTATTGTGTGTATGTGTGAGTGGTGTATAGTACATGTGAAGTGAAGGTACATGCGCAACCGGATGTTTGTCGTCAATGTACAAGCTGATATAGCTATATATATATATATATATATATATCACCCATAGGATCCTTCATCAAACTAAATGAATCCTACACAGTAAGTATCCTTTGATATGACGGGAGAGATAATCTTATGCGTGTTGGGTATCCTGGAAGGGCAGTCTAGCTTATACAATTTTTGGGATTTGTTTTTTTTTTTTTTTTTTTTTTTTTCATCTTTTGACAATCTCGACGTTGAGAAGACGGAAGACCAGCAGCATGGGCAAATGTTGATCTTCCTTAAAATCTTGACCAGGTCTCTGTCTACATCTAGAA
>OY757915.1:85689492-85744492 GCA_963585895.1 Sepioteuthis lessoniana
TTTACCCATCTGCAGAGAAGCATTTGGCATATGTTGCAACCCCAAGCGAGTGGGATATATGTATATATATATATATTGACATCCACAGACAGATCTGTTTTGTTCTATCAGAACTATTCAGTGTGGCAAGACACGCAGGACGCTCGAAACCGGGATTGAAACCCGTCCAACTTTACGTTAGACTAAGTTTCAGACCTCTCGACCACCAAGCGGACCACGTTGGCTAAGGGAATTTTTAAGGTATTAATTTAGCAACAGCAGCAGCAGCCTTTGTTTACATTTTTTATACCCTATCGGCTACAGACAGATCAGTTTCGTTCTATCAGAACTCTTCAGTGTGGCTAGACAGGCTAGATTCCCGAAGCTGGGATCGAAACCCGGTTGACCCAAACGCCAATCCAAGATTCTAATGAAGAATCTTGCATTACGCTAATGTCAACACATTTACTTCCTTCGTTAGAGAGCTCAACCCTACAGGGGAGCATATATATAATTGTTCATACGAAAGTATGTATATCTCTGACATAGAGAGAGGGAGAGAAAGAAAGAAAGAGAGAGAAAGAGTGTGTGTGAGAAAGAGAAAGAGAGAGAGAGAGAAAGAGTGTGTGTGTGTATATATATATATATATATATATATATATATATATATTCTATAGCAAATAGCCTCCTTAATTTTGTTGGAACGCGCAAATTTGTATACATATAAACTCTGAAATACACTCCTGCATATTAATACATAAACGTTTCAGCACGAGACACATCTGCATATCTGGCATCTCTAAGCCTCTTCATCCCTGCTTGTTGCACATAGACCTAGAAATACAATTAATTACAACTAACAGGAAATATTCATTGCGCTCATCAATGATTACTTTAGGTTATTGTGAATCTTGACTTCTTAATAATGATTATGTACAAATATTAATTACGATAAATCAATTAATTAGTTTAAGTAAACTATTATTTAACTCATCACTTTAGATCTAATTTTGGTCGACACAAATTATCTCTTGCCATCTATCTATCTATCTGCTGACTAATTTTATCCATCAATCTAGCTCAGCTAATCATGTTCGTCTGTTTGCCTATTTTAACGCTCATACATATTGAAAGATAAATATTTTGATATTTAGTTTGATCTTCTGTTCATCTATCATTTATTTATAAAACTCAATTATATATATATATATATATATATATATATATATAAATATATGTATATATATATATATATATATACCAGCTTAAACTTATATATCAATCTATCTCAGCCTACCTACCTTCCTACCTATCTGCCCACCTACCTCTCTATCTCTCTCACACACACTCTCTCTCTCTTCCACACTCTTTCTTTCTCTCTCTCTCTCTCTATTTTTCTATCAATATATATATAATCAAGATGTGCTGATAACACAGATTTCTTTGGCTCTCCCTTTGTCTATTCATCCCTATCATCTATCGCTCCGGGTAAGTCTTCCAAACTACATCTAGTGTCCGCACCGAGCTGATGTAAAAAAAGTTCTTGTTGGTGGCCCAACACGAGTATGTCCATGTGCCAGCTTCCGTAGAAAAATGTCACTGACGAGTACTTCTCCAGCAATGTCCTTGCAGTCTTGTTCGTCTTACTTGGATAGTTTTTGAGATGTGAGGTAAGTGGCTGAACAGTTTTTTTGTGAGGAATTGCTTCAAGGATTCTTTCAAAATAGCTCGTAGAATTCTTTTGTAGTTCCCATTTATAAGTTTAAAAAAATTACAATATATATTTTTGGAATTTGAAAATTGGCAGTTAAAAATAACTTGAATGTCATTGATTTATTTTTAAAGTTGGATCGTTACCGTCCCTTTGTAGGTATTTAAATTACTGGGTGGGTTTTTTCATTGATCTGCTTTTTCACGGGCTCCAGTCTGTTTGAAGCCAGTAAAACAACTGTCTATTTGACTGTTAGCTAGTCTGTTGATCTGTCAATGGGAAGTAGAAGCCTATATGCAAATCAGCCAACTAGTTGTAAGGGGTTGAAAGCAAGGTCTGACTTATTTGCAGATTCGACCGTCCACAAAGGACAGTGTAAAATTTACAATTAAGTGAGAGTTAATTGGTTTCAGCGGTAGAGGAGAAGGCTAGAATTGGTTTATTTGCGTTGGAAACAGAAATTTGCAAAGCTTTTCCTACTCATTGAGAATAAGTCTTGGGAGACATTTTTTCAGGAAGAAAGGATAGTGGTAGAAATTTAACGAGAAACGTTAAATTCCTCATAGTAACATCCTCAAAATTATCTTGAAGGACAGTGGAAGAAATTTAACGAAACGGTTAAATCCCTCTGAGCACCATTTACAAAATAGTCTAGAAGCCCCGGAATAAAAGATATAGCTAACTAGAAGGAAGAAGAAAATTATACCAACGTGTAAAAATCACACGCCAGAAATTTGAAACAAATAAAAGAAAAAAGAAAAGAGAACTTTAAATTCAACTCCATATTGGTTTTTCAGTAAAATATTGTTTTGTAATGTACAACTTTTCTTTGCTTTAGTCCAGCGTCGAAGAAGACAATTTGTCTTTCCAATTCTATCCTTGATTTTTTTTGCGTGCGTATGTTACATCAAATGTTGTGTTTTTAGCTCAATTATGCACGACGAAATTTGTGCAATGTCGGTGGAAATGAATTTGTTGATTTTTTTTCTTTCGAAATTGATCATTTGTTATGGGATAAGTATTTGTTCTTCTCTGAAATGTAGTTTTTCTTTGTTCAATAATAGTCAAGTATCTACTCCCCTTCCCCTGTTCTTATACGCCTTTTTATTACTTTTCTTTGTCTTTCTTACACTAGTAAGATTTTCGGTCTACTGCTATCTTGTACGGCAACTTTGTGACTTTGTCAACCTGTCTTTCCTCGTTTTTGTATCAACAGTTGACATGCTCGTGGTATTTCGAAATATATATATATATATATATATATATATATATATATCAGTTACATTTACTGTATAGTTATTTGAAAACATTTTTTGTTCAAAACTACCATGCTCTTTTTAACAATTTTGGGGTTAATTATTTTTAAAGTATTTACTAACCTATCGACAAGAGCTGGGTGTGGCAGAGGGCTTTTTAAACCATATATGCGGAAAGGAGTTTCTAAAATTATTCTTGGTTTTGATCCTTGAAATTTGTCGCTGCAAGTCAAATATTGTCGTCTACGAAGTATCTCAAGAAATGTTGAAACTCGCGGGAAAGCGCTGATTTGTCGATAAATGTAAAATACAGATACTAACGTTAAAGCTTTTAGAGTTGAGTTCCCATTGTAGTCTAATCACCAGATATAGTTTAGTGTCATAAACGGGGATGTCCTCGTGGTGTAATGGTTAGATATTGCCACTAATGTTCTTCTAGGAGAATGTCTTCGGCATTAAATAACCTGCAAAGGTTAATATGCCGTTAAATAAAGAAACCAAACCAAACCAACAATATATATAGTATCATAAACTAAACATCTTTAAGGAGGATACCGTCGATATATTCAATGTCCTATCAACTCAGTGACTCAAAAATGTTGTTAAGATAACACCTGTGAAACATTTTTTGTGGCGTGCTTAACGTAATCGTTATCGTTGTCGGAAATGGTTATTGATAACTCGAGATCAAACCTAGTCGAGGCTGTTTGCTTTTTACGTCGTGCAAATGTAACTGGGAAAGGCATGAACCCATATATTCTGACCCAGCTATTGGTCAGTAGCAGGGCAGGCTAGTTGTGCAACCAGTCTACGAGAAAGAAAGCTGAATTAAAACCCCTTGGGCACTACTGAAAAAATACCTTGTGTCATATTTTGCTATTGGTGCTGGGTTTGTGTACTTGAGATGCTCTCAGTATAAAATATCGAAGGATTTTAATTTAGCTTTAAAGACCAGTCTCCCCAGGCTTAGTGGTTGATTAATATCTAATTCTTTTCCATTACATTCTTCCAAAGAGGAATACCATCAGCTGGTAAAAAAAGAAAGAAAAATACGCCGACTAGTTTAGACCAATGGAAGTTTTTACTTTGTTTAAATTAATTTATTCCTTTTTATTTTAATTAGGCTCTGTGAGGCGGTCTATATCTTAATTTTTAGGCTTGAATTTTTAATAGGTTCTACGGTCAAATTTAATCCTTACACACTTCTAAATATGGCGTCAATTGTTCGTTGGCGTAAAATTAGCTTAATACGGCACCAGTTGTTCGTTAGCGTTCATTGCCAGAGCCACTCCGATAGAAATTAAAAGCCGCTCGGCTCATCTTAGAGCCTAATATGTTATATATGCGCAGAAGATTTTCGCTTTAAAAGAATATGCCGAAAAAAGAAGAGCCTATAAATAGCCTGTCCAAAATAGAAAAAGTTTGGAATATTTGGGAGTTTTTCCGAGGAGTTTGTAAAGGTGATCCTTTTAAATGTAGATTGTTCATGTAAAAAATTAAAAACAATAAAACATTTTTAGCCCTTATATATATCTAATGATTCGGTTTCCAAGTTAAATATTGTGTGGTTTATTATTCTTTTATATTCTTTTATAATATTTTTAAGTAAATTTTATATAGTATGTTTTCTTATATCGACAAGTATATTTTTTTCAAATTTTACTTATAAATCGGTAGTCTTGTCAATCTGCTGATATGCAGGTACCACTCTTCCTCTCTCTTTCTCTCTTCATATATATTCATATCTATCTATCTATCTATCTATCTGAATCTGTTTCTATCTATCTATCTATCTATCTATCTATCTCACTAGGAATAATTGAATCCTGCTATGTTTGGTTTAGAAGAAAATTAACTTTTATAAAGAAAAATTATTATTAACTTCCATATTTATACTCAATAATGTACACATCCTTTCTCAGGAGACATTTATCCTATCTGTACAAAAACTGCAACTTTTAAAATATTTATTTTATTAGTGTATAGAAAATAGAGCAATACTGAAGAAATGGGGTTTAATACGGCAGCAACAAAACGCTATTAAGTGACTCTAGTGAAGTCGACAGTCTCCTGATATGAAGCCAATTGATCATAAAATTAGATTTGGATTGGTGTGATTTCTTGACGACAGAGGCAACAGGATTCATCAATTTTTTTTCTTGGTGTGGCTGTTCTCATTTTTCTTTATTTAGGATAATCTGATTTTTATAACTATATACCTAGATGTCTAACGATTTATCTATCGTTTGAGTGTTATATACTTTCAGGAAGAAATATACAAGAGATGACGATTGCTTTCGTTTTATTTGGTTTGGTTTCTTTCCCTAATGGCTCATCAGCCTTTGTGGGCTATTTAATGTCAAAGCCATCCCTGGTTTGTTTTTTGTTTGTTTGTTGTAGTTTTTTTGTTTAATGGCATATCAACCTTTGTAGGTTATTTAATGCCAAATCTATTCTCCTAGATGAACAGTAGTGGTACTATTTAAAAATGGTCAATCTTTTGTGTGCCAACCTGTATAAGTTGTTTATTTATTTATTCATTCATTTTATTCTTGCAAATTAAATTTGATTGGTTTGGTTTGGTTTGTTTGTTTAATGGCATATCAACCTTTGTAGGTTATTTAATGCCAAATCTATTCTCCTAGATGAACAGTAGTGGTACTATTTAACCCATAGCTGGAAGGATAAAGGGATTCATACCTGTCCCAAGAGTATTTGCCTGAAAGTGAACTTAATAGCGGGACTGGATTTCGTTACTGGTTTACTATGATGTTGCAGTTCAGAACGTTAGACACGATGCGACGAGAGCTCCTCATGGCTATTTTTGCGAAACTTGATACTTTAGCCAGGCAGAAAGACAGAGTGCTAAGGCTTATAAAATGGTGTGAGAACAAGTGACCACTTTTCTTTAAAACGTTACCCAGTCTATTTTGTTTAAATCAGTATTTGAGCTTGTTAATATCTATTTGTTTTCGATTTTTCATAGACAGAGTGGCGGAAAAAATTTTACTTTTACATCATGTGACGAATAGACTTTCTTTAATATTTTTAGGTGTAGAATAGTATATTAGAGAAATATACTGAATAAAGATTGCATTGTTTTATTTTGTTTTAATTTTGATACTTATTTCAAACGCAAAACCGTTATTCAATTTTGTTTTGTTTTTTTAAATTCAAATTATTTTTTTTTTTTTTGTTGCTGTTGGAATTGCAAATAAGCTAATTTTTCTAAAGAAACTGAATGTTGAAATTAGAAGTTTTAAAAAAAGGTATTTCAAAATTATTTCTTAAAATTCTTTTTTGTTTTTTTAACCATGCACTAAAAATAACCTCAAAGAGGTTCAGGGTAATGAAGGAGTTAAGAGCAAGGAAAAGCAAAACAACAACAATAATAAAAAGTCACGTGAAGTGTAGAATTTCTTAAATATCTTTTAGCGTATAATAGTGTGAGGATCTAAAAGAAATAAAGAAATACAAAAAGTGGCGGTTTCCCAGGAGGTCTTTGACAGATAACAAAATCGGTGCACGCTTAAAAAGGTGTGTGTGTGTGGGGGGCTTCCTGGCTCCATGGAGAGATTCTTTCTCATTATGCCTTTACCACTTTGACTGGACGGACCTTTTTCTCTCGGCTGCTTATAGGTAGCGCATGTGCTCGTCAAGTCCCTGGGCTTAGCGGAAGGTTGCGTCTTTCCTACTTGTCACAGCCTCTGCTGAACCTACCCCGTGAATACCCGACGAACCCTCAAACTTGGAATTGCCGAAGATGTTTCTATGATATGCTTCAGCGACTTGTCTGGAAAACACGTTTCTGTTTCTACTGGTTCAGGAAATCCTTCTCACCAAAGAATGGTCGTGGACCCCCTCAAAAAATGCTTGAGTCTGGAGGTATCCTTGTCTTTTTCCTTCTATCCTTTATTCCTTTATGGTTTCGACAGACAGAATAAGGTAACGCATTAACGGAGCAAGAAAAACATGCAGTCAGATACAAACCTCAGATTTTCCCTATAAAACCAACAATTAACCCCCTACCACTAATACACTTCTTAAACCCCATAGTAATATAATAGAGAAATCTACTGAATAAGTTTTCTAAGATTTTGAAAGTCAAAGATTTCCTTTAATATTCTTTGAGCAAGAATAGAAAATGTAACACATGTAACAGAAATAGTAAAGACTCAGGAAAAATATTTTACGCTAACGAACAACCAGTGCCGTATCTAGAAGAGGTAATTTACTAAGCTTTTTTGCTTAGATGTAGCACAAGGCCGCATGAATTGGGCACCCAATGAGAATCGAACTCACTCGTGTAGGTTTGCTAGTCTACCTTGCTAACCATTACACCACCCGAGGTGCCCTCCGTATCTAGAAGAGTAAGGATTAAAATTCCAACAGTCCGTAGAACCTATAAAAATTTCAAGCCTACAAACTAAGATACAGGCCGCCCCACTGAACCTAATTAAAATAAAAAGGAATAAATTGACTTGAACTAAGTTAAACCTTCCATTGGTCTAAATTAGTCGGCGTATTTTTCTTTCGTTTTATCAGCTGACAGTATTCCTCTTTGGAAAATTATAATAGAAAAGAATAAGATATTAATCAACCACTGAGTCTTATATAGCCACAATATACTATCTTGAAAATGACAAAGATAAATGCAATCAAATGGAGGACTAAAATGACAGATTTATGAGTCACGATCGGCAGGTGCTTCCTTAATAGCTGACATGGGAAACGCCAGAAAAAATGGAGAAAAAAAGAAAAACATAAATGTAATCCACTTCTATTTCAAAAGTAGCCCGACATAAAGAGATTCTAAGAATAAGATGAGAGAAATTTTCAAAGAAGCAGCCAATTTCAATACAAGTCAAGACTTGCAGACAAAGCAAGGATGATTCTAAAGAAAGTTAGTTTTCTAACTTTAAGATTATGGAAATATGTAAACATGTAAGTCACTTGGAATATGACGAACAAGAGCTTCCCAAAAGAGACGAAATATATTATACACCAGTTCAGTCAGCTGAGGGTATAAAATACACGCACAGCATATCTTCAGAAAGATGAGAGCGTGCATTCAAGGAGTGTTCTTGATTTGATATTAAACAACCTAATGGTGAGGCTACTCCCTAGGGACTTTGGGGAACATGGAGTGCCCCTTCATTGCCATTACTCCCCGGTTCACTCTGACACTGAGTGCTAGCACCTGATAGGATCCTACCAATGGGTCAAACAGAACTGTTTGACATTAGAACAATATGCAAACAAATGGCTTACGTTAAATTGAAATGCAAGAAATAGAACTGAATGTGTGTAAAACAAATTACTGATGCCTAATTAAATTGTTAGTTATACATATCAATACAATACCCTACATACTAGTGAAACAGTTCCATTTCAATCAATTCTGTTCAGCATAAGACATTTGTTTGCACTCAGTTTAAATATCAAAGTATACAGGTTAAAAGTTTACCAGGACCGTGTCTGGTGTTATAACTCTTGGCCAGATTTGACGTGGGAACGATGGCAATGAAGAAGTACTTTATATTCGCCAAAGTTCCAGCATTACTGGAGCCTCACAAGCAGATTGTTTTTAGTCATATCCAAGACACTCGTTGGGGGAGTCATACCCCTTTGCAGAAATGCCGTCGGTGTATTCTATTGCCCCAGTCGAATGGGCCACTTTTGGGGGGAGTCTTAGCCCTCTGCAGAGATGCAGTCGGTGTATTCTTTAGACCCAGTCGAATGGGCCACTTGTTTGGGGAGTGTTATCCCTCTGTGGAGAGGCAGTCGGTGTATTCTCCAGCACCAGTCGATTGGGCCACTTGTTTGGGGGAGTCTTAGCCCTCTGCAGAGAGGCAGTCGGTGTATTATACAACCTCAGTCGATTAGACCACCGAATACATGAAAAAAAAAAATACTTGAGGAATATTTTTAAAAAAGTACATAATCAAGCAAGTGGAGAATAGAATAAAGAAATAAGAAATGTGTAATGCAGAAGAACAAGAAAACTTCCTAAAATTAAATGCTGCAATAGAACCCTCATCAAAGGAATAAATATCTCCAGCCTCTTAAAAGATACCTTTGACTCTTCTTAAAATAAACAAGGAAGGATCTTCTTGTCTTTGTATTCATTTTTAACATCGTGGCAATGTGTGAATGAGAGAGAAAAGATGAAAACAAAACAATAAAAAGGTTATATCGTTTTTCGTTACATGTTTATTTTAATATTCTGTCGTGAACTGTGCAAACTATCCAGGAGTCATTATGTTCTAAAAGTATAGAAAATGATCATTATTCCCGACAAACTTTGCTTTTGTGGTCAGGAGAATGAAATTTAGAAATCAATGTAGTTTCTATGCATAAACGAGCAAAGTTGCACATTGCCATTTGCATATTGCCATTTGCACATTGCCATTTGCATACTGCCATTTGCATAAGGTTTAGTTTGGTTTGGTTTTATGGCATATCAACCATTGTAGGTTATTTAAAGCCAAATCCGGTTTATTCATATATTAGATATGTGTAATTCGTAAACATAAGACAACAAAGTTCAGTCGTTGCAAGTATTGCAATGTATCACTAATAATGCAATTAAACAACAGTAATTTGTTTACTCACCCTTAAATGATCAAATAGTTTTATTTCTAAAAATTCAATTTAGCGTAAGTCATGTGCTTGCACTCAATTTAAAAGTCAAACAGTTTGACCCATAGATGGTACCCTTTCAGGTCTTATCAATCCGAGCGAGAGTTGATCTGGGAGCAATGGTTATAAAGTGGTACACCCCATTTCCCAAAGCTCCACCATCACTGGAACCTCACAATTAGGCAGTTCAGTGTCATATGCAAGACGCTCGTTGGGTGTGGGGGTGTCTTACTCCTTAGCAGAAATGTACTCGGTGTATTCTCCAGCTGCAGTCGACTGGGCTATATATAAAGTGTGAATTAAGCTATATAGTCGTCAGAATTTACATGTATTCATACTAAAGTTATACAAAAATATTTAGAAACATTTCGATATTTGCAACTTTAATGTAAATCACTTTCACATATTAGCCCCCCACCCCACCCAAATAGGGTCTCTTATCATGTTCTTTTCATAGGTTCCATGGGTGCACAATTACAAAGTCTGACGAGATTTTTTTTCCATTTACTTTGCCGTAAGCAATTGATAAATAATAATTCCTGCTAAGTAACAAAGATGAATAAATGAATAAATAAATAAAAAAAAGATTAAAAGAATTATTATAATATCAATTGTTATAATATTAATTCTTCATCTCAATGATTTAGACAAAATTCATATTTTTATTCGTCGCTTTCTTTTTGTTTGCTTTTTTGTTGGGCTGCTGCTCGTATAATGCAAATCTCTTCGAACGAATTGAGCACTCTGGTATCCGGTAAGGGATAAAATGTAAACAAACGAACACTGCTACTGCTGTTGCTACTTAATATACATTATAATTCCCTAGCTGACGCGGTACGCTTGTTGGCCGAACGGTCTGATACTCAGTTTAACGAAAAGTTGGGCGGGTTTCGATCCCAGCTTCAAGCGTCCTACGTGTCTAACCACACTTAAGACTTGTGATATAACGAAACAGTCTGTTTGTTGATGACAATATATAAGCCTGAGTCGAAATGACAGTCCCTTAGATTTGCTACTACGAGCCCGAGTCGAAATGATAGTCCCATGGATTTGCCACGACGAGCTCGAGTCGAAATGACAGTCCCATGGATCTGCTACTACGAGCCCGAGTCGAAATGACCGTGTCATGGATTTGCTACTACGAGCCAATGTCGAAATGACTGTGCCATGGATTTGCTACTACGAGACAATGTCGAAATAACTGTGCCTTGGATTTGCTACACACTGACTCTAAGTTAAAGTCATGGTTACTAGTGAGATGTTCGGTAAAGTAGATGAGGCTGACTGGAACTCTTCATTATTTATTTCATAAAAAATCTGCTGCACTAAGCCATACTCTCTATTGCTAACTCCTTTGTCAATATTTCGCCTTATTTATTGAATGACTTTGGTTTACAAATGCATAAATAATCCTATTCTTTTTAAATGGGTATTATGCTTATTTTTTTTCCAGATAATTCAATGTTTATTTACGATATCATTATCAACAATGTAAAAAAAAAGTTAGTAATCTCTGCTAGAAAAGTAAAACAAAATCATTGACGCTTACTTGAATATAAATCAAGTAAATGATGTCCCCAAAATACGCTTTACAGCGTAACATTTGTTTCTTAAATGTATTGCCGTTGTGCGTTTATAACCGGCGCTCGAATGAATAGCAAGAAGCGACAAACAGACCACAGAGAGGATATATTGCTGTTATAAACGGTAAGAAACATCAATCAGAATTGACCTCACGTAAAAGAAAGGAGAAAAAAAAAAAGAAGAAGCGTTATTTCTCTTCATCTTTATGGCCCAAGTGGATGTGAAACCACAGGTCAACGTCTTCACGTAGCCGATACAAGCGAAACAATCTACTGAAGATGTAATTTTTCACTTTCTTTTATTCATAATCTTTCCGTGAATGATTTATCAATATCCAGTTACAGCAGGGAAATAGATCAAGTATATTCGTCCTCCAATACCTCAATCCGCGGTTCCAATTACCCGCGGTCAACTCCAGAAATGAACATTTCATGATTTTGACTAAAATGTCGTTCCCAGGGAAAATTGTCGATAGATAAGGATGTAATTTATTTGTAAAAGATCACTTGTAATATTATCATGAAATCATAAGTATTTTGTATTCGGAGGATGTGATATCTGGATGAGTTTAAAGTTTTGCAATATGTTGATAGTACGTGAGGCATATTTCGGTAACTCCGGATGTCTTTGACAAGTTCAGGAAGGTAACGAACCATATTTACCCAACCCCTCCGCTCGGGCAGGATATGACACAAGGTCAATTTTTAAGCGGAGTTTAACAGGTTTGAATTCAGAGTTTTCCTTCTCCTAGACTAGTTGCCTCGCCAAGGCTGCAGAACCTAGTTTGCCCTACTATTTACCCATAGCTGGAGGGAGAATTATTGGATTCATACCTTTCCCAAGGGTATTAGTGCTATGTGAAATACAATCGGTCTCGTCCAGGATTTGAACTCGAGTCACCGTGTCCATTTCTTACGACGATAACCATAACACCACGGGCACCTCCAGGAAGGTAACGAACTATACTGTGAGATGTCGAGTTCGCTTGATACTTTCCAAAAGCCACTCATTGGATTTGCTTCTATTGCTTGGAGATACGGCCTCGGAATCTACTGTTATGGTTTATTTGGCCTTGCCTGATTTTCGCAGTTCCTGCAATTCAAGTGAAATTTCTTTAACCATCTAGTTTCCATTACTGTTATCAATAACACCTTCATCTTTCGCACCAAAAATGTTTTTGGTCACTTCCCTAACATTAGAGTCCAATCCGAACTTAAGTTCTCGAATTAAACAATGTTGAACGTTCAAATTTGCGACTTTCAAATCACGCACGGAGTAAATCAATGCTCAACCTATGAGAAAAAAAGACACATGAAAATAAATAAAATTAATGAATAAATAAATCATCATCATCATCTTGTCGTGTCACTAGCATGGATATCCCTGACCCTCTATCGCCACCCCTCCCTATCGTTCATCGCTTCCGGTAGGTCCCCAGGGCTACACCCCGCATCCTCACAGAGCTACTGAATGTAGGTTCGAGCTGGCCACCCTGCTTTTGAAAGGCCATGTGAAGGGGTCCATTGGAGTACATCACTTATGAGCTCGTCCCTACTTCTCCTACAGTGTCCTGCATGTCTGGTTCGTCTAACTTGGATAGTTTTCGTGATGGGTGGTAGGTGGTCGAACAGCTGCTGCTTTGTGGGGTGTTACCTCCGGGAATAAATAAATAAAACGGTTTAAGAATATTTAATAAAATAAAGTGCGTAGATGATAGCAAGCAAATAAGTAAAAAAAAATTCTATTTATCTTATATTTCACTGTGGAGCTATTTTAGCAGTTTCAAGCGATTTAAAAAATCATCCGAATATATATATATATATATATATATATACTCTGCAGTTTTTTTGTCACTCTACTTCTGAGTGACCACTCGGGTAGGGCTATAGAATGCACCGATTGCATATTTGCAGAGGGGTACGACCCCATCCCAAGGAGTGTACTGATAATATGACACTAAATCTGATGATAAGGTTCCAATAATGCCGGAGGTTTGGGAAATGCGGAGTATAACTTAATGACCATGGCTTCCAGGTCCACACTGGCTCGGAGTGATAGCACCTGATAGGGTCCTATCTATGAATCAAATAGAACTAAACTGAGTACTTACGTTAAACTGAATTGCTTGAAATAGAACTGTTTTGACATAAAATCTGCGTAGCTAAACTAAACTAAATTGTTTGAAATAGAACTCTTTTTGACACTGAAACTGTACTACTAATCTGAGTGATCCAAATTTAACTGTATGTAAACAAAAACTATACATATACTAAACTAAATTGTTTGAATTAGATTGGTTGGTTGGTTGGTTTATGGGTTTTATGGCATATCAAACTTTGTAGGTTATTTAACGCCAAATCCATTTTTTTGTAAATAATCTGTTCTTTTTAAAACAATTCAGTTTAGTATATGTATACTGTTTAATGGTCAAAAACATTTATTTCCAACTATTCAAGCAGTTATATGTAACAATTCAGTTAAGTGTAAATGCAGTTTTAATGTCGAAAAACAGTTCTATTTCAAACATTTCAGTTAAGCATAAGCCCGCAGTTTAAATGTAAATACGGTTTAATTGTCAAAAACATTTCTATTTCAAGCAAGTTTGAATTAGAACTGTTTGACTAAACTGAATAGCTTGAAATAGAAATGTTTTTAACGATTAAACTGAGTACTTATGCTAACCTGAGTTGTTTGAAATAGAACAGATTATTTGTATTAAAATGGATTTGGCATTAAATAACCTTCAAATGTTGATATGCCATAAAACTTTAGCAAACAAACCTTTTGAGTCAACATAATAGGGCCCCATTTATATTCAGTGAGGTGGGGGCCTGTGTGCAAATAAAACCGTTGCGATTAAGGCCCCTAAATGGTGCGCGTTCTCTCCTGATGTAATGATAATGGCATGAGTAGCATATGACTGTCAGCTCATCTTTTCGTAAGAATGAATTACTTATTAAGTAAATTACTTATATATATATATATATATATATATATATATATATATATATGTATATTGCAGTTTTTTGTCACTTTATTAAAGTGACGTAACGATAGCATACCCATATATTTAAAATGTTGAGACTGTCCAGTCACATCTTTGTTTAGATTTCAAATAATTCATCTCCCTAGGCAGTACTTGTACTTTAGGGTACACTTTTTAGACATCACCCGGAGATAACTTCCGATTTCTTTCCCTTATTGAAGACAGAATAGCTTTGCTTAAACAAATCCCATGAACACTAACACGGTTGTGGTTGTTTCCGAAGTTTAGGTTAACTGTGCTATGCCTGCTTGTGGAGAGGATTTTATGTACACTGCCGTATGTATACAGATCTTGTCAGGGTTTGTAGTTCCGGAAGCTGGCGTAGACCATGTAAGTCTTTTCAATTTTCCGAGTGTCCTTTTACTTCCTCATTATGGAAGAGACCTAACTTGGTTATAGACTGTATGTACACTACTGCATTTATGATCTTGGCAGGGTCTGTATTTCCGTAAGCTGGCGTAGACCACGTATGTCTGTCCAATTTTTGGGCTGTTTTGGGAAAACTTGTGCTTTGTCTCTTATGGTTAGCTAAACACCTTTCCACAATTAAAACCATGAAGAAACAGTTTTGTTCGTCAAAAGGTTTATTTATTACCAGAAAAAAAGTAATAACTAAAAAAGAAGTTTGACAAACATGTGTGTGAAGCAGTTTATAATAAACTTAACGTGAGGTGGAAGCTCTTATAATAAATTAAATAGCTGTGTGCAAAAGAACTCATATTTGTTGATAGTTCTTCGATAAACTGGGAATATTTAAGCAACAACAGCGTTTGTTAGTGAAGAATAGAATTACTTTTTCGAACAAGCTAAGTTAACGAAGCGAAGCAAAATTAGGCTGAGATGTACAAAAAAGAGATACTTGTAAATAAAGTTCACAAAATGTAAGTAAGTTGGCGACCATAGTAAAGGGCAACCAGAAAGCTCTCTTTTCAATAGCTACTACACCGAGGTGTAGGGAAGGGTCGTACGCCTTTCCCTAGATTTCTCCACTTTACCCTTGATACGTACCTTATATTGCTGAGTGTTAAGCAAGGGGGTATCGAGTACCATTATTAAAGTCTTTGGTATGACGCGACCTAGGATTGAACAAAGGTCTCCCGGACCATTGGCGAACACTCTACCCACTAGGCCAATGTAAATGCTACAAAATGTCATATAATTATGAAATCAATGTATTTCAAGAGGATAAAGGTGATATTTTTTTTACCGACGATACTTGAAATTAAAAAATTAAATTTTGAAGAATTAAGATATCGAAGCTCTGAATACTTTCTTCAATGAAGGAATGGGGCCGGAAGTCATCTCCCGGGCGAAAGGTCTAAAAAGTGTGAGCTAAAATCTAAGCAAAGTGTTAAACAATACCATTACTGTACTTAACAAGGACAGATTTGGAATTAAATAAACCACGTAGATTGATATGCCATTAAACAAAGAAACCAAACGAAACCGATAATGAAAGTTGGATTTCCTCTTTACTCGTTTGATAACGGAAAGCAAACAGCTGGGCAAATTTATGAGAGGATATTAAAGAATTTGCATTTTTCACAGGCTTTTATTCCAAAAGTTAATCTCTGTGCGCCTCAAAAAACTATGTATAGTCTGTTTCTGAAGTTTGGACACAGGAAATATCATAAAACTATAAAAGAAAAAATAAATTTAAGGAATGGCCCATAAAAAGCTGACTCATGAAAAAATTAAAAAAAAACGTTTCGATGCTGGTACTGGGCAAACACGTTTTGCAATCACAGCTTTGTGGGTGGTCTCTCACTGTTATATGAGTTTTAAATCTGTTAGTAAGCTCTTTATTATATTCGTACAAGGAGGATTCTTCATTATTAAAATGGGTAACACGGTATTTTCGTTTTATCATAATTGTAGATCTGTCAGTTGAATAGTAAAATATTGTTATTCTGGTTTATCCTTTCATTCTGTATTTGACGTTTTTCATTTTGTTTGATTATTTATAGCGTCAGACGAATGATATATAAAAAATAGGTTTTAAACAAGAAAGTAATTACTTTTTAAAAATTGTCAATCTTTTGTATGCCAACCTGTATAAGCTGTTTATATATTTATTCATTCATTTTATCCTTCCAAATTAAATATGAAATTGTTTAAAAAAGGAACACGGTGTATTGTATTTGTCGCTGCCTCCCACCAGACAGGACTTGGCACAAGGTCAAAAGCCCGAAGGCCGATTAAAGTGGGGATAAAGGGGAGGGGAAGGTCAGGAACGAGCCGAGACTCGAAACCTGCTGGTCTGTGGTGCTCATCAACCCACTAAGTGCAATGTGGAACTAATGAGGCCAGCAGTTTCACGATTCCAAATTTGGATCCGGGCACGTATGCCGGGTTATAGCTTAAACTAGACAACAAGGTCTAGTGCTATACATAGGGGACAAAGGTTGCAGCTCACTCACCCAAAGGTGGCCCAACCGAGGCTGGGGGCCTTTCGGCCACTGTTCGATACCCCATCTGACACGAATGCCAGACGGCCCAGCCAAAAAGCAGGAGGAGTATGGTCTTCTTGAAATACAACAGATTCATACATGAAACTAATAACGTCCGACGAATGATATAAAAAAATAGGTTAAGAACAAGAAAGCAATTACTTTTAAAAATGTGTCAATCTTTTGTGTGCCAACCTGTATATATAAGTTGCTTATTTATTTATTCATTCATTTTATCCTTGCAAATTAAATTTGATTGGTTTGGTTTGGTTTCTTTGTTTAATGGCATATCCACCTTTGTAGGTTATTTAATGCCAAAGCCATTCTCTTAGAAGAACAGTAGTGGTACTATTTAACCCATAGTTGGGAAGATAAGGAGGTTCATACCTTTTTTCAAGGGTATTTGCCCGAAAGTGAACGTAATAGCGCGACTGGAATACAAACTCGCTTACTACGATTTTGCAGTCCATCGCTTTAACCATTTCACCACGAGGACACCATCATTAAATATGAAATTGTTTAAAAAAGTAACATCTTGAAATTTAGCAGATTCATTCATGAAATGTAACAGTTTTGTTCAGTCGTAATCTAAATGGATATATTTTGTGTGCATAAAATATCTGTGTGTGCGTACGTCATTATGTAGAGAGAAAATATATCTATGCATTAAACTTATCAATGGCTGCAGCTGGCATTTTCATTATTAGGGGACAGATTGAATTGATATATGAACATTTTTTTACGCTATAAAAATGTAAACAAATATTCGTTCAATTGAAGATGATTAAGCGATATTAAAATTGTATGTGTCTTGAAGGAAAAGAATGTAGATATTCACTCAAAAGAAATAAATCGAACATCCATATCTATTGAAAATGTAATTATTTTATCTCTATTTATATGAATAGGTAGGCTCGAAATAAGATGAAAAAAAAAAGTTTATGATTTATCGATGATTCTAACTGGTTACAAATGTATGTAAAAATATTTCTTAAATCATTTTTGAGCTTTGATTTTTCTGGAAAATCTCAAAGAAATTTTAAAACGAGCGCGTAAGGAACGATTGGTTAATAAATGTAAAAATACAGAAAATTCCAGCTTTTTTTTAGTCTATTTTTTAATACAAATATTAACACATTTTTTAGCATGGAAAACCAATATACCTAAGTAGAGAGAGCAACTCTATACACACATCTTCTTCTTACCTTCTTATTCCCGCCAACAACACCTACTAATACTCACAAATGGTCCTATTTACCCAACCCATCCGCTCGGGCAGGATATGACACAAGGTCAAATTTTTAAGAGGAGTTTAGCAGGTTTGAATTCAGAGTTTTTCCTTCTCCTAGACTAGTTGCCTCACCAAGGCTGAATAACCTAGTCTGTCCTACTATTTACCCATAGCTGGAGGGAGAATAATTGGATTCATACCTTTCCCAAGGGTATTAGTGCTATGTGAAATGCAATCAGTCTTGTCCAGGAATTGAACTCGTATCGCCGTGCCCATATCCTGTGACGATAACGACTACACCACGGTGTGTGTACAGAAGTACATGACTACAGATGTACACGTCCCCTCTCTGGTGACCTATTCTGTACACAAACCTATTTCTAGTAAGCAACTATTTCTAGCAACCAACGTCAATTTGGTGACCTATTCTGTACATGCACTTTCCTCTGGTGAGATGTAAACAGAATAGGTGCGTTTACAGGAGTGAAATTTGTGACCTATCCTGTACTCACACGTCTCTTTTGTGTCCCATCTGACTTATTGACAAGTACACATACACATACCCAAATCTAGTGATCTATTCTGTACTCGCACGTCCCTTTAATGACCAATTTTATACTAGAAACCACCCCTGCTGATATATTCTGCACACTTATTTACTGTTCTGTTGTCCAAATCTCTACTCAAACGGCCCTCTGAAAACCTATTTCTTTGCAGGCACTTCTTTCTCTTGAACTATTCTCAACTCAAACTTACCTATTGTCAAGTCGCTCTTTTCTCTGGTGACCTATTCTGTACACAGACTTTCTTCTGGTGATCTGTTGTGTACTCGAGATTTGATATTTACACCAGCATCTACTTGATGATCTATTATGTACATATCTCTTAAGTCATTCATTTCTGTTCTGTACACCCACCTCCTTCTGGTGAATTATTCTCTACAACAGCATACATTTTGTTACTAACTCTATACTTATACTTCCCCTCGGGTAACATTTTCAGTGCTTGCTCCTGTAGCCTATTCTTCTACTGCCCAATCGGCTGGGCCTATAGAATACACAAATTGCTTCTTTGCAGAGGGGCAAGACACCCCTAACGAGTGTCCGGTATATGACACTTAATAATCTGATGGTGAGGTTCCAGGGATGCTAGAGCTTAGGGGGAGGCAGAGCACCAATCGCTCCCAGATCCACTCTGGTTTGGTATAGTAGCACCTGATAGGGACCTATCTAAACTGCATATTTATGCTAAACTGAATTGTTTGAAATAGAATTGTTTATTTATATAAATGAACTGGGCTGTTGGTCTAATGGGTAGAATGTTCGCCAATGTTCGGGGAGACCAGGGTTCAATTCCATGTCGAGACATACCAAAGACTCAAAAAAATGGTACTTGATGCCGCCTTGCTTAAAAGACCAAGAGTAAACTGGAGCAATCCAGGGAATGGAATAGCGCCCTCCCCTACACCTCCGGGTTGTAGCTATTGAAAAGGGAGCCTTCTGGTCACCCTCGACTAAGGTCGCCAACTTTACTAACTTGTATAAAAACTGTATCGTTTAAAATAAAACTGTTTTACATTTAAACTGCGTACCAACGCTAAGCTGAATAGTTTGAAATGGAACTGTTTTTGACATTGAAATTGTTCTTACACAAAACTGAATTGCTTAATATAGAACTGTTTTGACATTTAACTCTGTGTAAATAAAATCTATACTAAACTGATTTGTTTCAATAAGAATTTTGACTACACTGAATAGCATGAAACATAAATTTTTTGACAATTTAACTGCATACGGATACTAAACTGAATTGTTTGAGATAAAACTGGTCATTTATATAAAAAATGGATTTGGCTTTGAATATCTACAAAGGTTGATGAAACCTATAAAACCCAAACAAACAAACAACTAACCTATTCTTATGGCTCATTTTTTTTTTTACCTATTTAATGCTTGCAACTCCTGCAAGGCACCTGCACTCAGTACAGCAACGTCTATTTGTGACTTATTCTGTTCAAGGGGATCCATCTATTGATCAATTCTTTATTCGAACTCCTTGGTGTCTTATTCTGTACACACGCTGCAATTCGATGTCATTTTCTGTACTCACGCATTGTTTCTGTGACCTATTCTGTTTATACACGTTATTCTGTTAACCTATTCTATTAAGCCCGGTCAGCTGGGAAATGTAACATGATGTTGGGCATTCGTTGTGTGGATGTAGCTAAGTGCATGTCGGAAGATTCATTTGTCTGTTTTTGCGCGAAACCCACACATAGGGGCTTGTACACGAGATTTCCCACGAGACAGGGAGAAGACGACGGAAGGAAGGTCCCAGACAGAACAGAAGAAAGTAGAGAGCAGAACAGACCAGTCGGCAGAACAGGACAGTCGACAGAAGTCTGAGGAAGCCGACAGTCAAGAGAAGAGGACAGAAATGATAACAACAGAAATAAATTTATGAAAATTTTGGAAAGGGGGCTCCTTTTGGCTCAGTGGTTCACCTGCTGGACTACGACATGGTTGTAAGATAGTTCGAACTCCATTCACACTTTAATGGTTTTCGGACTATTGTCTTCATATTTATTGTTATTTCCCCAATGTTTCGGCCGATATGTCCTCCGGCCTTCTTCAGGTGATTGTCAAACTCGGGAACCTAAACGGAACTTCGAACTACGTCCTTTCTTGAATCCACGGGGATCGCCTGTTTTGATTCCGTCAGCCATAGCCGGGTACAAGTGTTAAGTATTCCTGTATTGTTACTCGCTAGCAATCAGGATTGAACCTGCAACCTCCAGATGATTGTCTCCTTAGAAGCTTAGGGAACCAACGCCTATAACCGTTACGCCATGTGTCCGGCTCGACAATTAATGATAAAAATCACCAAGCTTCGTCTCAGAAATTTAGACAACTAATCTCCATTCACACTATTTGGTTCACTTTCGGACTAATACACAAAGGAAAAGAATGAACTCCTGTATCCTGCTAAAGAGCACTACGATAGCTTTTCTACATTTGGCATTGAATTACCTACGAATGTTGATATACCCTTAAACCAAGAAACCAAACCAAAGTTTGGAAGTAAACTGATGACAGCTTTCTTGATGATAAATAAAATCTTTTCCAAAAACGCAGAAGCAATCAAATATCCAGTTCTGTATATATACTGAAGCTAATATTACTTTTATAAAGTTATGAATAAAACATTGCTTTTTAGATGCAAACATACCAGAAAAAATAGGAACCGAGAAAAGTTTGAAGAAATTAAAAACATCAGCAATTTTCTTTATATTCTGCAGATCAAATGAGATTTAAATGTGATGGGACACTCTAGGAAGAAATATAATCACAGAATGATTTCATTTATACTCAAATTTATGTATGGATTCGTAATATAAATCCAAAGATTAATGATCTAAATAATAAGGTAAATTCAAGAGATTTTGCGTTATATATATATATATATATATATATATACACTAGTCAAAAGTATTTAGCCACCCTTAAAAAATTGTATTTCTCATCCTAAAAGTGTTATATTTAATGAAACAAGATAAACACCAGGATGGTTTTTTTTATTATAAGAAAAGTCTTCCTCTGTAATATTAAACTTAGTATAAGCAAATATCTTTTGACAAATTGATTTGAAAGCGGGTTTTTTCTTTAATACAAAAAATAAAAATTCCGAGAACTACAGTCGATAATACTGCTAGGAGACATCAGGAAACGAGATAAAATATGACCAAAAATAAGGTTGCTATACCAAAAGCAACAACAAGAGCTGATTGCTTGCTTTGGTTTTATAGCATATAAATCGTTGTAGGTAATTTAATGCCAAATCCATTTTTAAACATATAAACTGTTTTATTTCAAATAATTCATCTAGCATAAGTACGCAGGTTAAAGTTCAAAAACAGTTCTATTTCAAACTGTTCAGCTAATTCAAAAAGGTTAAATTGTTCCAGATAAATGTAAAAACTGTTCCGTTTAGCATAAGTACGCACTTTAAATGTCAAAACAGTTCTACTTCTAAAAATTCAGTATAGCATAAACAGTTTAGTTTTATTTGACCCATAAATAAGTCCATATCAGGTGCAACCACTCCGGGCCAGAGTGGACCTAGGAGGGATGGCAATGAAGGGTTACTCCACATTCCCCAAAGTTCCAGCATTCCTGGAGCCTCACATTCAGAGTATATAGCGTCATAAAAGGACATTCGTTGGTAGAGTCTTACCACACTGCAAAGATGTAGTCGGTGTATTCTTCAGCCCCGCCCGACTGAGCCAAGATGAACAAGTGACAGACAGAAAGACAGACAGAGATGATATGACAAATAGTAATATTTCTTTTATGTTATTTATTTTTATTGTTATTAAATATTCATCAAATAGAATTGTTTATGATTATTCGATAAAAGTAGTTGATGCCTTATAACTGAAGATTACCTGTATTACTTGAAGATAAAATTGTTTATCGGTATTGCAACCAATCTAGAAGAAGGAGCACTCTGAATTAAAATCAGTTTAACTCTATTTAAAATGAATTACCTGCTTGTCTTAGGAAAGGCATGAATCCATCTATCCTTCTCCCAAGCTATGGATGAATAGTAGAAGAGACAACGTTAGCCGAGACGGAAAATTTTAAATTCAAACAAATGCTACTCAAAAACGACCGTGAATAACATCCTGCTCATGGATTGGTGGTTGGTTGTTTTTGTTTTATGTCATATCAACCTTCTAAGGTTATTTAATGCTAAATCTATCCTTCAAGAAGAACAGCAGTAGTACCATTCAATCCATAGTTGGAGGGATAAGGTTGTTCATACCTTTCTGAAGGGTATTTGTCTGAAAGTGAACGTAATAGCGCGACTGGAACTAGCTTACTAAGGTTCCACAGTCCATTGATTTAACCATTACAACACAAGGGAACCCCCTTGGATTGTTGGGTTCAATCATGCATCTTTATATTTGCTTGTTCAGAGAGGTTGGGTCAATACATATTGTTGTTTATTAAAATCATTATTAGTTACTTGAAACTGAGTGCAAATAAAAGATTATCATTAAATAGAAGCAATTACTTGAAACCATATAATCATTAATATCAGAGAAGAATTATTGAAACCATAAAACTGCGTGCAAATTATTTGTATTTGATTGGAATACTTGATATTATTCAACTGTTGGCAAAAAGCCCTTAAAAATCAACTACGAAGATAATATTAATATAAACATTTGTAAAAGTATAAATCAAAATGCAATGAATGCAATTTCCTCTCTTCTAGCTATAAAATGACCCTAAACAGGTTGAAATGCCGATAAAATCAACCAATCTAATTATTAGCAACAACCACTTGGACAAAAACAAACATACAAAACCTCCACAAAACAAAGAGAAAACAAAGAACAAAATACAAAAATCCCCCCAACAAAAAAAAAACAACAACAAAAAAACAAAAAACAAAAAGAGAAAACAAAAGCACTAATTATGCCAAATGAATATCGTATAAAGATTCACTTGTTTTGTTTTTTTATTGTTTTTATTCTTCACTTTAACAATTACCCTTCAATTTTCTATTGCACTTAACCCCTGAAATTCAATGTAGTATATTGAAAAGATCGAATACTCCAAACTGCTTTGATAATAGATGTAATTTGTGTCTAGAAGAAAAGATACAAGTTATTTCATACCCTGATCCCGATAAATTATTAAATCAGAGATGTGATTTAATGGCGAAATGAAGACATTGAAATAAATTCAAACTATAGTTGAAAATTTGAAATATAGACTAAGTTAATTAATTGACTATAAAAATATTATTGAATTGGGATATATAATATAGCATAGTTAAAAAGTCTCACCATTTACGGCATAGGTTAGTGTACCTTTCAAAAGAAAAAAATGATGACGTAGAAAAGATGGTGTTAGGAAAGGTTGGATTTTAAGATATGTATTACTGTATATGGTTCTATTTTGGTTTTTGCTTTTCATTTTTATTTTTTATTTTTATTTCTATTTTTATTTAATTCCTTATTTTATTTTTAAACATAGAGAGTTATCTAAAAAGGAAGTTTGAATTTATTGTAAATTTCATTTTTATTTGTATGTTTTTTATTATTTGGTTATTGTCTCTATCGTAAACGAGGAGACCGGAAGTAATCTTTAATGAGAGACGGCTCCATTCCTTCCCTCCTGTTACCATCCCCATTATCTGGTTGTATTCATTTATTTTCATATTGGATATGAAAAATTCCGGTTAAAATTATTTTAGAGTTTTTGATTTACATCAATGCTTTTAACAGGATGGAAATAAATTTATAATCCTAATATGACAAATATTTTTTTTTCTTGAAATTATATATATATATATATATATATATATATATATATATAAATGGTGTTTCAAAATAGATGCAAACCATTAATACCATGACTGATTTATTACTGAGACAAGCGCAATGGAGGTTATTTAGAACACGTCCTATAAAAATCTTTTGAGCTAAAGACATGACATCAATATTTTTAATTGTTATTTTATCAGCTACTAAAGCATGCAATCTTTTTTTGAATTACTTCTCTCAATAACAAATTATTATCATATCAATGGGTTGCATTTATTTAGCGACAGTTTTCAATGATTTCGTCTCCAAATAAGTAGTGACGCAAAATATTTTCCCTTTCTTGTCCAAGTCACTGTGATCGAGGATTAATAGTTGTTATAGTATACTATTTTCAAATCTGAAACAAAAAAGAACACAACCATATTATTTGTAGAGTTATTAGCAGTCTCAAGGGTCCAATGAATATTGACATACCTTGTATATATATATATATATATATATATATATATATATATATACTTACACCTTTAAACTTTTAAATTTTTAACTTAGTATAGTTAAAACAGTTTGAGGGTTTAATCTTACATCCTTATATGTGCAGTTACTTTTTCTCACTGATTTCTTACTGTTATCAATTTTTAAACGTTTTTCACACAGGGAACTTTTTGATTTAAATCGCAGTGTCATTAATTCAAAGGACTAACGACTTACAGTTTATTTAGGAATCTTCCAAGATTCTTGACAGATTTTATTTATATATTTTGGGACGGGCTAATTACGTTTACATAAAAGATCGACTACATGGCTTCCGAGAAGGTTTTTTTTTCTATTCTTAACCATACTTTTTTTAATATTAGAAAGGCGAATTTTACTTCGATCATTTATCAAAAACTTACAGAAACACATATGCTCATATTTTTTGCATATCAGTGAATTAAAATTGAAACGTCTTCTTCTTCTTCTTCTTCTTCTTCTTCTTATTATTATTATTATTATTATTATTATTATTATTACTGTTTTCACCTTTACCACCGTCTCTACAAATAATATCAAAAATGCTAATATTTAAAAAAATCTATAGAGAAGAATGTTTGAATTCGAGACGCTTCTCCCGCACTTCAAATAAAGTAAGAAAAAACAACGTCAGCGATAAATTAAAAGAAAAATATAGCCAAATTAATATATATATATATATATAGTCATCGATTATCTATGAAAAAAATAGCCCAATTTGATTTCATATTTTAATTTCCTGCGGTTGCAGTCAGTGTTGTGGTTGCGGGATCTCGAAGAAATTCAACGGAGAAAAAGACGAGATGAGGAGATGATGTCGAAGAAAGAAAAAGCTAAACAGGTATTCACAGAAAAAAATGCCACTCACTTTATAATTGATGTTCCAACTTCCATCTGGACCGGTCTCAGAAACAGGAAGAGGTATTTACTAGTCGATGAAGAAATTATCTATCGTTTGTTAAATCGTTTCCAATTCTCAGTGGGGAGCCCCGGAATTTAGGTCGTTACTTGTCGCTCTGCCAGCAACTTACTGAGGTTTTTCAAAAATATCCAACTCTAGCGTGGAACTGTCTGTCGCACCTTGCACAAGAGTTTTCATGATGGATTCTTTAGTGACGGTCACGCAACAAGGCAAAAGGTGTTGTATATCCGTAATACAAATATAAACTGAAACATAATCAAACAATATACGAAGTTCAATGAACGAACGAGCACACTTCTTTATAAAAGTACATCTCTCACACTTTATTCTCGAAAGGCTGATGTTTGTTGTGTGTATGAGATGAGCTGGAGACAGGGACATACTGCTATATTGACCCGAGTTCTTCTGACCATAGCAGTACTTCTTTCGCATCTTGGCTGAATTGCTCAACCGTGGGTCACTGAGGGCCCAAAGCACTCTGTCTGGAGCTGGTTTTCACTTCGGCATCTTGTCTCCAACTGACTCGAACCGTCTGGGCACCTGGTTATATTATTGTCTAACGTTCACCTGCTTCCGCTGTTCTTCCGCTTATTTACACAGGTGCATCTCTTGATTGACAGCTCGGTCGAGGGTCAATATATAACAAATGTTCATTGGTGGCTTCAGTTAGCTACTTCAATACGCAGACCTAATGCTCTAACCCGAGTAGATTTAAGCCAGTTAAAAAAAACATGCTAATCACCAAATAGAATGAAAGGTTCGAGAACAACGAAAGTTCATAGCTTAAATTGTTTTGAATGCATCTATTTACCGAATCCCCTGCGTCAGGGCAGGATATGACACAAGGTCAATCATTTAATCGAAAATGAACAGGTTTTAATTCGAAGTTTTCCCGCTTCTATTTGGGTTGGTATACCAAAGTTAAAGAGTTCAGTCTGTCTGATTATTTACCCATAGCAAGAGGAAGAAGAGCAGGATTAATACCTTTCCCAAGGGTATTAGCGAAATGCAATCAGCCCACCCACGTCTTGGATTTCAACTCAGGTTACCGGTTGTATTTCCTACGATGATAACCGTTACACCACAAGCTCCTCCGTAATTTTTTAAATATATGTAAGTATCTTGCAAGCTTTTATTGTTATGGAAAAAAGGTCAACTTGACCAGTAAGTGTCATTTTTTCCTGAATAAAGTGAATGACCCAGTAGGTGAGGATCGTTATCCATAGGAATCTTTTCAGACTACAATGAACGGTTCGAGAAAAACGAAAGCAAAAGAAATGTAATGGTTAGGGCAACTTTCTCTTGCTGAACACTTCCTTTATCTCCAATTCCTGAAAGACGAACGGGTTTGTTGGTTGGTTGGTTGGTTGAATGAATTTTATGACATGTCAACCTTGCAGGTTATCTTAGGCCAAATCCATTTTTATACAAATAATCAGTACTATTTCAAACAATTCAGTTTAGCATGAGTACACAGTTTAATTGTCAAAAATATTTTTATTTCAAGCTATTCAGTTCAGTCAAACAGTACTAATTCAACCAATTCGGTTTAGCATAAATATAAATTTTGATTATACAGTTACAATCAAAGCAGTTCTATTTCAAACAATTCATTTTAGTGTAAGTACAGATTCAATGTGAAAAACGTTTTTTCTTTTTTCACTTTAGTTTAGTATAAGTATAGTTTTTGTTTACACACAGTTAAATGTCAAAACAGTTCTATTTCGAACAATTCATTTTAGCGTAGTACAATTTCAACGTCAAAACCAGTTCTATTCAAAACAATTCAGTTTAGCATAAATACCCAGTTTAAATTTAAAAAAACCCAGTAAACTCTATAAACCATGGTTTGGTTCTATGTGATCCACAAATAGGACCCTATTAGGTGCTATCACTCCGAGCCAGAGTGGACGTTGGAGCGATGGCAATGAATGGGTGCTTTGAATTACCCAAAACTACAGCATTACTGGAACCTCAACATCAGATTGTTTAGTGTCATATCTAGGACATTCGTTAGGGGAGGGATCTTGCCTCTCAGCAGAGATGCAGTCATACTGCTGACCCAGCGTATCGAGAAAAAGCTTGACGACTATTGCACAAGGATACTTCAAGCTATATTAAACAAATCCTGGAAGCAACATCCTACAAAACAGCGGCTGTACGGCCAACTACCACCCATCTTAAAGACCATCCAAGTTAGACGAACAGGATGCAGGACACTACTGGAGGGGTAAGGACGAACTCATAAAAGACGTTCCCTTGTGGACCCCTTTACTCGGACGCTAAGTGTAAGACTACATTAACTCTTTAAGGACAAAAGATATAGCGTGGAAAACCTGTTGGAAGCAATGGATGATAGAGACGAATGGCGAGAGAGAGTTAGGGAAATCCATGCAAGCAACATGACATCATGATGAGGATGTTGGCTACAATGCCACAGGTACACTCTCATTAAAGACCGACTAAAACCTTCTACAGAATCAATGGCATCATTCGTCGGGCCAATGTATACTGACATAGTGCATGAGAATGGTTTTAGAAACATGAAGAAAACTTCAATTTGTTGGCCAAATGAACAAACTATCCCACCAAGCTCTTTTGGAAACTGTTTGATGAAATTGTTCTGCAGAAACTCAAAAATGTAACATGCTGAATTAAAAGAAATAACATCCTTTTTCAATAAAAATCATCGATTGATCCATAGAGCATTTTCGTGGCGATTTTCATTGTCAACATCTCTTTTAAACAGCGTAACATAGCCATATACACGAATATGGCCATGTGCGAAATGGGTGAAATGGACATCGAATGTTCATAACGAGAGAACATAGGAATCTCGGAATTCGAAAACACGTAACGACTTCTTGTTCAGGTACGAAACCTTTTTATTAACTTTGAGTGAAAGGTTTCGACGCAAGGAGGAGAGACACAATCTTCTATGCTGTCTTATTCATTTGGCCCCCAACCCGAGTGGCCCCCATAGGGCGCAAGTTCGCCTCGAACCTGCGAGCTCCAAAAGTTGATCCTTCTCGTTTGGCGTCTAGTACTCGACTCTTAACTTTCTTCAAATTCTCACACAAACCTCCGCGCGCTTCCGGTGCGTGACGTTACCCCGTTTCGTCTCGGACTATTATGACATCTGAGTGACACCTCCATCCGCCCGCGCGCACCCGCGTTAACACCGGCCTCAATGATGCACCTAACTAACCCATGTGCTGAGCCGAAAGGTTCTCAGCCTAACTAAACTCAAAGGCATGAACCGAAATCCCTCGGCTATTATATAACAACAGTTGATCATTGATATTCTTCAGCCCCAGCCCACTGGGCCACGAATGGTTTGCTTTCGTTTCTTTGTTTAATAGCATATCAATTTTCGCAGGTTTTATTTTAAGACCAAAGTCATCCTTCCTGAAGAACAGTATTGGTACTATTTAACCTACTGGAGGATATGAATCTCTTTTCGAAGAGCATATGTCTGGAAGTGAACATAATGGCAAGAGTTGAATTCAAAGTCGCTTACTACGATGTTTCACATAACTGTTCATAATCTGCCTAGACAACGTACTTTGGACATCGGTACATTTAATGAAATGGTCTTACACAGGAAAATGCAAGAGGCATGAACTATAACGGATGCAGACTACACTGATGACATAACGCTTTTGACAAATACACCCGCCCAGGTGAGAATCCCTGCTATATTGCCAGGAACTGGCATATGTATCTATATGAACGCAGACAAAACGGAAAATATGTGCTTTAATCAAAGACGTGACATCTCCACACTAAATGGTGATTCTTTGAAACTTGTAGACAAGTTCACCTACTCCGGAAGCAGCGTTTCATCTACCAAAAATGACATCAATACACGACTAGCGAAGGCATGGAAAACTATTGATAGGCTAACGGTTATATGTAAGTCAGACCTATCCGATAAAATAAAATGCAATTTCTTCCTAGCAGTGTTCGTGCTTATACTACGGCATGAATGCACCACTTGGACGCTGACAAAGCATATCGAGAAAAAGCTTGACGGCTATTGCACAAGGATGCTAAAAGCTCTATTAAACAAATCCTAGAAGCAACATCCTACAAAACAGTGACTGTACGGCCAACTACCAGCCATCTTAAAGACCATCCAAGTTAGACGAACAGAACATGCAGGACGCTACTGGAGGAGTAAGGACGAACTCATAAACGACGTTCCCCTGTGGGCCCTTTCTCTCGGACGCTTAAGTGTTGGACTAAACCAACACTGTAAGGACAAAAGATGTCACAGGGAAGACCTGCCGGAAGCAATTGATGATAGAGACGAATGGTGAGAGAGAGAGAGAGAGTTAGGGAAATCCATGCGAGCAACACGACATGATGATGAGAATGTTAGCTACTATGCCACAGGTACACTCTTATTAAAGACTGACTAAAACTTTCTACAGAATCAGTGGCCTCATTCATCGGACCAATGTATACTGACATAGTGCATGAGAATGGTTTTAGAAACATAAACAAAACTTCAATTTGTTGGCCAAGTGAACAAACGATTCCACCAAGCTCCCTCGGAAATTGTTTGCTGACATTGTTCTGCAGAAACTCAACGATGTAACTTGAAGAAATTAAATAACGTCCTTTTCAAAAAAAAAAAAAAAAATTATCGATTAATCCTTAAAGCGTTTTTGAGGCCATTTTCACTGGCAACACCTCTTTTAAACAGTTGATCATTAATATTTTGGATCTACCTCCAACCCCACCCTCAAAAAAAAAAACCCACAGCGGAAAGGGTTCAAAAACTAAAACAAAGAAAACAAAAAAATCATAAACAAAAAATGAATCTACGCATGCTTATTATAAAACAAACCCCCACTCTCCACTGAATAACAACCACACAAACCCTTATAACCCACAACTAGAAAAAGATTCATTCATGCCGACGCTAACCAAGTTAATTGGTTATAATATTATAGACTTAACTTGCTTTTGAGAATAACGTAGTAATAATTTTCTTCACAGCTGGCTGGACTGAGTTAACACGAAAAATCAAATTTCTTTAGTTTTCTCAGAGAACATGTTGATTGTTTTGAAAACCAGGAGTATTTCAGTATTGCGAGAAGTCAAAACTGCGTTGGACTGACAATATTGGAATATTGTTTAGAGTTAAAAAGTGCACATTTAGATTTAATTTGAATAATGGCTGATTTAGGATGTATCTTCAGCATGGGAATCGATTTGAATTATGAAGAAATGTACATATAACGACAGAGTTTGGATTCACAAGTTCAGATGGCATTTGAGCTACAGAGAGAACGAATTGACTCATATTGAGAGTTCAAAGCACACACGCTATCATAGCATTCAGCCGTGGAGAATAAAACAACTCACATACCAACAAACTCACCAGTGAAAGACTCAAAAATTTCACTGAGTTGCCAAAGTTAACTGACGACCGACACACATATAGTCCATCCAGAAGCTGTGCCCTGTTGTGTATAACTATTGATCTATATCTATATTCAATAGCTTATAGCATTTCACTAGATATATTGTTATTAAATGGTTATATTTAATCAACTAGCATCGTTGTTCTTCCGAAGAAGGGACCGACTTATCCTGAACAGAATATTCGTCACCAGAGATTAACACGGTCTATACGTTTTGGAAACACCCGTTTCCTTGGCTTAAAAGAATCACAACCCTTTTTTAAATATCAAACTAGACAATCGACGAATTAAACTGTGCCTTTGGACAATTTCAATTGTAAACGCCCCACCATTACGAATGCCGTGTTGACAGTGAGATTTCACTCGGGGTTCGAACTGAGAAGCACGTTGATCAGAAATATGATGTGTTTGGAGTGAAGAGTTTTGAATTTATACACACAACAGATGGAATTATCAAAATACACAGAAACTAACACAAACAACTCCATACAATGATAAAATTAATTCCTATATATACCATCAGAGAGAGAAAAAAATGCCCAACTACCCTAAAAAGAATCCAGTTAGAAACCATTTAGGCAAAGATAAAATTAATCCCAAAACATAACATAAGAAAAAAAAAATGGCTCAATTACCAGAGTTATTCAAAAATGCAGGATAGGTTAAATAACATTAACTATTATTTATTTCAAAACGGTTGAAGGAAACACACGGACTATCCGACGGACAACAGCATAGTAAAAACCCAGTTTTGGGGCCCCACTGGCCGAAAAAGTTGACCTGTCGAGAAAATATATCGGACAAAACCAACAACATAAACCCAAAATAACCAATCTATCAATATATAGATTAGAGAAAATCAGATTGATTTATCAAAATTATGTATAAGATTTTGACCAAGCCTAAATATCAGTTGAAGAGTATTAGAAAGAAACCTCGAAGAATTCGAAAGAAAATTTGGTAGAGAAACTCCATGACAAAGAAGACTCCCTCATAAAAAACGAATCAAAATTCTTCCCGGACAAAGATAATGACAATGAATTAAACACATTCTTCGAAAAGCTGAGGAACTTTAATTTTCAAGAAAAAGTGAATACATGAAACCACTTTTCGCACAACGACTGGGCTAGTCTGTTGTTGCTGTTGAATACACTGCATCTCCGGAGGAGTAAAACTCCCCCAAAGTGTGTCCTGGATATGACATTGAATGACCTGAAGGTAAGAGTTTAGTAATGCTGGAGCTTTGGGGAATGCAGAGTACCACTTTATTGCCATCGCTCCTTAATCCACTCTAGCCCTAAGTGGTAGCACCTACCATGATCCTATCTGTGTGTCTAATATCGTTGTTTGACATATAAACAGCGTCCTTATGAATATTTAATTTTTTTTAGATATAACTGCTTGGTCATTAACAATGTAAACAAAAACCAGTGTGATTACGTGACTTGTTTGGAATAGAACTGTTTCATTATTTAATTGTGTATAACCAAATGACTGATGTTAAATTGAATTGTTAGAGATAAATAGCAACACTTGGAACCATTTAACTTTGTTGACATGCTAAGCTGAATTACTTGAAATAGAGCTGTCTGATAGTTTAACTATGTATAAACAAATGACTGATACTATTTACCAACCCCTCCGCTCGGGCAGGATATGACACAAGGTCAATTCTGAAGCGGAGTTTAACAGGTTTGAATTAAGAGTTTTCCTTCTCCTAGATTAGTTGCCTAACCAAGACTGAAGAACCTAGTCTGTCCTACTATTTACCCATAGCTGGAGGGAGAAAAATAGGATTCATACCTTTCCCAAGTTATGTGAAATGCAATCAGTCTCGTCCAGGATTTGAACTCGTGTAACCGTGTCCATTTTCTCCGACGATAACGACTACACCACGGGCACCTCATAAACAAATGACTGATGATTAACTGAATTGTTAGTAATACATAACAGTACTTGGTAACATTATACTGCGTTCAAACAAATCACAAATAGTAAATAGAATTATTCGTGTAAGATCCTATTTACCCAACCCCTCCGCTAGGGCAGGATATGACAAAAGGTCAATTTTAAGCGGAGTTTAACAGATCTGAATTCAGAGTTTTCCTTCTCCTAGACTAGCTGCCTTACCAAGTCTGAAGAAACCAATCTGCCCAACCCATAGCTGGAAGGAG
Organism: Sepioteuthis lessoniana; assembly: GCA_963585895.1. NCBI lineage: Eukaryota > Metazoa > Mollusca > Cephalopoda > Myopsida > Loliginidae > Sepioteuthis > Sepioteuthis lessoniana. Next base: position 85,722,773 of record OY757915.1, read on the forward strand.
AATAATTGGATTCATACCTTTCCCAAGGGTATTAGTGCTATGTGAAGTACAATCAGTCTCGTCCAGGATTTGAACTCGTGTCGCCGTGGCCATTTCCCACGACGATAACCACTACACTAATTATTCGTGTAAGATAGAAACAAATGAAACAATTTAACTGTGTAAAAAAAATGAGCTCGGGTTCGTTTGAGAATGGTATTTACAAAATTTGTTTAGAATTCATGTGTATAATATATATATATATATATATATATATATATATATATACATATGTACAGCTATGGTAAGTAAAATAAAATTCCCTATTGAACATAATTCTAAAGAAGTACTAATTTCAGACATCCCAATTAAAAAAATAAAAATGGACAAATAATCACAGATATTTACTACAAACTCAGAGACACTCAACAACACTTCTATTTCAAGAGACATCAACCCAAAAGAGCTATAAAATCCAACCCTTTCATCCAAGCACGTGGGATCTGCACCATACTAAGTAACAAAAACACCCGACAAACTGGAAGAATTAAGCGTAATTCTCCACCAGGGAGGATATCTGGCTGCTCTAATAGATAAGAGATTCCTATTAGCAGAAAAGAATACGTGTTGAAAAAACAACGAACTTCCCGAAAACATAACTAACAATCCTGAGTATATGTTTCAACATACAACAAAAACAACCATATGCTATTCAGAGAAGTATCAAAGAACCTCGATTAACATTAAAACAATGAGAACCATATTTAGAACCATATTGAATACAAATACATAATTTAAAGCAGAAATGGGTGTCCAGAAAATTATAACAACTGAAGATTTTCGAATGGGTGAGAATGAAAGAGAACAAAGGAGCCGGCAGAAGTCGCTAGACATACGCCGCTCAGTGCACTGGCCGTGTGCCAGACGGCCCAATACTGAGAGCTAGAGAAAGGCCTGAGCTGTATGAGTTTCGCGAAAACGAAGAGAATCTAATATGATTCAATGCCTTGAGATAATGCCAGACGAATGAAGAGAGACACTCAAAGAAATAGTCTTGCAAAATCGAGGAGAATCTAAGAGGATTAAATTCCTTTAGATAATTTTAGACGCATAAAGCAGAGAAGTGTAAAGAAAGAGACTTGAGAGTAATAAAGAGTAAAGAAACAAGCTCGTGAAAATAGAAGAAATGTGAATAAAGCAGGGATGATCCCAGAAAAAAGAAAGGGTGCCTTGTCGAAGCCCTGAATTGAAAGCTGAGACGATTTGATGTTTTGAGTTGGACCCGTACCAGTCTCGTGAAAGCAGAACGAAGAAGCAGTTCACCGAGATACCGTATCTCCCTCAGTGTACACATCTTACCTGTTCCCGAAATGGTAGCACTAGATAATCTTCTATCTATGGGTCAAATGGAACAGTTTGACAATTAAACTATGTCCAAATAAATGAGAGTTTAATTGAATAGATTTCTAACAATAGTTTGCAACATTTAACTATGCGCAAATAGATGATTTATTGTAAATAAAATTATCTCTGTTAAATGGCTTAAAATATTTGTATCTGTACGCAAAAAGGTGAGCTCAGATATATTCGAAAATTTTATATGTAAAATATGTTTATGAATCATGTTTAACATGTATGTATAAAAAGGATTTGGCATTAAGTAACATAATTGTTGATATGATATAAAACCAAACCAAACCAAACCAAACAAAAAAAAATCATTACTCAAAAAAAAAAAAACTTCATAGATAGATTTAAGCCAATATCAAACATAACCTAAGTAGACGCACATGCACACACACACACATATACACAAACACACACACACATACTTATATGTGTGTGTGTGTGTGTAAAACTTTATATAAACATACTCGTACACATACAGACACACAGACTCGTACACACACAGACATTCAATACATCCAATGCCTTTGAAAATGTATGTGTATACGAGTATATGCATGCATAATTGTACACACACACACACATACACGCACACACATACAAACACACACACACACACACACACACATATATATATATGTATGTGTGTACATAAATCACAGAGAATATATATATATATATATACAAAAAACAAAAAAAAATTCACATAAACTAGAGGTAAAAAGAAGAGAAAGAACAAAGAAGGTCATAGACAAGACGACCAAAAAACACACAATACCCTTGAGAATATATGTTTGAACCAGTGTATGAATACATTAGGGTAAACACATATATATGCGTGCATACACGCATAAACACACGCACACCGAATATATCTATATATATATATATATCCAAATATATTTACATTGACTAGCGGTAAAAATATGGGAGCGAACAATGAAGCTCATTAATAAAATGATTAAAAACCTTCATGGACAATCAACTCCAATAGGATATTTACAGACACAAAATATGGAAAATAAAAAATAAAAACAACCTATCCAAACAATCTTGACTATGACAGACATTTAACACTCGATCAAAATTCGAAATGTAAACTTTGATTGAAAAGGACGGAGGTCCAAAACACATGTAGCGCACAAATATATGAAATAATAATAATAATAATAATAATAATAATAATAATAATAATAATTGACATACACATGGACCCCCTAATCTTGGCCAGTAGACCAGAACTTTTAATAATCGACAAAAAAAGAGAATTTGCTAGATTGTCGACTTTGCTGTCCCAGCTGACCACAGAATAAAACTGAAAGAATGAGATAAGAAGAATAAGTACCTTGACCTTGCTAGAGAATTGAAAACGCTGTGGAACATGAAAGTGACTATTGTACCAATTGTGATTGGTGCTTTTGGCACAATGACTAAAGGATTATTAAAGGGATGGGAGGACTTGGAAGTCGGCGGACGAGTGGAGACCATCCAAACAACTTCATTATTGAGAACGGCCAGAATACTGAGAAGAGTCCTGGAGACTTGAGGAGACTTGCTGTCACTCAAACTCCAGTGAAAAACCATCAGCTTACGTTGATATTAAAAACTCTAATGATAATAATAATAATTATGATAATCCCTTCAAAAAGCACGAAAGAAAAATCAAAACCAGGATCGGAAATTTGACTGGAAGCACAGAAAAAAACATCCACGAAAACGGGTCAAAATGATAAAAGAAATGAAAGACGCTGGAATATATAGGAAAAAAAGGGAAAGGCAATACAAGAAAAAATACCACTGAAGTAAATAAACCAGAAAGTACTGGTGAATGAAGGAAGATTAAAGAGATAATGACAAAGGGTAAAACAATATAGACAAAACGGGAGATTGCAAAACAACGAAAGAAAATTCTATCAACAACTGGGTGGAGACGAGATGAAAACATACCAACCACCAGATGTAAAAGAAACCAAACAATTTGGACAAAAATATGGCAACCAAAAACATAACGAAAAGCCTGAATGGATAAAAAATATGACCATAGAACAAGAAGGACTCGAAGAAAGCCTGAAAGTGGAAATGCACATTGATTTACTCAAAAAGACACTAAATAAATTCAAACTGGAAAACGCCAGGCCATGATGGAATACATGGTTTCTGGTTCAAGAAACTCTCCTCCATTCACGACAGACTAGCACAAATGCTTACAAAGAGCATACGTACCCGAGTGGATGACCAAAGGAAGGACCACATTGATCCAAAAGGATCCAAGCAAAGGAACCGCCCCAAAAAACTATAGAACCATAACTTGCCTACCGATGATGAGGAAAATATTAACTGCACAAATAAGGGAAAAGATTTACTACTCACTTACAAGCTACGGATTGTTCTCCGAGGAACAGAAAGGATGCCGCAAATGATCCAGAGGCACAGCAGAGCTACTTTACATAGATCAGCACATCCTAAACGAGAACAAGACCAGACGGAAAAACCGAGCTATGGCCTGGATTGATTACAAAAAGGCATATGATATGGTCTCGCAAAGCTGGATAATGAACAGCCTCAAAATGAACAAAATATCACATGAAGTCATAAACTTTATCGAGAAAACCATGAAAACATGAGGAGTGGAATTGACAGCAGGACGAAGAAGCTTAGCTAAAACAAAGATCCACAGAGGTATTTTCCAAGGAGATGCACTATCACCCTTATTATTCATAATTGCCATGATGCCACGTAACTAAATACTCAGGAAATGCACAGCCGGATACAAACTTAGTGGATCGCAAGAGAAGTTCAGTCACCTAATGTACATGGATGACATCAAACTATTTGCAAAAAAACTAAAAAGAATTGGAAACTCTAATACACGAAGTTAGAATATACGGTCAGGACATAGGAATGGAATTTGGCATAGAAAAATATGTCATGCTTGTACTGAAAAGTGGCAAACGGCATATAACTGACAGAATGGAACTAGAAATCAAGACAAGATTAGAACGCTAGGAGAAAAGGAAACGTACAAATACTTGGGTATCTTGGAGGCTGACACCATCAAACAAGTGGAAATGAAAGCCAAAATTCAACATAATATCTGCGGATAACTAGAAAACTACTCGAGACAAAACTCTCAAGCAGAAACCTTATCAAATGAATAAATACCTGGGCTGTATCCATCGTTATATACTTGGGACCCTTTTTGAAGTGGACCAGAGATGAACTTAAACAAATGGATCAACGAACAAGAAAACTAATGACCATGCAAAAGGCATTACATTCCAGAGACAACGTTAACAGACTATATATATAAAAAAGAGGGGCTTGTCAGCATTGAAGACAGCTTTGACGAATTGATACAACGGCTCGAGGACTACATAGAAAAACACGGACGAGGACTGATTACAGCCATCAGAAACGATACTTACAGCAGGATGGACAACAGAATGGCAATAATGTGAGGTGCCCGTGGTGTAATGGTTATCGTCACAGGATGTGGACACGACGACACGAGCCTGATTACATTTCACATAGCACTAATACCCTTGGGAAAGGTATGAATCCAAATATTCTCCCTCCAGCTATGAGTAAATAGTAGGGCAGACTAAGTTTTTCAGACTTGGTGAGGCGACTAGTCTAGGAGAAGGAAAACTGTGTATTCAAACCTGTTAAACTCCGCTTAAAAAATCGACCTTGTGTCATATCCTGCCTGAGCGGAGGGGTTGGTAAATAGGATAATTAGGAAACAAAATGGGAAGAAAGACAACTCTATGGGCGTTTTAAACGACTAAAAAAACATCTCACACGAGAAAACCAGGACCTAGCTAAGAAAATGAAACAAGATAGAAACAGAGTCTCTCCTAATAGCAGCAGAAAACAAAGCCATAAGAACCAATCATATCAAAGCGAGAATAGATAAGACGTAACAAAATAGCAAATGTAGGTTATGTGGTGATAAAGACGAAAATCATCACTCTCATAATCAGCAAGGTAAACCACTGGAAGATGTGCAAGAAATTAAAATTCGACCATACGAACAAATGGTATATGCACAACTTAGCATCTCTCCTAGAACATGGCTTGCATAAACTCCTATGGGATTATGACATACAGACGGATCACCTCATCTCAGCCGGAAGATCAGACCTAATAATAAGTTTAAGTTGGCTACCGCAGTTGAGGGCGACCAGAAGGCTCCCCTTTTCAATAGCTACAACACCGAGGTGTAGGGGAAGGCACCACAACTTTCACTGGATTTCTCCTCTTTACCCTTGGTACGCAACTTATATTGCTGAGTGTTAAGTAAGGAGGTATCAAGTACCATTTTAAAACTCTTTGGTATGACTCGATCTGGGATTGAACACAGGTCTCCCGGATCATTGGTGAACAAAAGAGAATTTGAACAATTGTCGACTTTGCTGTCCCGGCTGACCACAGAATAAAACTGAAAGAATATGAAAAGAAGGATAAGTAACAATGGAACATGAAGGTGACCATCATGCCAATTGTGATTGGTGCTTTTGGTACAGTCACCAAAGGATTATTACGGGGACGGGAGGACTTGGAAGTACGAGGATGAGTGGAGACCATCCAAACTACAACATTATTGAGAACGGCCAGAATATTGAGAAGAGTCCTGGAGAACTGAGGACTTGCTGTTTCTCAAACTCCAATGAAAGATCATCAGATAACGCTAATGTGAAAAACTCTAATGAGTGAATAATAATAAAAGCAACCCTAAATACTAAATTTGAAGTAATTTGTGGACTATTCCTTTTAAAACAATTAATTTTCATCCGTCGGACCAATATCAATCTTTTTATATGTTAATATATATATTATCGGCATGAATTAGTACATGACCACCAGTATCTTTTTATAAAAAATTAATTTCTCTTTTGAACCAAAGTTACCCTGATGTCTTTTGTAGAACATTTTAAATCTGAAGCGTATTGTATTAGGTGTTATACTCAACTGATCAGTATTGAGACCAAGTAAACAAGAACATGAATATATTGTAGTCCAAGAATAAGTCCATGTCTTATATATATATATATATATATATATATGAGCACTCTGGTACCCGGTGAGCGTATATGTAAATAAATATGTACGTAAAAGTACCTTCGTTCACACCGTTTGATGTAAAATCAGCCGGGTTTCAATCTCAGTAAGAAGCATCTTGCGTATCTAGCTACACTGAAGATTTATGATACAACGTAACAGTTTTTCAGTGGATGACAATATATATATGATTATTTCAATGTAGACTTAGTCGATAAATAATTCCAAATAATTCTAGTATTGCTTTTATGATATTTCAGTACAAAAATAAAATACGGGTCTCCTTTGCTTAGGCGAATGCGATAGCTGAAATATACATACAAATAAAAAACGTTCGGAAAAAAAGTAATTGAAAAATTAAAATAAAGTTCTGCAAAATAGAATTTTTAAAACGTTATGCGCTTGAATTATTTATAAATCCACTCGTAATGTATAAATCATTTAAAAAATTATTTCAAAATAAATATGATACATATTGACATTTAACAAGCAGGTTAGTTTGTGGGATTCAAAACAGAATGTGCAGCAGTGTCATGAGGTAAACAAGGGACATCAAAAATGCCATGTGTATTGAGTAGGAAGAATGTGTGGGCGCCCGAAAGATATGTAAATATGGAAGTTTTCAACCCCAACAGTCGGCAGTCAGTTTGGAGAGAGAGAGAGAGAGAGAGAGAGAGAGAGTGAGTGAGAGAGAGAGAGAGAGAGAGAGAGAGAGAGAGAGAGAGAGAGAGAGAGAGAGAGCAGTCAGTCTGCAGTCAGCTGAGTTATGCCATTTTGTGCTTTAACCTTTTGTAAAGCTGCCATGTATTAGTCTTCCGTTAAAGAAGGTGAAAAAGAAAGGCCCTCTGAAGACATGGTGTAAATCACAGCAGTCCGACTCTGTCTGTCTGTCTGTCTCACGGAACCAATTTCGACCGTTTGTGAATAAAAAAGAGAGTGTATATTTTTATAAATAAGTCTTGTTGTCGTTTCCCACCCCCGATATACAACACATAGCGCATAAAGAAGAAAAAGTTAACATTTATTTGATCATTAATGGGATGTTTGAGCCTGACGTTCATCTGCAAGCCTTTCAATATTGTCAGTGAGAGACGGAAATCGCCTTTTTTTATGGTCTCAAATCGGTAAAGAGATTTTGACTGCAAGTTTGAAAAAAAAAGACAGTTAAAGCCAGGTTAAAGTTTGGATGTGGGAAAAGATATAACATAAAACATTGCTTTCTCCTTGAGCCGTGTATGTTTCCTTGCAATGTCACTGTTATTTCACATCTTATTTTTAAATCTTGCTTTCTCTACTGCATGACTACAACGTGACTCTTCTGTAATGTTATATTTATAAAAGCCGCATTAACTTCAAAAGGAATTGTTAGATAGAGTCGTATATTCATTTCTAGTAACTCATTAAAGCGATTTAGCATATCTTTATCTTCATCCAATTTTATCAAATGTTCAACGTGCACAGATATTTATGATGCTAATTGAATCCACCCAGGGAAATTGTTCTAATGCACAATGTCACATATTTATTGTGAAAGATATAAGTTTAACTGTTATATAATTAAGGAATGATAATTTCATATTAATCATTTTTCGTTAATTATATTTTATCATTCAGTTTGGTTGGGCTTTGAACTATTCGGGTTAAAAGTTCAGGTGTATAGTCAGTTGGTGCAGTTTACGCTCGCGCGCAAAGGATATGAAAATCACCATTGTCATAATAAACCTCCGGACAGGAATTGGGGCCGGAGTGTGGATGACGTCATGCCCGGAAGAGATAGCCCAGAGAATTTGAGGGTTATGAAAAAGAGTCAGTTTTTGAGTTGATGGTTTGGTTTGGTTTGGTTTGGTTTGTTGGGTTTTATGGCATATCAACCTTTGTAGGTTATTTAACGCCAAATCCATTTTTATGTAAATAATTCAGTTAAGCATATGCACGCAGTTTAAATGTAAGTACGGTTTAATTGTAAAAGTCATTTCTATTTCAAACTATTCAGTTTTACTCAAACAATTCATTTTAGCATAAGTATGCTGTTAATTCTATTTAACCCATAGATAGGACCCTATCAGGTGCTACCACTCCGGGCCAGAGTGAACCTGGGAGCAATGACAATGAAGTGGTACTCCGCATTCCCCAAAGCTCCAGCATTGCTAGAACCTCACCATCAGATTGTTTAGTGTCATATCCAGGACACTCGTTAGGGGGGGTCTTACCCCCTCTGCAGAGGTGCAGTCAGTGTATACTACAACCCCAGCTGACTGGTCAATTTTTGAGTTGAGATTTGACCATGAAAGTTGAAAATTGAGTCTATACCATTGAGACAGATAGTTAAATTTTCTACTGTTGCGGCGGTAGTTAAGTTTTTCGGGTCCCGGCCGGTGGAGAAGAATTGAGATCTTAAACACTACACGATGCACCGCATATCGTGATGGGGTTAGCATAGTAAGAATTGTGTCTCTCTGCTCGTGTCGCTATGGGCCGAAGTCAAGAAGTTAATAAACCGTTCTACCTGAACAACGGAGTCTGCCAGTGTTTTGAATATGTAAATGTATATGTATCACTGTTATGGAACATAACTAGAAAAGCAGTAAAAAAAACTTTTTGCATGATATCAAATCACAGGGTTCATATTCTATGAAACTGTTGTGTATATTCAAGTATATTCAGTTTTTCAAATATATCTGATAAGTAAGATGGATCACTTCGCACTGTTATCAATTGTTCTCGATCCCAATGGACTAAGGCTGTAGAATACGCCGACTGCATTTCTGAAAAGGAGGAAGACAGCCCCGACGAATGTCTTAGATATGACGCTACACAATCTGATTGGTAGATTCCAGTAATGCAAAAGCTTTGGGGAATGCAGCGTACCTCTTCAATGCCATTGCTCCCAGGTCTATATGGCAGCACCTGAAAAAGGTCCTATCAGTGGATCAAATAGAATTGTTTGACACTTAAACTGAGTGCAAAACCTATGCTAAAATGAATTCCTTGAAATAGAACTGTGTGACCATTTAACTGTGTGTAAACAAATAAGTAAAGTTGGCGGTCGTAGTCGAGGGCAACCAGAAGTCTCCTTTTTCATAGCTACTACATCGAGGTGTCGGGGAGGGCGTTACTCATTTCCCAGGATTCCTCCACTGTACATTATATTGCTAGTATTAAGCAAGGAGGTATCAAGTACCATTTTTAAAGTCTTTGGTGTGACGCAACCTGAGATTGAACCCAAGTCTCCCGGATTATTGGCGATCTCTTTACCCACTTGGCCAATGAACCAGTTTACAAAGCATAAGCTGTGAACAAATGCTGATGTTTAATTGTATTGTTAATGATTCATAGAAATACTTGGAAATATTTAACCATATTTACAACCCCTCCGTTCGGGCAGGATATGACACAAGGTCAATTTTTAAGCAGAGTTTAACGGGTTTGATTTCAGAGTTTTCCTTCTCCTAGACTAGTTGCCTCACCAAGGCTGAAGAAACCAGTCTGTCCAACTATTTACCCATAGCTGGAGGGAGAATAATTAGATTCATACCTTTCCCAAGAGTATTAGTGCTATGTGAAATGCAATCAGTCTTGTCCGGATCAGAAATCGTGTCGCCGTGTCCATTTCCTACTACGATAACCATTACACCACGGGCACCTCCCTTGGAATTATTTAACAGTCTACAAAAGAATGAAGTAAAGGTGGTTCAAAAACGTTATCAATAAAATGTGTTTACAAATCATATAAGTTTAATAGATATAAATAAAAACGATTTAGCATTAAACATGCTACAATGGTTGATATGCCAGCAAACCAAACCAAACAAATTGTTTTCCGAGTTTAAAAACTGACTGAAATGAAGTAACAAAGACCTAGAATTTTACAAAGCGACAAAGATGATGACCATTTGATAACCATCAAAACTCTCTGTGTATTACAAATCATTCAGAGTCTTCACAATTTAGACAAAAAAATCAAGAAAAAAGGTCTTGAAATGTACTTGATTTGATATGGTTGATGACTTTTAGTTTAATTTGGTTTCTTTGTTTAATGATATATCGACCTTCGTGAGTTTTGTCTAGTCGGCTGCGACCATAGAATACACCAACTGCTTCCCTGCAGCAGGGTAGACCCCCTTACACACCAAATGAGTGTCCTGCATATGACACTAAATAATCTGATGGTGAGGTTCTATTAATGCTTGAGCTTTGGGGAATACGGAGCATCCTTTCACTGAAACGCTCCCAGGTCCACTCTGATCCGGAGAGATAGTACCTGATAGGGTCCTATCTTTGGGTCAAATTGAACTAAACCGTGGTTTCGAGAGTTTACTGTTTTTTTCATTTAAACTGCGTATTTATACTAAACTGAATTGTTTTAAATAGAACAGTTTTGACATCTAAACTGTGTACTTATGCTAAACTGAATTATCTGAAATAGAACTGTTTTGACATTTAACTCTGCGTATTGCCCAGTCAGCTGCGGCTATAAAATAAACCGTCTGCACCCCAGCAGAAGGGTAAGACACCCCCGAACGAGTGTCCTGATCTATGACTCTAAACAATATGATGGTGAGGTTCCAGTAATAATGGAGTTTTGGGAAATGAATATCACCCCTTCATTGCTATCCCAGGTCCATTCTAGCCCGAAGTGGTGGCACCTGATAGGGCTCTATCAATGGGTTGAATAGAACTAAACTGCGTATTTATGATGAACTGATTTCTTTGAATTAGAACAGTTTAACCAAACTGAATTGCTTGAAATAGAACTGTTTTGACATCGAAACTGTGTACTTATACTAAACTGAATTGCTTGAAATAGAACTATTTTTATATTGAAACTGTATATACGCTAAAATGAATTGTTTGAAATAGAACTGTTTTAATATTTAACTATGTGTGGACAAAACCTATACTTATACTAAGCAGAATTGTTTGAATTAGAACTGTTGGAATAAACTAATTAGCTTGAAATAGAAATGTTTTCGACAATTAAACTGTGTACTTTTGACAATTAAACTGTGCTAAACTGAATTGTTTGAAATAGACATGTTTATTTGTATAAAAATGGATTTGGCGTTAAATAACCTAAAAGAGTTGATATGCCATAAAACCCAGCCAACCATCCTTCGTGGATAATTTAATGCCATATCTTCTTTGTAGAAGAGCAGTAGGGTTACTGTTTAACACATAGCTAAGGAATAAGAGAGGTTCATACGTTTCCCAAGGGTATTAGTCTGAAAAGGAATGTGATTCGAACTCACTACCTACGGTGTCACAGTCCAGTACGTTAGCCACTTCTCCATGGGGATTCTCTCCTGACAACTTTCATTAATGTATAAGGGAATTGTGAAGACGTCGGGAGGTGTCCTTGTGGTGTAATGGTTAAAGCGATGGACTGCGATATCGTAGTAAGCGAGTTCGATTTCCAGTCACGGTATTTCGTTTACTTTCGGACTAATGCCTTTGGGAAAGTTATGAACCTCCTTATCTTCCCAGCTAAGGGTTAAATAGTACCACTGCTATTCTTCTTGGAGGATAGCTTTGGCATTAAATCACCTACAAAAGTTGATATGCCATTAAACCAACGAAACCAAACCGTATGGACGTCCATTCAAATGTTTGGTAACGGAATGTCCTCCGTGGAGCACACAATGTATACAAAATATCTTTGGTTCATCATTTTTTTTTTTAGTTTGCAGTAAATCATCTGCATCTACCGATAAGAGATAGAGCACCATCAGTAGTATGAGCCATGATATTTCCGAGTGGATTTTTTCTTCTTTGAAAATTATTTCACCTTTAGAGTCTCATTTGATGACTTATGACAAAGCATTTCCTCTATTGAGTGATCTTCATCCAGAAACCTGACATATGCTAATAGCATAGCTTCATTATCCCTCAAAGTTGATTCTTCAAGTTGAATGGCAAATTGCATCACTTGTAATTGAGAGAATAGCTACTTTTCCACATGCCCAACCATTTCATCAACACATTTTGATATTGAAGAATTACTCAGTGGGGTGATATTAATTATGTCTTGAATATTTTGGTTCATTACCAATAAAATTTCAAAAGACACTGCCGATAAAAAAAACAGTCTCAACTGTATTATAGGGCATTACATCTTTTGAAATTTCAAATGATGCCACTGAACCTTTTTCATTTTTACAAAATTTGGATTTAGAGTTTTCCTTGAGTAAAAATCGTCACGTTGCTTTTTTTTTAAAGTACTCTAGTGGCTTGCTGTAACTTTCTTTGTGCCATGTCTCAAAATGATATTCGTTTCAAATTCTTCAGAGCAGTAGTTGGAAAATAAAGCCAAAAAATTGTAAAATGTATTAGAGTTCTGTAACGTTAAAAGCGTTCCATATTAAAACAGACTGATGTCACTCTTGTGTTCAAAAATTTCTCAAAAGATTAACATCTTTGTTATAGATGAGGTTTTCTTTTTGAAAATAAAACGCAAAAGATTTTTTTAAGTGTCATTTCTTTTTACTTGAAAATATTTTTCAGGTTAATATCTACTAAGTCTTCCCTGGGAATGGTTCATTAAAAAACAAACAAACAAACAAACAAACAAACAAGCAAATAATAGAGACAAATGGTTACGTGGGCACATTATCATATATAAAATACATCGTCTGAATATTTTTTAACATTTTATATTCATGTAATGGCGTGGTATAATGGTTATTAATGTGGAAAATGGGCAAAGTAAACATAATCCAAATCCTAAACAATACTGTTTGCATTTCAAATATCATTGATGCCCTTGGGAAAGGTAAAAATCCAACGATTCTATCTCTAGCTATGGCTAAATAGTTGGGCAAACTGGGCTCGATAACCTTAGTATGGTAACCAGTTAAGGAGAGGAAAAACGATGAACTTAAAAATATACCATATTCTGCTCGTGCAGAAGAATTGAGTATATATATATATATATATATATGTGTGTGTGTGTGTGTGTGTATGTGTGTGTGTGTATCTGTGTATGCATTTCTTTGTGTGTGTGTGTGTGTGTGTGTGTGTGCGCGCGCGCACGTGTGTATGTGTGTGTATATGCTTATGTGTATGCATGTGTGTGGGTGCATGTGAGTGCGTGTGTGTCGCTATCTAATCTATATAGATATATTACAATGTAGCCCAGACCTCTGAATTTTTTCTTTATAAAATTTACCTTCCATTTATGCGCATGCGTGCCTGCATCTCTCCCTCTCTCTCTTTCTCTCTCTCTCTCTCTCTCTCTCTCTCTCTCTCACACACACACACACACACACACACACACACACACACACACACACCCTGGGTACGTGTCTGAAAATGGATACATGATTCGAATATCCAAAAATGGATCGAGAATTTCTTTACTGTCGAACTTCTTTTGCGAGAATTAATTCTTGCATACTTTTGGACGAATATTAGATATTTTATATTTAGATATTGAATTATCTCATGTGTTTGAGATCTTTTCCATTATTATCATTCGTATCAAGGCAACGCTACAGTTTGTATATAGTCGCTATGCCACATCAATTAAAATATTGATCTCATCCAAATCTTGCTGTAAATGTGTACGCATCGTATGCACCAAATATAAAGTGTGTAGACATTTCATGCTTTTTGTGAGGAATATCACCGTAACACACATACATACACACTTACACACACACATACACACTTACACACCCACACACACATATATATATATGGTTTGTTTTTGTTTGGTTTGGTCCTTTGTTTAATGGCAGATCAACTATTATGGGTTATTTAATGGTAAAACCATCTCTGTACAAGGACAATATTTTTTACTATTCAACTAATCTGTTTTCCAACGGTTCTATAGTGAACGGTAGAGCCTGATTAGAGCTTGAACATGCTTACTACGATGCCGTAGTCTACTACGTTAGTCACTACGCCAAGGAAAATCCACCACTATATATATATATATATATGTGTGTGGTGTATTCAATATGTTTGCAGGCTTCATTTTTGTACAGCTATTTAAAATTGTCGTAGAATATTGATAATTTAGTATGTCATTGCTATATATGTTATAAGGTGACTGACCAATTTTTATGATTTCAGATTTAAATGAACAGCTACTGCAGGAATTGGAATATACCCTACTAAAGCCCGATTGTCACAACTGCTGAATTTCAAAAATGCAATCTGGACGTGAGGACACTTTAGAAGAACGATATGAAAGAAAATTATGTTTTAAACTTGAAAAAAATGCCACAGAAACGTATGGAATGCTCCAGACTGCTTTTCGACCATCTTGCATGAATCAAGCATCATTTTTTGAGTGGCATAAGAGATTCAAGGAAGGCAGGGAGTCTGTAAGGGATGATGAGAGGTGTGAGAGGAGTAAGGTGTCAATACACCAGAGTTGATTGGCCAAAGGGTTAGGCTTTGGGTTACTATGTTGAGGTTTTAAGGGAGTTCAGGAAGAGATTCCTAGGGAAGAGGCCAACACTCTTCAAATGGGGTCAGTGGCATTTCCACCAGGACAATGCACCAGTCAACGACTCCATCCTTGTCACAGACTATTTAACCAAGACGGGCATCAAGACAGATCCTCACCCTCCCTATAGTCCAGACCTTGCTCCCTGTGACTTTTTCTTATTCCCTAAGCTCAGAGGCTGTCGTTATGAGACAATTGAGGAGATGAAAGAGGCTGTGACGAAGGTCATTGACACACTCACACAAGAGGACTTTGATGGGGCCTTGCAGAAGTTGTTGGAACGGTACAACAAGTGCATTGCAGCCGGAGGAGATTACTTTGAAGGGGACTAAAGTTTCATGTGTGTACTATCAATAAAAGTGTCCATACGAAAAAAATCTGGAAACTTATTTAATGATCCTCGTATGTATATATATATATATATATATATATATATATATATGTGTGTGTGTGTGTGTGTGTGTGTGTGTGTGTGTGTGATGAAAAATAAATGAACGATGGATATACTAAAAACACAAACAATAGGTTTAGTTCAAAATATTTCGTTATTTATTTTACTTCCCTTTCATTCCTCCCTCTCAGGACTTCCCCCTTCCTTATACAATCCCTTTCTTTTTTTCACACCGAAATTACGTCAAAACCAACAACCCCTAACCTCACCACTTCATCCTAGATCTATTCCTTTTCCTCTTTTCTTTCTTTTTTGTCTTTAGACCCTACTCCCTTTCATATTCACATTTATACACTCTTATCTATTCCTCTTTTTGCTTAACTTTTGAAAAATCCTATTTGGTGGAAATCGGGTTGCCATCTTGTTTTCTAGTCGTGGGATTCTTAATACAAAAGGTACATCTTGTCAGTACAAAGGTTGCAATACGTTTTAATAATGCAAGTAATATGCTCCTCCTCATATATGTTCTAGTCATTGCTGACAGCGATCTTCCACTGCAATTGACAGACAAGTCCAAAACTTCTTGGTACCCATTTATAGACGACTGGTACCCCAATAGTTGACGTTTTCTGACCAGCCACTTTGGGTACATGGTTTGAGATCGGTTGTCTAAGTTGTGGTCATGGTCAGTCGAGAATGCTTGACGCTATCACTGAGGAAGCCCATTTGTCGGGTCTCACGGGCAAGACTGACTTACATCCTCGAACCTCAGAGAACCGTCCCCAACAGGTTCTAACATTACCAGGAGGGGCTACGTTTATCACTTGGCACCTGCAGCGCTCCTTTTCAGGGGAATGCCGATGAGGTCAGTGGATTTTGTGCTCGCCAGGTGTGTCTGGGCTACGGTCCTGCGCCTGAGCCCACCTAAAACTCGGCCTTGTACAATACTCGTTCATTTGGAGGGGCAAGTGACAAATATCTGTTCCCCACTAATGACTCTTCCCTATGTTCTTTAAATAAATGTTAAAGTTCTTTAAATAAATAATACCGAAATATTCAGAAATAAAATCGTTTTTTTATTTTTTTAGTATATTCTTTGATCCATTTATTTTTCATAATTTTATCAGATCTACCAAAAATATCTACCATTTCTTCGCACACACACACACACACACACACACAGACACACACACACACAGGAACGAGCCGCAGCTGGCATTGGCCTCCATGTCAATGCAAACAAAACTGAATATATGTGTTACAACCAAACGGGCAACATTGCCACACTAGACGGAGCCTCTCTGAAACTAGTCGACAAATTCACCTACCTAGGAAGCAGCGTCTCATCAACCGAGAAAGACATCGACACACGACTGACGAAGGCATGGACAGCTATCGATAGGCTCTCGATCATATGGAAGTCGGACCTAACTGATAAAATGAAACGCAGTTTCTTCCAGGCAGCGGTTGTGTCGATACTGCTATATGGATGCACCACATGGACGCTTACGAAGCGGCTGGAGAGGAGGCTGGACGGAAATTACACAAGAATGTTGAGAGCAGTATTAAACAAGTCCTGGCGACAACACCCCACAAGACTCCAACTATACGGACACTTGACCCCCATCACGAAAACTATACAAGTTCGACGAACCAGACACGCAGGACACTGCTGGAGAAGCAAGGACGAGCTCATAAGCGATGTACTCCTGTGGACCCCCACATATGGATGTGCAAGAGCGGGACGACCAGCACGAACATACATACAGCAACTATGTGAGGACACAGGATGTAACCCTGAAGACCTGCCGGAGGCGATGAATGATAGGGAGAAATGGCGAGAGAGGGTCAAGGATATCCGCGCTGGCGGCGCGACATGATGATGATGATGATGACATATAAGTAATGCTATGAAAATCTATAATAATAAGTTGATAGTAGGATTGTATTATTTCCAGTATAAAATTATGCAATTAAAATGAATACTAATTAAATACAATTGTTTTCAAACTTGACTGCATGTAAAATCAGTAATTAAAATACGAATAGGTTGTAGATTCCAAATAATTAGACCCATCATTGATATGTAATCGAATTAAATTTTGTGTAGGAAGGTGTTGCAATTTTAATTTTTGGTTACAAAGATGTTGCAATTTCAATTTTTGGTTACAAAGGCGTTGCGATTTTAATTTTTGGTTACAAGGGTGTTGCAATTGTAATTTTGGTTACCATGGTGTTGCGATTTTAATTTTGGTTACAAAGCTGTTGCAATTTTAATTTTTGGTTAAAAAGGTATTGCAATTGTAATTTTTGGTTACAACGGTGTTGCAATTTTACTTTTTGGTTACAACGGTGTTACAATTTTAAATTTGGTTACAAAGGTGTTGCAATTTTAATTTTTAGTTACAAAGGTGTTGCAATTTTAATTTTTGGTTACAAAGGTGTTGCAATTTTAATTTTTGGTTACAACGGTGATGCAATTTTAAATTTGGTTACAAAGGTGTTACAATTTTAATTTTGGTTACAGAGGTGTTGCAATTTTAATTTTTGGTTACAAAAGTGATGCGATTTTAAATTTGGTTACAAAGGTGTTGCAATTTAATTTTTGGTTACAAAGGTATTGCTGTTTTGTTTTTGATTGTGAAAGTGTTAAGATTTTATTGTTAGTTACAAAGTTGTTGCAATTTATTTTGTACGAAGGTGTTTCTTGTTGACTATTATACTAATATTTTGCAATTGTATTTTTGGGTACAAAGGTGTTTCAATTTTATTATTGGGTACAAGGGTGTTGCTACTTTTTTTGGGGGGGTATTGATTGTATTGCAATTTTGTTTTTAGTTAAAAAGATTTTCAAATTCATTTTTGAGGATGAAAATGTTGCAATTTACACTTTGTGCCTCTGAATGCAAAGTTTTCAAAAGAATTAAACGGTGAAAGGAGCAAACAAGTTTCTCTATCTTTGTAAAACCTTCTCTAAAACTATTTAGGAGATATAAAAAAGAGAAAAAGATGAATTCCCATTGCTATTAGAAAGAATTTCCAAAGTAGTAATTCAATTTGTATCCCCTGATGCTCAAAATACTTCATGAACCTTGCAATCTAAGGCAAATAATGTCAATAAAGAAATGCTCAGCAAAGATAAGAAAATCATAAGTATTTGAACAAGTACATCTGTATTTCCTTAATTTTTTAAGAAATACATCATTGATCAGGTTTTATCGTTTATATTTGATTCGAAGATTCGTTTATTTTAACCGATTGTCAACCTGTCAAGGGTTATTTTATGCCTAGAGTTTATGAACTTGTGTTAATTATACATTTATCAATCGATTGATAAAATCAAAGAAAACGGTTTCGAGCTGACAAAGAAAAAAAAGCAGAAGGTACCCCGCAAAAATAATTACCGACGCCGACTACGCCGATGACATAGCGATTCTGGCAAATGCACCCGCTCAAGCCAAAGCACTACTGCATAGTCTGGAACGAGTCTCCGGAGACATTGGCCTCCAAGTCAATGCACACAAAACTGAACTCATGTGCTTAAATAAAACAGGCGACATTTCCACACTAGGTGGTAGGTCTCTGAAACTAGTTGACAAGTTTACCTATCTAGGAAGCAGTGTCTCATCAACCGAAAAAGACATTGACACGTGACTAGCAAAAGCATGGACAGCTATAGATAGGTTATCGGTCATATGGAAGTCAGACCTGACTGATAAAATCAAACGCAGTTTCTTCCAAGCAGCGGTTGTGCCGATACTGCTATATGGATGCACTACATGGACGCTGACTAAACGGATGGAGAAAAAGCTTGACGGCAACTACACAAGAATGCTGCGAGCAATTTTGAACAAGTCCTGGAGGCAACACTCCACAAAGCAGTAGCTGTGCGGCCACCTACTTCCCATCACGAAAACCATCAAAGTTAGACGAACCAGACAAGTAGGACACTGCTGGAGAAGCGGAGACGAGCTCATAAGTGATGTTCTCCAATGGATCCCCTCACATGGCTGAGCAAAAGCAGGAAGACCAGCTCGAATCTACATACAGCAGTTCTGTGAAGATACGAGATGCAACCCTGATGACCTATCAGAAGCGATGAACAATAGGGAGAAGGGGCGAGAGAGGGTCAGGGATATCCGTGCTGGTGGTACGACAAGATGATGATGATGATGATGATACATTTATATTTACGTTTTTTGTGTTTAAGAGTTCGTGCTTACAGTTATATAATATCTGGTACATCTATCTAATTGACATAATTTGCTGGCCCAGTTGCCTGGGGCTGTAAAATACACTAACTGCATCAACTGCAGAGGGGTATGACTCCCCCAACAAGTGTGCTGAATATTACATTAAACAATATGATGGTGTGGCTTCAATAATACTGGAGCTTTGGAGAAGGCGAAGTGCCTCTTTATTGCCATCGCTCCCAGATCCAATCTGGCTCAGAGCAGCAGCACATGTTGGGGTCCTATCTATGGGTCAAATAAAAGTAAACTGTGTGCGTTTGCTAAACTGACTTACTTGAAATAGAACTGTGTTACATTTAAATAGTGCACTTATGATAAACTGATTTGTTTTTCATTTCATTGTGCGTAAATAAATGACTGATGTTTAATTGAATTGTTCGTGATACATAGAAATACTTTGAACCGTTTAACTTTGTTGACTAAACTGTATAATTATAACAGTTTTTGATATTTAAACTATACTTATGCTAAAATGAAATATTTGAAATCGAACTGTTTATGTATAAAAATGGATTTGGCATTAGATAAGCTACAAAAGTTGATATGCCAAAAAACAAAACAAAGCCTAATTTGCACACAGTTGTATGGTTTCAAAAATTCTTATCTAATATCAATAATTTTGTAGTTTCATGTAATTATTTCTATTTAATGATAGTCGTTTTAATGATAGTGATTTTCTTCACATGATATCAAGTATTTACGACTTCATATGATATTTTCTTCATATGATATCAAGTATTTACGACTACTTCTTATTAGACAATTATAGCGCTGAGTAACTATTGTGCATACAAATAATTTAGAGTCATATGGTTTCAGGTATTCCTATCGAATGTAATATAATGACCGAGGGATTTCGTTTTATATATCATGCCTTTGGGTTTAGTTAGGCGGAGAACCTTTCGGCTGAGCGCATGGGTTAGGTGCAAACATGAGCGTAGGTTTTCTCGCTCATGCGGGTAGGATGTGTCATTCAGATATGTCAAAATAAAAATCCCTGATAGAAAATTGTGACTTGGAGATGTGAATGTCGTCATGCACCGGAAGCATGCGCGGAGGATTTGGGCGGGGGATTTGAGAAAAGTCAGTTAGTTGAGTTCTGCCTCGGGAGAAGACGTTTGACTTTCGTTTGCTCGCCGTGGCCTTGTGTCGGGTGCGCACATGGTTTGGGGCAGATAGAAAAGTCAGGTGTATCTCTCTCCTTATGTCGAAAAACCTTTTAACTCAAAGGAAATAAAAAGTTTCGTACCTGAACGAAGAAGTCGTGAAGTGTTTTTCGTGTTTCGGGATTCCTATGTTATCTATGTGCGTTATGGACATTATGAACGTTTTGCGTACCGGTATGAATATGTCTATTTCACGTATTCATATCTTGGCTGTATCATGGACTTGGACGGTAATGTGACATCGAATACGAATAGCAAGAAAGGGGCACTCCATATTCCCTAACTGGAACTTCCTGATCAGATGTATGTTTTGTGATTCAGAATGCTAAATTTCTGGAAAATGTTTTAATAGAACCAAATAGTTTAATGGATGAAAGGTTATTTTATCCTTCTACCGGATCCGATAGAATGAGCTGTGAATTAGTCGGAAGTTGACGCAAGCATATCGTTTTAGTTGCAACCTCACCCTCATCAAAGTATTACGAGAATGGGCAGAAAAGTTCATAAGCTGAAAAGAGCAAATGATGACATCATATTTGAAGTTGATGAATTTTTGACGAATGAAATCTGAGCTCTGTAACACGGATGGAAGAAGTGTGTGGACCGTAAAGACGAGTATGTTGCAAAATAAACTTCATTTGGTTACTGTTATGACCGATTATTAAGGGTCAATAAATAAATAACTCAACACGGAGATATGAGTGCCACACAAATATATCCAAGTCTCTTAGGAGGGTTCTCCTTGGTTCAACGTACACGAAGACAGGCAAGGTGCTTACTAAGGCTGCTGCTGCTCTCTCTCCGCTCGACCAGCTTAGTTCTTGACTAATATATCCTTTGGGTAAGTCCATTATTCTGTCATAAGTCAGTCACCTACAACAGTTACATTTTATGAGAGAGTCCTGGTCAGCGATTGAACTTTTCGGCCATCTCCAGTAAGTGAAAGTTCTGAGAGAGATATCTTTAGGGTGCTTCATCACAGTATGTGGTGACATCCCGTGACTAGCCCGC